>VUYV01000273.1:380459-454802 GCA_008711295.1 Anarhynchus alexandrinus
AAATTGGCCACCATTTAACTTGAGAGAAAAAAGCAGGTCTGCTCACAAGCCAAAACAATTAGTTCTGTTCAAATTATAATGTATGTAGACCCCTAGCAAAGAAACTTCTCAAATGTGGGCCCATTTTCAGTATCAGTGGTGAAAACCCCATTCCAAGTTGCTGGTTTCTCTGTAAAAGCTTTTAACGGTTTATCTTATTACCGCTATATTAAGCTTTATTCTCTCACCACTACATACAAAGTAAGTATAAATTACTTCTGTCCCACAGCAGAGGAAATTGTTCTGATCTTGGAAGCAATGAGTGATGGAATCTTCTGCCGGCCGGTTTCTTGATATGAAAACAATTTTTTGGTTTCCAGGCTAATTACACCTTCCGACAAAAAGCCCTAAATTCCAGGTTTTGTCCTCTAGAAATATTTGAATCTGACAAGCATTTTTAATTAAGAGTATTTTATTTCATTATGACAAAACTGCAAATCTCATGAGAGTTTCATATTTCTATCCAGAGTTATATTGAAAGCACAAAAAAGAAATGCCATCTGACTTTTCTTGCTATTTTGTCTCTTTTATTGCATTCCCTCTGTTCTCGACTTGTCGTGACACTGGATTTAAAGAGCAGCAAAGTAGAAATTCAACCTAATCTCATTTTGATACCATGCTGCCTACAAGTCTGGGGTACAGGCTTTTGATGAAGGGAGTTAAATCTGACTGTTTTGTCTCTGTGACATGAATTTCAGACCAACATCAACTCAGAAGGCCAGGCAGACTATCACATACTTAAGCACGTTATTTACCTGAGACCTCAGGATCTCCAGATCATCCCTGGTCTTCAACAAGACTTTAGCACATGCTTCAGTTCTTTAGCAAATAAGATAACATTGGTAAAATGTTCCTTATTCTCCTGCCTGCGCAGCAATTGAAATTAAAGGATAAAGTCTTACGCTGTCCTGCAAGAGCTGGAACTTTCCAGATTCAGGCCTGAAGCAATGTTTTTTATAAAGATCTGATCTACAAGAGTTTGTCTTTAAAATGATGGGGATATTGCATGAAATGCAACTTGCAAATCAAGCAGTATTAAAGCTGCAAAAAATAATAGAAAACAGTCCTAAAGTCTTATCCTTTTCATTTGCACACGAGACAGGATTTTCAGAAAACAGTTAGCACTAAAGTGTATAATTTAATATCCAGTACGTGTAATGGTTTCAAGCTAACCTGAAGTACCAGAATCTGTCATTCACTGTCTTTGAGCCCCCCGGTCTAGTGGGGAGAGTCCATTGATTTGCTTCCAGCCAGGATCTGTGGTTG
The DNA here is from genome assembly GCA_008711295.1 of Anarhynchus alexandrinus. NCBI lineage: Eukaryota > Metazoa > Chordata > Aves > Charadriiformes > Charadriidae > Anarhynchus > Anarhynchus alexandrinus. Next base: position 381,765 of record VUYV01000273.1, read on the forward strand.
TCTCACGCCTGTCTTAGACTGTTCACAAGATGACAGTCTAACACCATAAGATTTTAATCTTTGAACTATCAAAAATGTGGAGCTGTTGATTTTTGTTTCAGCCTAAAATTGCCTTTCGGATTTTTATTTTTCAGTCCATCCAAAGATGACTTTGAAGATCACATGAAAGGGAAACAGAAAGGACCAACTTTGATCAGGATAATACAATGAAGCTATTAAGGACTTTGGACTGGGTGAATGACTCACATGCCCTGTAGTAGCGACAACTAATAAAAACAATTAATAATAATAAAGTCAGAGAGTCATACAGTCAGTCAGTGGCTCAGTGACCTCACATACGAGCAATCATCTACTGGATTGATATTTTGGGCTGACTGGAGCATAAAGGCTGAAAGAAGATTATCACTAGATTCTTATAATTGTTTTATGAACCCCCTGGTGAATGCAAACAGGGACTAAATAAGAGCCTTTCTTACATAAGTTGACAATTAAAGCCTTGGCAGGCCAAACAGTAGTTTCTAGTCTTTCAGCAGTGAAGTTTAATGCACAAAGCAGATCTCTTTTTTTCATTATTTTGTCATGTTTTCTCCAGCTGGTAAACATGAGTCAGGAACAAAAGCTGGGGGAGGGGAGAACGGGCTGCTAAGAAACCAGTTCACTCTAAAATGGGACCTCTCCATGCACGTAAATGTCAAGGAAAACTCAGTTCATGTCAGCTGATGTTACCTCTGACTTTGCAGTGCAGCTGATCCTGCAATGGGATGCAGTCACCTTCACGCCAGCTCTGACAGAAATCAAGTAACACCCCCAATGGTGACCTTTTCCACCTGATTATCTCAGATGTTTGCAGCTACTGGAGCCCAGAGTCCATTGTGGACTGCACACCTACAGGAAAACTACCCCATCCCACTCCAATTCCCTATTTGCAAGAAAAAAAAGAACAGAATTGCAGTAGGAACTGCATATGCTTCCTTCTTCTTCACCTTACTCAAGTGAATCACCTAAAACACTGAGTAACCTGGTCTTACCTCGTGGCTGACCCTCCTTTGATGAGACCTCTTGAGGTCCCTTCCAACCAGAATATTCTATGCTCCTATGGTATTAAGCTAATTTGGCCTGGACAGCCCTTTTCTTTTGCTGTGTTAGACTGGAGAATACAAAACCCACCATGAACTCCCGACTTACTCTCTTTTTCTTCTTGTAACAGTTATACAACTTTCTTACAACATCACAGGAGAAATGAGTGCCAAGGCAGCATCTGAAATAGAAGGTGGTTATGGCTTCGCGATATAGCCATACCACTTTAAGGGTCATCTGTTTGCCAGACAACCTGACAGATCTTCCTCAGTTCCCAAGTAACAAAGCCAGGCCCTTCTGAAGGTTTCAGAGCAGTTTGGATTAGGGATGGGGTCTCAGCCCTTGGAGGAGTTTTGTCTCTTCATTAACTGTAGAAGCAGTATGGAAAGACCTGTTGGCTGACTTGGGTGACTAAAGTTGGATAGGGTAAACACCCTACTTGATTGTGTGTGTTGAGATCCCTCCCCAAACATCATCTGCAGGAAGGCAGAATTGCTCAGAGACAGGAGTGGGAGAAGGAAATGAAAAAATGTCTGAATAGGATGGCTGATGGAGGAATGCTGTGGAAAGCAATGACAAAAAATACGGGAGATATATCGATAAGAACCAGAGCTATGAAAGAGCAGATGGTGAGGTTGCTTATTTTCCTGAAGCAAGGGGAAAGTTTAGGAAGATATCAGACTTTTATTATTAGCTGCTCTAGACTCCTGAACGGTGGGTGACACGTTCTTGAGGAAATGTCAAGTAAGAGCAGAAACACTGAGACAGCTTGCACTTGCTAGGGTCTCCTAGATGAAGAGGAGGTCTGGGGCTCTGCATCTTCTCCCGATCTGGTAAACCTCATGTTCGTACCACTATGTTAGCACGAGCACCAACACAGAGAACGACCAAGAGGACACCTCGCCTATTGGGTCAGCATCTCAAGATGAATTCCACTGGTGGATAGGAAGCATGAGCGGAACTGGGAACAACTACAGTCTACTCGGACAAAGGGAGGGAGCAAAATACAGCCACACTGGGAGGGGAGGACTGTAACAGGGCAGGTTTGACCTTTCAAGAAGAACAGAAGACCATCTAGAAGAGGACCAAGTCCTGCCCCTCATGCAGGTGGCCAGGTTTATAAAAACATCTGGACAAGGAAGAAGAGAGTTTTAAATTCTTGTCACTCAGACAGCTCTGCCTCCAAAGGGACAGGTGGTTTTTGTGTCTGTTCATTGGGTGGAGTTGCTCTGCTCTTTTACTGGGTTGAAAATGAGATGGATTAAGAGGCTTTTACCCCAGCGTGCCTGTGGCACTCTTTGTCCTTCTCAGCGGGGGATGCAACTGGCTTGCAGGGAATTGGCAGGGAATGAGCATCTTTATTGTCATTAGTTTTGTAAGCAGAACTGCAACTGATACAAACTCCCCAAGGGCGAGGGAACCTGGGGCAAAGCTACAGGAGGAAGGTGAACGCAGAGACCTGCGAAGGAGTTTTCCTGTTGCTCATTAATTACAGCAGTTGGAGATACTGATTTTTCCTCTTTCACTGAATGCTGAGTTACCAAAGCAGACTGAAAAAACATTGCAAGGACTTAGCCTGAAGCAAGTGTTGGGGCAGGAGTGCAGGAAAGAAGCACGCTACAAAACTAATAAGGAGTTTAGGTACCCACCATTTCATCATGTAACGTTCAAGTATTAACCATGTACCAAAAACACCAGTCACTTACAGCCTTTCCCCAGCTATGATCACTCCGAGAAGCATTCAGTTAGGCTGAGCCGAACAAAAACCTTCATTCATTACAACCCGGTAGGATGCAAACAACTTCACAACTTGATAATCCCTTTCAGCCCTTATTAAATCAGCAACGCACTGCAGGTGGGAAGTCAGCCTGGAAAGGAGAGACGGCGCTTTACACTACGCACTTTGCAATAAAGCATGGTTTTAGTCACCAAAAAAGATTTCCAGGGCTTTCCCTGCCTGCTTCTCCTCCCGGGAGGCAGATTCCCAGTGTCCCGCAGCAGATTACAAGAGCATCGTGTTTGCATTATGTGGTGGTGATGATGTGTTTGTTCTTGGCACCGAGGGGCTCTGACTCCGCAGAGCTCTAGCAATGACAGTGGAAATCTTTCAAGCCTTGAGCTGGATTTGCAGCTTCCCCCTCCCCGTTGCAATTCAGGCTCACAGTGTAGAATACAAGACTCTTTTGTGGAATAAAAAAAAAAAAAAAAGAAAAAAAAAAAAAAAGAAAGAAACCCGCTGAGATTTGTTTTCCATCAAAAAAGAATGGATTTACAGCCCTCAGGACATGGCCCTTCTTTTCAAACACAGGCCCCAAGCAGTAGTCGGATGCTCGTATCAGAAGTTAGGCATGTATAGGCTGACTTTATGTCCACATTTATGGATTTGATGTTCCGTTAATGAGCCCAACATATGGGAAGGTAGGAAGCGAACAGTGCATGGCCGGTTTTATCGACAGTGCAACTTTTCCCCAGTGCGGTGCAGCCCCTGGAGCCACCTACGCAGTATTGCCAGACCTGTCAGATGTGGCCAGATGTTCTACTATTTGATCAAAATGTGGCAATTATTTTTTAAGATATCATTTTAACATAAGCTTATTTTTTAATATTCCCCACAAAAATTTTCTAAGTTCATTCTACTTATCACCTTTTAGTCTTTTCTTCCTTCCCAATCAAGAACTCTAAGAAAAACAAGCAGGTTCTTTTAAAAACTAAAGTTTCAAAGGGAAGTATTTAATTTGAAAAAATCTCAAAAGGATTTTTGATCTAAAGCCAGCATTTTTAGTGAGAACATTTCCATGGCTGGTTTTTATTTTTTTTCCCTAAAATAAACAAAATTTCAGATCAAATTAAAAATTTCCATTCTGGTTGAGAAGCCAGCCCGTTTCTGTTGGAAAAATACTTTGATGCATTAAAAGAAAAAGCCTTTTGAAAAACACCTGACTTTCTATTTAGATGAAACCTACCCAGCTGAAAATCTCAACCCCCCAAAGCATAAGATATTAAACCTATATCCAGTTTGCATTCACACTGGCAGGCTGCAATATCTTTTTCTTCCAAAAATGCCTTCAGCTTTCTGTCTGTTTGCAGACTTTCCTGCCTATGGATTTAAGTTTCAGGGTTCCTAATTTATATATATATAAATACATGCATACATGTGTCTATGTATCTATAAAAGTCACTGTGGCTTCATATCCTCAGACTGTACGTAACTGTCTCCTCTCTTGTTCCTGGCCTCGATACTTAGGCCTTATTTGTATGGGGACATTGAGAAAAGTAGCTGGAACGAATTTGCCATAAAGTGTCTTGGGGCCTACAAACAACTATATATGTTTAAACTTGAATTATTTGTCATCTTAGGTCCAAAGAGGTAGCTCTGTCTGGAACAGAAGCAACTCTGTTTCTGAGTTGAAAAGGTACATTTGCACACCTTGTCGTTAATGTACCGCGTTTAGCAAAGTTTATGTTTCATGAGGTAAATCAGGAAACAATGACATTTGAAAGTCTACAGAGATTTGAAGAAGTGCTCATGTGCCCCAAAACTCTTTTTCTCCCTCCCCTCAACTTTATCAGCTGAAATCAGCTAACGGAAGATATTACCCTTTCCTGCAAACTTTGCAGTCACTGGGATTTTAAGGGCGTTATGAAGCGATTTGGCTTTAAAGCAATTGCTTTAGATTTCTATTACTGTTGCATCCTGTTCTCTCGCAACCTTCAGGTGTCATAAAAGAGAAGATAAAGCAAAACCAGTCCTCTCTTTTAACAGCGACAATACAAGGTGAGACAACTCTTACAGGACTCCCACATCAGCAACCGTTTCTTTCCCTTTTCACACCAACACAGGCAGGACACAGGTGTCTGTATTCCCAGTTTGCCTTTGGCCTTTTCAAATAGAGAATTTTTGAAATACTCCTTTCCTTTGTGACCATGATTCAGATGTAGACAATGTCGGTGAAGCAAAGGGAGAAGGAATCAAGTTGGAGGCTGATATAGGTGTTGGGCAAGAGTAGCTCACCTTATGTCTGACAAGAAACAAAAAGAATAATATCGATAAGACCAGGAATATCAGTGGGAAAAGAAAATTGTGCAAGAATAACTAAAAGTCAGCCAGCAAGTAGAATAATCATGGGTGTCTGTAGTTGCAAGACTGAGTGTCTTGCTCCAGCATGAAGACCTCTCAGTGGGTTTCTGTCCCTTAGAACTAAGGGCAATGCTCTTGCAGCCGCTACCACAGCCCTCCTCAGTGACAGCTCCACCACAAACTGAAATGAGGTGCAGCTTCACCAATGCTCCAGTACCTGCTGGGAGGTTCTTACTTTCCTGGATCAGACCTACCACATTTGTTCTTCACCCTAGAGGAAATAACTGTTGGGGGCTGTTGTGCCATTGACTTTTTGCTTCTCTCCCTGCATCTCTGGTCTTCATGATAAGCAAAATGGAATGGACTTTCCACTACTGCAACACTGCTAACTGTTTGTGCTGAGTCATGGAGAAATTATTCTGCTCAGAGTTTTTAGGGAGGAGCCTTTTCATGCCCTTTGCTCTCACACAAAAGCAGCATGCATAAAATGAAGACTTATTGTCACCAACTGGTCTGAGCTGCAATGGTTAAACTGTTTCTCAAGCCCCACGGATGGCTCTCAAGCTGTGACTGAGGCTCTTCGGCTGGTGTGGGAACCGCTTCATAATCCAGGTCACTGTCTGGGGAGAAAGAAAATAGCATGCGTACTCCTCCAGTATGCAATGGTGGGATCAAATCCATCAGTGAGCCCCTTCTCAAGTCACTTATAACTCTCAGATGTCCAAGGTCATAGAATCATAGAATGGTTTGGGTTGGAAGGTATCCTTAAAGATCCTCTAGTCCAAAACCCCTCTGCAATGAGAAGGGACATCTTCAACTAGGTCAGGTTGCTCAGAGCCCCATCCAACCTGACCTTGAATGTTTCCAGGTCCTATGGTTGTGGTTCTCCATTGTGTTATTTGGCATTTGGACCACTTGGGGTGTCATGGTGTGAGATACCCCACCAACAAGTGTTAGTATTACTCTAGCTGCTGCAGAGGAAGATTCCACAAGTAGTTCAGACCGAATACCCACATTTTACTTCGTTATGACTGGGTGAGGCATAAATCAGTTCCAGACATGGTGGTGACTTTCCTGGCATAGAAACAGAGCAATGCTGACCTCTTACAGTCGCTGCTCATGGGTTTCTTAGGCTGCCTAAGAGCCGATTATAAAATTAACAAATTTAGTTTTGGTTATCAGTTTGTTTGGGTTTTTTTAATTGTCTCTTTCTTGGAAATTGCATCTCCTATATTCTCAGCCAGCATCACGTTTGTGCATCTGTTGCCTCAGAAAGGTTGGAGCCGTCTGGATGGATGCTGAAATAAAGCTTTAGTCCTTTCTTTTTGTTCTCAGTTGGAAGAGAAGCTACATTAATATGGACAAGATTTTGTAGAGAAAACAATGCTTAGGGATTTGGAGTAGGGATTTTGTCAGCTGTTTTTTTGCCTCTATTGCTGTTCTGAGGCTCTCCCCAGGGAGGTTGGGACATTTTGCCCAGTGAGGTCTGAACTTCTTTTGCTGCTGTTGGGAGCCTTTCAGATGCCACTGCCCTTAGGCTCTTTGCTGAGAGCACTGAGTCAAGTTAGTAGGAAAATGAAAGGCAGGGCCTGTGCTTTTGCTAAATTTTAGGTGAAGATCGGCGGATATTGTATCTGTATAAAATTTTGCTCTTTTCCCCAGAAAAAAACATTTATTTTTGTCAGACTGGAACAGTACCTTTATAAGTACACGCTGCACAAAAGAAGAAATAATGAAATTCAGCCATTCCTCTAATAACTTGGGGGGAGAACTTCTCCCATGCACAACCAATTTATCAAGTCTGTCTACAAAAAACATAGTAGGATTATGTTCAGTGTTCACAGCACTGCTGCATGGACCCTGAGCTGGGCAGAGCAGCAGAGAGCCCTCTTGAAATGTGTTAAGGCAGATATATACCAGCTGAGGACCTGCCCTGCTTTATTCTCTTCCCCCATACAGATTTCACTGATATGAGCTAAAATACAGTAATTGGAAAAGGCATTTACGGTGGGAAACAGAATGGAAAAATTCAAATTGGGGCCAACCAAGGGAGGAAAAAATCACCTGCCAATAAAATTGGCACACAATGGGAATAATTGCAAGTCTGGGGAGAAAAATACATTCTCACTCTGTTCTCCACAGCATGGTATCTTCTCTTAGAGCAGAATGAGTGAATTTATTGAGGTCATTCATCCCCTGGTAATTTGGCTACTGTAATATATTTCACAAGTGAGAGGGAAACAGCCTGAGGAGACAGCATGCGAGAATCCAGAGCGCTGGGGGAGGAGGTTTATCCAAATTTATAGCTGCCAGTAAGGATGTGGCTTTGTAATTCATAGTCACTCTCTCTCCCTTTCACATCGAGAAATCTGTCCTGTTAATGGCCTGTACTAAACATCCCACTGCAAATTCGAATCTCTGACCCTGGTGTAAAATCCTCTGAGATTGATGGACTCAGTCTGGATTAAAACCATGACCTTCTCTGTACTCAAAAGCTATTCTGGCTGATCTTGAGCTTTCACAGGCTGTGATGCTTTCTTAGAAATACCTAGAATATGAACGGGTACGGAGCAATCTAATCTGGACGTGGACTAGCTCACGTTTGGATGAGTTGCTCCTTGTGGAGAAGCAGGTATGGTAGCAATTCAGATGATCAGTTCTGCTTCTGACTCTCGCCCCATGGTTGCCCCACACTGCACTGCCCACACCAAGGTCTGCTTCTTTTGGCTGTCTTTGCCTTCTGTTTCTGTGTGGCTCCTGAGATGGGATTTCTCTTCTCCACTTAAAACCTGGTATAAATGAATCATTGTCTTCCTATTTCTAGCTCTTGACGCTGCCTGGCTTGCCACTAAACTTCCATGTGTGACAGAGGACCTTCCACTGAAACTGTTTTCTCTTGGTTCCTGGGAGGAGAACCTGTCTTACTGCCACACCAGACATCAAGATGCCAAGACATTCTTGAGATTAAGAGGTTCCATCACTCTCAAGACCCAGGCCAAGGTTAACACAAATGAAATGAGCTGGGATATTTATGAAAATTACAGAGGCAATAACAAAAATGATGGCAGAGATATTAATTTTTGCAGTATTTAAGGTAGGTTGCAAGAGTTCCACAGTGCCAAAATGCAACATTTTCTTTGCCTCAGGTTGAGAATATTCTTTTTGAAGTTGGAGTCAATAACAGGGAAAAAAGTGAAGAAGATGGAAGTCTAAGCCCTACAGGCCGTGCTGTCTTAGGGGGTTAGAAGATACTTAGAGTAGAAAATGAAAATGAAAGCCAATCAAGTGCAGATAAGTTACATGTTGCAAAATAAACCACTCAAAGTTTTCTTGTTAAAATTATTATAAAAAAATATCACATGAATAACACCGTTCCATTAAATCCACTTTTTTTTATTGTTTGTTTGAAAAGGTCTGCCTCTGGTATAAATTATACAGGAAGTCAGGCAAAATTACCCAGTGGTGCTTTTTGGTCTTAAAATATCTATTTATTAAAGTTTTGATTTCCAGCTTGCACATCCCTCCTGCATGGCAACCTCTGTTTGATAATGTTGTAACTATTAATTAAGTCATGCTAATGAGACAGCAAGAAAGGGCTTTCCCATCTCCCCCACTATATTTCAAGTGCTGCCAATGTCAGGTCTCTCTTGTATCTGCCTCCAGCTTTGCTGTCTGCTGTGTTTCTTCAGTAGGGGGAGGAGAGTTTAAAGCAGCGAGTCATAAATCGCCAGACATCCTCATTTTAACAGGATGATCCCCCGTTAGAAGAGGATTTCCCCTCGTCTTGTGAGTGGGAGTAATTGTTCTGTGACTTCTGGTTTCTCTTTGAAGCACGTGGGAGAGGAGCATCCTCCTTTGAAGCCCAGCTGTGTTACAGGACCGGGGGCAGAGGAGGGAGATGCTCGGTGCTGATGCTGCCCTGTGCTGGGGAAGCTGCGTGGGAGAGCCCTGGCTGTCTGGTCTGTTGCTCCTCTCCTTGGACATCACCATTCAAAAAAAAAAAAAAAGAAAACCCAAAAAAGCAAAAGGATGGCCTGCGGTCCTTCTGGAAATGAGATTTAATGCGACAAAGAAAATGTGAATGCAAGGTAAGCATCTAGTCATAAAACATGTGTCTCCGTTTCCCCAAAATTTCTAGGGTAACAGCACGGTCTAATGAGCCACTCATTGAACCGAAAAACACAAGGTCTGGCTTCATCCTATTCCTTTCTCTTCTCCATAGTAGCAGGATAGCCATTACATTTTTCTGCATTTCTGCCCTGTATTGCTGCCCTGAGCCCGTCTGTTCAGTTTGGCTTTGAGGCTCCTCGGACCAGCTCTCATCTCCCTTTAGAACTGTGTGATGTAACTGCCCTCTCCATCAGGGCCTCTAGGTGCTGTCACACTACCAACACATATATACAAATTCCCTTTTTTTTTTTTTTTTTTTTNGGTCTGAGGTTTAATTCATTAAGAAAAGAAACTTGGATCACAGCAATGGCAGGGCAGCAAGCCCCGGCCCTGTGGCAGGAAGCAAACGCGCACTTTTCCTTTCGAAAACAAACAGGCAAAACTGCGGAGAAAGTTCTCCTCGGCAGCGTCCCCAGGCAGCGGTGGAACATTTGAGCAAGGTCTGTGGGGATTGCTGTCTCCAGGCCCGAGGGGTGGAAATGCTCTGAGGACTTTCTGCTCTATTTTTCCCAGTTCTGGCCAACTTCCTATGTATAGGATAAAAATAAGCCCTGAGTCCTCCTCCTTCCGTCCACTCCATTAGAGACATCCCTCTGTGCAATAACAAAACAGGCCCAGAGGAAGCGACACAGACCAAAATACAAGAACGATAATTTTCCTAACACAAATAAGCAGGCAGAGGAACTCATCTAAGGAAACAAGTGAGTGAAGGCAAAGCCACAGATGAGCAGACGATGGAGCCAAGAGCTATGCTTAGGCGACACAAGCCTGCCTCCAGCACGTCTCCTGAGCCATCTCTGCCTGGGAAAGGCTGAGAAGTTGCCTCGTGTGGACCTCCCTGCAAGGGGCTGACCCCCCTGAGACCACAGCTCCTGAGCACCCGGACCAGGAACAATCCTAACCCCACCGCTGGGCAACGTGGCAATGGGAAGGGTTTTCTCAACAGAGACCTGGGCTGACCCTCAACCAGCCCTAATGGGTCTTTCACAGTGCTTCAGAAATGATGAGCGAAGCCACAAAACAGAGAAGCGCGGGTTAACAGGAGGGATAGCAGAAGTCCTCTAACTCTGGAAAAAAAATGTTTGGGCTCAGTTCACTCTATTATTTGCCATTTGGAGGCGCTGAGACTGCCGTTCTTCCAAAACAACCTCGGCCCAAGTGTTTATTTATCTGGAAATTCATTGTGGATATTTGCCGTGTGTTGTAGTTCTGTTTGAAAAGCTTCAATCATCAAATCAAGGAGAGGGAAAACAAAAGCAGATCTCTCAGCTGGCGGGTCCCCCACTGCAAAAAGGAAGCAAAGAAAACAAACCATTTGCGAACAGACCGGAGGCTGAATGTTTCTTGCTGTAAATGATCAGTGAATATCTCTGAACACTAACTTGATCCAAGGAAGCCAAGATCAGTTTGTGAATGACTTGTTAAGTTAAAAAGAACCATATTCATAATAAATAGTCTTTGAAACCATTCTTTCATGCCCGCTCCATTTTCACAAAGTCGTTTTTATAGGTAAACAGCCAAGCCCTCACTACCCAGGAAGTCAATGGCAGAGATAAGAAGGAGACCCAAGGCTATGTCTGTTTTAGAAAATTAAACACGGCCGGGACCACTCTCTAGCCTGGAGGCCAACTGGCACAGAAATGCCTGTATCCATTCATTAAACTCTCCCGCTTTCCAAAACAGAGCGGCTATATCCAAGCTGCCAACTGGGAATGGTCCCTGGCCGTGCTGGTTGCCGAACTGTGCCTGGAAACTGTTTGGAGGGATGTTAGTGAGCCGAGGCCAGAAGCGTGCAAGTGACCGGTCTGAGGATCAAAAACAAATTAAAGCACCTGGGAATGCTCCTTTGCAATGTGCAATTCTGTAGTGTAGACATTGCCTAAGAGTTTGATGTCATGTCTTGAAAGCAATGTCACTGGACCCATGTCATTTAGCCAGAAAGCCTTGCTCCTTCATTCATATCTTGGCTCTGTATATCCACTTTGGGGAGGTGTGGAGAAACCAGTTAGAGCTTGACATGCCTGAAGGCTTCAGGGCTTCTTTCACATCTGTATTTTCCTTTGCCAGTGTCCCCACAACTGAAAAGGGACCCTTGGGACATGGGTGTTTGCAGATAGGGGTTCAAACCTCACCTGTGCTTGAAAGCAAAATTTATAATGCTTGAAAAAACACAAAAAATTGAGGCACTCCTTCTGGGAACCTAAGTCTGATGTCTCATCCTTGTTAGCCAGCATGTCAACAGGCAACAACGCTCATACTTCACATTAATGATCCTCTTAAGGCTCTCAGTGGCACAACCACCTATAAACAGGGGAAAGAATGGGAGGGGAATCAAAATGCTTCACATCTACACAAGCACTTCCCACAAGGATTATTAAATTAAACCCTTGAAAAGCCCTTCTGGGGCTGGCCAGGGCCTCAGCACGCTTTGTGAGATCCCTCGTTTCCTCCGGCTTAATGAATTATGCAAGTCAAGAGGGGTTGGACAGAAAGGTGTGAATAAGAAGCTTACTAATTCCCCACAGTAATCACCTGCAAAACTGTTTAGGAACAACATCTATCAGGTGGTAAAAAGTAAGAAAAGGAGCCTGCAAGAGTAAAATATCTACAGCTCTTCAGTAAGAGACAAGGGGAGAGCAGAGCCAGGGAAGTGTCACCTTGACATGAATCTACTCCGGGCACTGAGCACACAGCAGTCATCAAATTGCTTGCTCGCGGTCCCACGGTTTCTTCTGCTCATATGGCACGCACCTGCGCTTCGCTGGAAACTCGTTTCAGCGCATGTGAGAGTCCCAGCTTCAAAGCGAGCCTTGTGATTTTTGGTTCCTGTGTGTGAGAAGGGTATTAATAAATGTTGTATTAATAGATCATCCGCTTACACGCTTCCCATCTTAAATAAAGAAGATATTGGATCAACCCCCTTTTCCCAGTACCTTCAGGTTTCTTGGATGTTTACAGTATGAGGCAAAGGCAAGACGGCAGCAGTAGAAACGGACTTTGTAATTCAAATAAATAGAAACTCATGCCTTAATGTGAGGGGAGTTTGGAGACCAGTTCGTAACTGAATTACAGAATGGATAATTGCTCTCTAAACTGGCTGAATCCAAGCTCAAAATCGAATATTCATCCTCGCAATTTCATAGAATCATAGAATTGTCTAGGTTGGAAGAGACCCTTGGGATCATCGAGTCCAACCATCTACCCTACTCTACAAAGTTCTCCCCTGCACCATATACCCCAACACCACATCTAAACAGCTCTTAAACACATCCAGGGATGGTGACTCAACCACCTCCCTGGGCAGCCTATTCCAATGCCCGACCACTCTTTCTGTGAAAAATTCTTTCCTAATGTTCAGTCTAAAATTTACGGAAGCTGGGAATCAGGGCCAAGGTTTGTTACTCTTCCGGCTTGGGTTAACGCGCTTCCTACGCCATTTTGGTAGGGTGGCAAACCTGATTCCCTTCCTATTTTGATAAACAGATGGCTGTCCTCATCAGCCTCCACGTGGCACCTCCAGAGGACAGGAGAGAAGCAGTATCCCAAAAACTGGATCCAGTCATGTCTCTGTGGATGTTTTCTTCTTTCTGACATCTTCTGGAAAGCTAGTGATCATCTTTTCCAATATCCCCCCTTTTTTACAAATCTTCGTGTGAATACATTGGGTAAGGATGGCACCGAACACTTTAACTTCAGTTTGTCATCCAGCCCTTATCTGCAATGTTGAACTCCTCCTGTTGACACTGTCTATGCTTTAAGACTCCACAGGACATTACTGTGGATCATTTTAGCATAAATACTAGAGCTGTTTGGAAATTTTTAAACCATTTTTCATAGGAAAAGCACAATTCCTCGTAACCAAAACACTACGGAAAAACATGGGTTTCAGTTAATCTCCTGCCTCAAAGTGTGTTGAAAAAAGAAATTACTGAAGTGCTGTATTGTGACATAAAAGAAAAATCAAGGTTACTGTTTTGAGAAAATTAGGCTAAGTAAAGTTAAAAAAATAATTGAAAATTGCTAAAATTAAACATTTCATAATTAGTGACATCAAATGTTTCACTTTATGCAAATCAAACTTTAAAATACGAGTTTTAGTTTCTTGGGGTTTAGAGTTTTTTTTTAAATCTTGGGTGTTTGTGTCTGTGTGGTAGGGGGCTGTACTGCAGCATGTCAAATATTGTAACAGAACAGCAAAATTATTTTCTGCCCAGCTGTAATATGGACGCACTCTAGGGCAATGCTACCAATCCTGCTTATAACTACACCTCACGGGAAAGCACAGAGAAGGCTTCCATGGAAAGAAAAAACGGTCTCAGAGAAAATAAATCTGTTTAGCTGGCATTTGGCAGGGCAATCAGTGCTGTCTCACATTGAGGGAAACTGCAATTGTCATAACATGCTGACTTTGGGGGCTTATTTCTATGCCTTGCCAGGAGGTCTAGCATCTTTTGAAGTCAGCCAGCTTTCCCTAATGTAGCAAAATTCATCACTAATCGCAGATATGCATGTCCTGCTGGCATCTTTGATCTTCAGCTTTTCTATCCATTTTGCTCTCTCTGTTTATTGGTCAAAATGAGTTATGGCAGCTGTATGCTACATATTGTCCAAAACTCTTTAGCCGTCCTGCACATCATGGAAAGTTCCCAGGAAAGCTCCCTAGCTGAAAAGTAACAACTCTGCAACATAACTCTCAGCGCCATGTGCAGTAATTCATCAATAACACTTCTTCTGTAGAAACCAATGGACAGATCAGTTACAAGAGCAGAGCTGTAATGTGACCTGCCAGATAGATGGAGATCCCCACGGAGAATTCACTGACTGCACAAAAGAGAATAGAAACTCCTCTAGTGTTTCTGCAAAGAGGAAGAGCGCAGCGCTTGGATTCGTCTGGGCTGGGCATAAGAGAGTCCCTCTCCACTCCGCACCAGTCTGTTGCGTAACTCGTTCCTAGAAATAAATGAGAAACAAAATGAAATAAAATCATTAAAAAAAAAAATAGCCTACTTTCCTTTAGGAATTCCGGTGACATATTAAAAGAAATAATTTACGCACGGCTGCTCCATGCCTTAGGTTTGTCTCTGCAATTACTCTTAGTGCTGTGCTAACAAGAGGCTACTTTATAACAGGGAGTCTGGCCAGGATACAGCCTGACGTCTGCTTGAGGATCTTTCTGAAATAACACCCGAGACCCAACTTTTGTTTTATTTGTGCATTGTCTGCCCAGTGTGCATGAATATTTTGCTGAAAAATCGTGCCAGTGTATTGAGGTACCACCTATTTTTATTACAAGTCTTCATTTTAGAGGAATTGTCAATTTTTATTTTTTTTTTACTTCTTTTACTTTTTTACTTCATGCTGTCACATCTTGAATTTTAACAGGTTTAGGCTGTGGCATGGTGTGGCGGTGATGTCCAAGCTTGTTTGGTAAGGAGATACTTGCACTGATCCCAAAGTCATAAGTGAGAGAGGTATACTGAGAAACGTAGGACTTCTTTCTAGGACTTTTGTTCTTATGATTTCCCAGCCATGAGGCTGAACCCAGATATGCAGAAGGAAGTCATCGCTCACATATCTTGTAGAGCACTTTGGAGGACAAACAATGTGATATTAACAGGGGTTAATGTAATGTATTTAGGTTACAAAAGACTTTAAAAGAAACTGAGATCTCATCTCTCCCACTTAATAACTGGCTAAAAAGATACAGAATTAAGAGTCAATTTACGTAATAGAGGGAGGTCACATGAAGTTCCACTCAGATGAGTGTTGTTCAACATATTCATAAAATCTGGGAAACAGTGACTCATGAAATAACGGAGTTTACAGATGATAGGATCTCATTAGGATCTCATGACGCTGAGTGATACTCATTGTTGATGAGATCTCGTGGCACTGAAAGAAATTCAGTGTTGATAGATGCAAAGTAGTGAATATGGGATAAAAATAACCGTAATTCTACATAAGTTACAATAGACTCTTAATTAGCTATGACTGTTCACTGAGACACTGGTTTTTGTGGACAGTTCTCTGAAAACATTAACACAGTGCTCAACAGTCATCAAAAAGGCTGATAAAACACAAGGGATTATTAGGAAAAAAACAGAGAACAAAACAGAAAACCTCATTATCTCATAGTAGAAATCTGTGTTTATTCCTTTTTGTCTCGACTAAGGCATGCCTAGACAGACCTCCTTGGAAGAGTACAAAAAAAATTGTGCATAGAAAGAAGTGAAGCGAATGCACTCTCACTGGCCAGTTCAACCTCTCTTCTTCTGCTTTGGATTAACAAGACAACAGGACTCCCTGAACACGGTTCTGGACCAAAATTGGACAGAGACACCAGAAGTAAACAGGAGGTCTTAGGATGTTAATTCTCATGCCCTCCTTCCCCAACACCTCTTGCTACCAGGACACATTCCCATGCCATGCAACATATCCAGGACCACCGCAAGTGTTGGTCCCACACTCAGTCACAGCACTGGGATTCACAAGGTTTGGGATTTCAGCTGATAACTTACATGACTTCTTTACTTACTTTGTGTTAGTATTTCTCCTGTGCGTATTGTGGGACCACAATACTCACTAATCACTCCATAGGACACAGCAGTAAAAGGGATAAAGTTTTGTGGCTACTGAATGTCACTATTCAGCAGAATGCCTGACTGGTGTAAGACAGCTAAGGAACCTTCACTCTCCCCCTCAAAGCTGAATAATACCTTGAGAAAGCAGAATATATTATAAAACAAAGAGCAGGTAAAGAATAGAATAGGATTTCAGAGCCAGAGGGTAGAGCTGTGTGAAGGGGAAATGTGAGATTTAAAAAGAAAACTGTGACTGGGGAAAGTTGCTGAAAAATATTTGCCAGATGATGGAACTAGTGGAAAGCAGATAAAGACTTTCATATAAACAAAAATATTCAGAAAAACGTTCACTGTTTTTTCCAATAGCTTTCATAGAAATCTTTTTTTTTTCCCCATAGATAAAAATCTCCAGATTTTTCAAATTAGCACATTTCTTCCATTCTGCTCCTTGCCGCAGTTCTCCTTTACGCTGAATACGGTAGACACTGAGGGCTTGTTAGTGTAAAAATATCTTCAATCAAAAATTTTGCTGACATTGGGTATAAAGAAATTTTCTTTTCATCCAGTTAATCATGTAGCTCTTGTACCCAGACATGGAAGACTGTACACACATGTAAAACTTGTTTCCAATGAGCTCTTGCTTCCAACAAGTTTTGTGCTGGACTTGCCATATTTCCAGGGATTTATGGTAAATGCATCAGGACTGCGTTAAAATCTAGAAGCAAAAGATGCTGCAGAAAAGGCACATTCCTAAAAATCTTTAACATATGGTGAGAGAGAGAGAGAGAGTAGGAGAGGGGAAATATATCAGAGCACTCTGGGCAATGGGGAATGAGAGAAAAATGAAAGGGATGCTCTCTTCGGGATGCTTTAAACCCTTCAGGGATGAATGCCAAGACTAGAATTAACACTTGTGAGATTGTCTTCGGCACACTGCACTTGAAGAAGAAATAGTCCGGTGGACCTGGCACGAGTCTGGTAATGAGAAGGCTCATCAGGCCACAACATGCCCAACATCAATGAGAGCTCCCATCGTTCACAAGTAGGCTGTTAGCTTTGTGGCCATATCCCACTGATGGAACTGGTGCTACTGTAGGCTCCCAATCAGCGTGATCCTAATGGCAGTGCCAGGCTGACCACGCAGTCACAAAATCACAGAATGGTCAGGGTTGGAAGGGACCTCTGGACATCATCTAGTCCAGATGATGGGCTGCTCTGCTAGAGCAGGGTCACCTACAGCAGGTTGCACAGGATGGCGTCCAGGCGGGTTTTGAATGTCTCCAGTGTGGGAGGCTCCACAACCTCTCTGGGCAGCCTGTGCCAGTGCTCTGCCACCCTCAAAGTAAAGAAGTTCCTCCTCATGTTAAGATGGAACTTCCTGTATTCAAGTTTGTGCCCGTTCCCTCTTGTCCTATCACTGGGCACCACTGAAAGAAGACTGTTCCCATCCCCCTGGCACCCTCCCTTTAAGGATTTATAAGTATTGATAAGATCCCCCCTCAGTCTTCTTTTCTCTCGACTAAAAAGACCCAAGTCCCTCAGCCTTTTCTTGTAAGGAAGATGCTCCAATCCCCTCATCATCTTAGTAGCCTTTTGGCAGACACTCTCCGGCAGTTCCCTGTCCTTGAACTGGGGAGCCCAGAACTAGACACAATACTCCAGATGCGGCCTCACCAGGGCAGAGTAGAGGGGGAGGATGACCTCCCTGGACCTGCTGGCCACACTCTTCTTGATGGACCCCAGGATGCCATTGGCCTTCTTGGCCACCAATGCACATTGCTGGCTCATGGTCATCCTGTTGTCCACCAGGACTCCTAGGTCCCTTTCCACAGAGGTGTTCTCCAGGAGATCAGCCCCCAACCTGTACTGATGGGGGTTATTCCTCCCCAGATGCAGTACCCTACACTTGCCTGTGTTGAATTTCATTAGGTCTTGGACACCATTTTCTACTCTCTGGTTCAACCTGTCCTACCAGTGCAATCCTACAGAAGGAAGGGCAGTGTGCTGGGCCATCCATCATCTCCAGCAGGGTCATGTTTGCAGCTTGCACAGATCACTCCAGAACAGATGGGACAGGTTTCTGCCTGCATCCCGTGGCTCAGCGCAAGAGAGGAATATTCAGATTAACAGAAAATTTTGCAGTCAACATATTTCAACAATGATTTTCCTCCAGGGAAGCATGTGGTCCAGTTCAGGGAAATGAGAAAGAGAGCAATTTTTTTTCTTTAATTTTACATTTCAAGTAATAACAGTTTTCTGGCTTCTTGCGCAGGTCACTAACAATGCTCCCCAGTGAAAAAAAGTTAGCGGTTCCCACGTCTCTGACTCACTTGACTGTAATACAACCTGAGGCAAAAAAGCTCTGAGACCTGATGTGCATTTGCACTATGGCCTCTTTTTGCTTTTGCTTTTGCAGTAGTATGGACTAGCCTTACTGCAGGCATCAACGTCAAAGCTTGCATGTTATAAAGGGGTGTGAGTGTAAATAAGATCCAGCTTCATCAATGTGTATGTCATCACTGTGGGAAAGGACAGGAGAATATTGACTTTGGGTAAAAACAGTAAGGCCTTTAAGGCAATAGAGGCAGAAAGGAGAGTTGGGAGTAGGCAGAAATAAATCAATGCCAAAGCAGAGCTAGAACGTGTGTGTTCCTGAGGGCACAGGACCGAAATCCTGATGTAAGATTAGCACAATGCGATATCAGTAGAGCATAAAGAGAGTGACTTAGGGACTGGCTGACTGACAGCGCCAGAAAGGGGTCATTAATGGGGAGTCCTCACTCTACGGGGAGACCCCCTGAGGCTCAGCAGGGAGGGCTCCAAGGTTTGGTAGATTTCAGCATTTCTGTCAGTGAGGTCTGGAAATAAATTTAACATCACTACTAACAAAATGTGTTTAAGGATCAGTGAAGGGCTAACTGAGAGGAGAACAGGAGTATGACCAATAACTTACTTGATAATCCAGGTCAGTTCAGGGAAAATGCTGGAAAAAAATGAGCTGAATGTGAACGTACAGGTTCAGGAACAAAGAACACAGGCCATATTTGCAAATGGGGATTGTCTTCTGCCCCAGGTAAAGGCTTCATTAAGATACTGCCTGCAGGAATTGCAGGTGTTTTGCTCCTGGGCAGGGAGTGGTGGTGAGTGCCTTCATGGCCTCAATTTCAAATGCGGTTGGGATGGTAAGAGCTACATGCCACTGAGCACCTGCGAAGAGTTATCCACTCTGATTGACTTTCATGCCTTGGTCTATCAATGACATCAGGAATTTAAGCACTTTGCTCTGCTTAAGCTAAGTGCCAAGCTTTTCCCCTTTCAGCACAGACACCCGGGAGGAAACATAAGGCACAACTCCTCAGTTCTGCTCTGGGCAAACAACAGCAGAGCATGAAAAACTCTCAGTGAGAACTGAAGGCCCTTCTCAGCCTGAGGCTTTTAGGAAAATAATCAGTCGAAGATCCTCGTATGGATAATGGATATGAGGAAACGGTAGGAATTTTCACTGGGGAAGAGGGTAACCAGTGAGTGCCACAGAGAGCTGTGATGGCAACAGATTCATAAATGATCGTGAAAAGGAAATTAATAGTGAGGTGGTCACATCCAGTGATGACACGGGATTTCGGAACAGACAAGCTTGTCTGTGAAGAACTGCAGGAGTAGTTTATTTCACTGAGAGACTTGGTGTTAAACCAGCAGATGACACTGAACGCAGATGAAGGCAGTTATATACAATGGGGAAAAACACTCTAACTTCACATGGAAAATGATGGGCTTGGAGTTGGCCATCACCATTTAGAAATGAGATCAGAAATTGACCCCATTAGACAGCTCAGATGGCTGCTCAATTCTTAGTAGCATACGAAAAAGTAAATTGAATGTTAAGAATTCTTAGGAGTAGAGAAACACTATTACCTGACTCAGTTATAACAGCATTACAAATCCATGACAGACCTGCATCTTGAATAGTGTGTGCAGTTCTCAAACAGATTACAACAGATGAGAGGATGATGTCAAGAAAGATCAAAGAATATGAGGAATCTTCGACCTTCGGCAACTGCAGGGAGACTAGATACAGTTGTATAAAATGAGTGACGTGGAGAAAGTGAGTAGTCTTAATTGTTCCCTGTCTATTCCAATACAAAAATGGTGGGATATCAAAGTTAGTGGTTGGCAAACCCAAAAGATAGAAGAGGAGGTGGTTGTTCTTTTTTTCAGAGCACACACAGCAAAGCTGTAGGACTTGCCAACAGGATGCTGTGGATGCTGAAAGTTCACATCAAGGAGAGATTGTACAATTTCATGGAAAAGAAATCCCATTTGCATTACTGAAAACAAAGACAGCAACTTCTTGAGCCATCAGTTGTTGGATTTTGGAAGACTAACCTGGGGAAGCGTCAGTATGTGCGTAACACAGTCTGCTCTGCTTGCTCTCTGCCAGACCATGCTCCCCTTGTTATTTATCCAAGAGAAGAACACTTATACTTCAGTTCCTCCACAGCCTGATGTTTAGAGATATCCCCAGGACATCAGAGATGAGATTTAGCCCCCACAAGCCCAACATCCAGGTTTTCCACTTTCAAGGTATGTGCTTTGCCCCTTAAATTGTTGTGCCAAACATGGGCACCAATTTCATATTTAACTGTTTTGGACTTCTCCAGTGGAGTATAGGAATCCCACTGCTTAAACCTGGCGTGGTGCCACATGCCAGAACAGGCACTTCTGAGCATATGCGTGACTGAAGTTTTGAAGAAACTCCAAGACAAACACAGAGATGCCGTCAACATTAGATGCCGAAGAACCAACCCACTTGGAGTGAATTCCACCCCAAGAGCCCAAGCTGTTGAGCTCAGTGACAAGGAGACTGAAAGAGGTGATATGATTGTACCACATTAATGACTCTGAGTGAAGAAATACCAGATACTAAAAGGCTTTGTAGTCAAAAATGGAAAGGCACAACAAGAACTGAAAACCAGGGAAATTCCAATTAGAAATAAGGTACAAATTTCTAACAGTGATTGTGGTTAACCACTGGAACAAACTACCAAAGGGAAGTGGTGGATTCTCCATCTCTTAATGTCTTCAAAGCAAAAGAAGATGTCTTCCTGGAAGACCTGATTTAGTGAAACACAATATATTGGGCTCAATGCAGGATATCTGGATGTAATTCAAGGGCTTCAGATATTCCAAAACTCGGGTTAAATGCTCTTCTTGTCCTTTCGTACCTTTACCTTTACCAGCTTTGACTGCTGCAGGAGTCTGTTGCATGCAGAGGGACTACAGCGTGAACTGAAGGAGGTAAGGTATGAACCGGGCTGGGTTTAGAAGTCGTCCTCCAGGAAACTCCCCGTAAGAGTAGCTCAGAGAAAGTTAAGCTTTCATAGACCAGGCTACCAAAAAGTAACTGTAACGAAACACAGGCAAATTATTGTATAGACATAGAAACACAGTTAATATTGCTCTAATGTCCATAGCCGAGAACCATTTGTCCTCAGCACTTTTACAGCGAACCAGAGAACTGCAGTTTCAAGTGCCCTATTAATTTCCAGAGCAAAAGGGAAGAATACAGATGGCTCATACATGGCTAGGAAACCACTGCCCACCTCATGTCTTCAGTCCGCTAACCAACACAAGTGCCTTCCCCCAAGAGGGTGGCACCACAGCTCCCTTCTTCTCTGTCTCCTTACGTATTTCACAGCAGTGCTCTGTTGGGTTTTTCCATTGCAGATGTCACCACAAAACACATAACTACCGCCTTTCAAACCACACCAGGGCAGCAACACCTATGAGTACCTCTTGTGCTCACCTGAGAGAAGGCTTCATGCTGTTCAGGCTAAAGGATCTACTGTAATTATATCTATGGTAAAGACCTGTGGTGAATTATGCAATCTTTATATCTGCAGATGAATCACACCAATGGAGCAGAAGGATATGGGGTCAGCGTCAAGCTTGGAAATGGAAAATGCATACTCCAGTGTTTTAAAATATTTTGGTTTAAAGCAGCTAAGATTTCAGAATTTCAAACATTTTTTTTTTAATCTTTGCTTAAGCCTGGATTTGGGGAGGGGATTGGTTTTGGTATTTAGATTATTATTTTTGCTGTAACAGGATTATTCTTTTCAGTAACTGTTAAGTCGCCGCAAGCTTGTTGCCTTTTCTGTGCAGGAATCGGTTAAGCATCACAGATAGGGAAATATTATTATAACCAGTTTACAGCCCATTTTGGCCAAGAATAGGACCAGGAATGCTGACTCTTAGTCACCTGCTTTCACAGCTAAGCTAATAAATGAGGTAGAAAGCTAATAAATGAAGGCACTGTGTACATTAACCCTCATATAATAGTACTTATCCCATGCTTGTGTTATACGCAGGAGGTCAGAGGAGATGATCAGAGCAGTCCTTTCTGGCCACAAAGCCAAGGAAGCTATTTTTAAATGTGAGGCAACATTCAATAACCTGCATCAGCTTTGATTAACTGTTCTGCAAGATTGAAAGCAACACAAGCAGAACTAACGTGCACTGTGGGCGAAAAAAAGACGTCAAAGCACAGCTCATGATGGCAAGGATTTTAGTGCAGAAATACTGGATGGGAATCTTGGCTGTATGGTTCATGCTGACCCTTTTGGAGCAGTTCATCATATCCCCAGACCATTTTAGCTGGAGCTCTTACAGAAAGCCAGTATCAACTGGGCACTGTAGCTTCCTTCAAGCCTTTAGCTAACCCCAGTTTCTACCTCTTAAATATATAAATACACATATATATAATCAGACACTATATATGAGCTGCTATTAAGCAACCAACTTTTTTAAACATGCAAACAAACTTAGTATAAGCTCCATAAAACAGCTCTGCTTTTTCTGGTATTGATTTTGCTTATTTTGAAGTTAAGCGTATCCATAAATATGCTCTGTGGTCCCTTGAGGTAAGTCTCATAAGGTATATTAAAAAAAAAAAAAAGAAGGAGGAGGAATTTTTTGGCAGCAATTACCATCTCAGATAACCTGCCTGGGGTTGGGAAAGTGTGCCAGCAATCTGCTCAGAAATAGCTTTCATTTTGGCTGTTTATTTTCATATGCTTTGTCTGACACTTTACTGCTGTGGCTGGGTACTTAACTGTCAGCTTCCATTAAACGCTTTGTCAGCTGTTCCCACTCCAGGCAGAAACCAAAATTATCGTTCATCTCCCATTATTCATTAAAGTCAACCCACTGGCAGGCAGCAAGCAGCATGACAAAGGAAATCATCCTTGTGTCAAATGGTGAGATTTCTTCAGGCTCCTTTGCTTCAGTGCCCCTCCAGTTCCTCGTCCCTTCCTTCTCGTGACTGTCCCAGACATTTTGCTCACTTGTGTCAAATAAGTGGGGACTTGAGGGCAGCTGTTCCGCTTTAAAGCAAAGTTTGGGGGACAGAACTCCTCTGCAGCAGCTCCAATATATTGTGCAAGAGAATAATGTTTTTTCTTCACATTAGTTTGGACTCTCACAGCATAATCATATGGGTGACCACCCCTTCCTATGGCAAGACAGAGTATCAAATACACACGGGATGGTAATAAAATAGCTTTGGAAGTATCTATTGTATTATTTCTTGGTTTGTTGTTTTACGGTGTGTGGATGGGTTAGTTTTTAAAATTATTTAAACCAAGTTTTCCAAGTTCTGAAATATAAAAAGAAAGAAAAAGGTTAATCAATTCTAGAAAGGGCAAAACATGTCATTTCAGGTCAAGCGAAACATTTTAAGATGACCCAGACTGATCCTCCCTCTTCCAAATTTGGTCCTATCCAAACCAATGCCCCCGTCCCCCCAACACTTTAGTTCACCCTTTGAACCAGAGAGTCCATTACATATATTGCTCTAATTATGGTATGGTTTCTTTTAATAAGCAGATGTGGAACAGTATAATCGTAGCCTCAGGCTATCGAAATGGTGGACTCCAGTCTGGACCTGGACCTCACATAAATTTGCCCCGTGCCTTGCCAAGGTCCCAGACATATGACGTCTCACACATTCCTGAAGGAGATCCCATGGTTTTTACCATTCTTTTTGGTTTCTCAGCCAGCAGCTGCAGGGCCCTGCCAGGACTTCCAGCCACAGAGGTGCTATGCACCACCAAGCTGGCCCAGCACAGGTAAAGCGTACAGCTCCCTGCTGAGTGCCCCACGGTAAGAATTAGCAGATCTCAGTAAAATTACCCAGTGGGCCTTTATTAAAAATTGAGACCCTATTGCTCAACATTGCAAAGTACTCGCCTCTAGTGCAACAAAAGCCTCCCCCCGCCCCAACAAAAACAAATGTTCCTCAACAGAGGATCTCTATTGCTGTTCTTCTTCCCAAAGAAAAACATTCAGTCTTAACATATTTGTTCCCACTCATGCTCCTGGGGTGTTCAATGAAAGTCTTGAAGCTGTCCAAGTAGCTCATAAACCGGAGCCCCTTTCTGATTCAAGTGTGCCCTCCTGTTCAGATTTTGGGAAATGGGATGATTAATTGATTTCCATCATCAGTCTCCCCATAAGTCACAAACCAAGCTGCTATTTCAAGTTTCCATTGACAAAGATTTCATTATAAGAAGCCATAATTTTTAACCGGCGCTGTGCAAACTTTTTAGTCTTCAACCTGAATTAGGCCCATATGTTTCAGAAAAACGCGGTGAGAGCAAGTTGGGGGNTGAACAAACTTCCACCCACATCACAGCATAAAAGGGCTCTGAATTGGTCTTCTTAACCCTTATCTAAACAAAATAAATCAAAAATACAATTTTCCGATTGATGCTGAAGGATTTGCTTTCTTAGCCAAAAAGCAATTTTAAACTCCCTTGCTGAGTAAGCTCTGCACAGATACTGAACTCCACCGAGAGCTCCTCGAGTCCAAGGTGGTATTGCTTAATTCCCCTTCTCGTGTTCTGCTGCTGGGATAGAAATGCCCTCAAACAGCACCTGCCACAGGATGCAGTTGAAACCACAGCTGAGTGTTGTGTGTACACCTGATGACCCGGAGACCCTTCCTCCAGAGGGCTTGACACATCAGCGGAAAAGACAGGAAAAATGGGAGAAAACAATGTTGCAACCCTTATTTCACAAAGCCAAATGGGCAAGGTGTATTCCATTAAATAAAACAGTGCCAAGCTATGAGCTCAAGAACCTTCCAAGATCGTCTACACTGTTTAAATGTTAGCATAGTCCATAGCCATAAGCAAGGGACTATTAGTAATAACAATTTTGTTACAGCCACCCAGTTGAACCAGTTCTAGCAGGGAGTGGGATGAACATGAAGATGCAAAACACGTCGACCTGACCTGGTTTACTCAGCCACAAAGACAAAGTATTCAGCAGAGCAGAGGCCTCATCTGCATTGTAGCTCCAAATCAGAGATCCAGAGATAGGGACATCTGGAGACGGAGCACCACCCCTGCCGTGGTAAAGAAGATCCACTTTCACAACACTGTTGCTGCATCCCAAAATGACCTCTTTGCAGCACTTTCCTTACCATTACATATGCTTGAGTCCTTTGGCAATGTTGGATCTGTAGATGCCTAATGGGATGGGAATTCCCTAGGGGACAGGGCTGTGGAACAGGTCACTGTGAGGATGAACCAGAAATACCAAGGTGGTAGTTTAAGAAGTCAACACTAAGCTGTGTGGTTCTGTGATATGGCCAAGCCAAAAACTACTGGACATAGGGGTAGAAACTGATAAGTCTGTTTCAGTCGCTTGTTCTCTTTGATTTGCAATCTGGCCTTGGGCAAATCACTTAACCTCACTGCAACTTGGTTTTGTCCCCTGCAAAACAGGGATGAATAACAGCAACCTGCCCAAAATGTTCTCTGAGGGGTGTAAACAGAACCTGATGTACAAGAGCTAGCTAGTAATGCTCTTGCAGTTTGTCCTCTAGAGTCCAGGGCAGCATCTTGGCACAGTGCTGTCACACAGGAGGGCTACAGCACTCAACAGCTGAGGGAATCCAAATATTGCATTCATACGATGGCTGTTTGCAGCATGACTGAATGATGGCAACAGCATCAGTCATGTTAGGATCTGGAAGGGCCAGAGATTCGTTTGAAATTTCCCCAGGCAAAGATAAATATTTATCTAGCAGTCATTGAACACAAGCAGCAATTTAATAGTCTTCTCTGTCTCTTGAATGATAAGTTTAATCAGAGCTCCATGTCTTTCCTTCTTTTATTTTCTTTCTTTCCTTCTAGCTGAACCCAGCCTGGCTGAAAACTGTGTTTCTAGCACAGATCCCTGAGCTGTGAGGAATTTGTCTCTATTCAGGTTGGAGTGGTCAAACAGATGAGGTAGCAATAAGGCAGTGGTAGACCAAGAGTAATATCCCGTATCTGACTTGTTTCCTCTCCTTGCTGAGGTTTTCAGCCAGCTCTTGTCCTAGCAGCCTGTCATTTCTTGTGAAATCTCTAGCTAATCTCATTTCAGTTCTGCCATGAGATAGTGACATAGTTGATGATGTCACAATAGTGTCATCAGCTTCAGTAGCTTCAGCCTTTTGCATAAAGTCAGGCAAGTGGGACAACAGAAGAGAGTTTTTGCTACCCCCAGGATTTCAGAGAGCGTGAAGGATGGAGAAATCACATCCTTCACACACACGTTTTGATAAGAAATGTCTGGTTTATGTCTTTCAGGTTTCAGACATAGCAGCAAATCCATACAATCTAAGCCCAGAAGAAACTATTCACTTAACACAGACCCTTAAAGATGACCCTCCACTCATCTTGCTGTGGTTTCAATGCCTTGTGCTCAAGTAGACCATTTTTTTCAAGATGACACACAGTTCTGATTAAAAGGACCAGAGAGATGAAAAATCCCCCACTTTCATCCATAGTCGTTCCTAAGGGTTAATCATCCCAACAGTTAAAAAAAAGCGGCCTTGTTTCTTATCAGGATATGAGTTCAGATGCAGCTTTTGTTACCAATTTTGCTATGTCTCTGTGTACCTGACCAGGAGATCTTCAGTACTGTTGTTTGATCCCTGTGAATATACTTCATCTGGCATAAACAAAGCACGTCGCAACCTTGCTTTTCCCAAGCTTAACAGACCAAGCTCTGTTACGTCTTCCACTGCAGTACATTTTCTCCGGCCCTTGAATTATTTTTTGTGTTACTTTTTGCACCTTGTCTATTACTCTTAAAGTAAAAGGCATGCCTGAAAGACTATTTTCTCTCTTGGAGAGAGGTACTAGCTGCGCAGATCCGTGCTCCTGGGGACGTTCAACTCAGAGTGCCATCTCATGGTTCAGATGTGGATCTGAGCCCTCCAGAAGATCCAGATGTAGGTCTTGTGCTCAGACCAGCTTCTCCAAATTGGGCTTGTCTCCAAGTTTCCTTCAGGTTTCTCCTGAAGTTTAGTTCATGGGTAGTTTCATCTAAAGGCACATCTGAGCCCAGGGTTCAGCAGCCCGACCTTGGCAGGCTCTGCGGTGATGTCTAAGTCTTGGGAATTGCAGTCAGTCAGTAGCAAGAGGTGAATTCAGCCAACCCTTTCAATCCTGGAGGCTGACCTCGCAGGACAAATCTCCACGGAGCTGTTTTTGCATCTCCGGTGCTGGCACACAGACATGTAATGTAGTATATGCCCTTCCCTATGGGACACTCCTCTATGAGTTCATTCCTGGCTTAGTTGGAGGAGCTGGATTTTACATTATTAGGTATTGAGTTGCAACATGAAATTACCAAAATGTAAAACATGGGAAAACATACTGTAAATCACTTATTGGCAGGTCTTTCACCTCTTTACAAGTGCACAACTGGATACATTTGA
Source organism: Anarhynchus alexandrinus (assembly GCA_008711295.1). Lineage (NCBI taxonomy): Eukaryota > Metazoa > Chordata > Aves > Charadriiformes > Charadriidae > Anarhynchus > Anarhynchus alexandrinus. The sequence goes on from VUYV01000273.1 coordinate 409,444, forward strand.
GTCTTTTGGAATTTCCAAATTAGAGCCCAGAAGACCTTCCCGAAGAAAGGTATTTTCTACTGGCACCAAAATAATTTTATCTGAGCTAAACAACAGAGTTAATGTTTCAGCATTCGCACAGCGCTTTCCAGGCTACAATTCCAAACTTAATTTCACCTCCTTGTTGTACTGTGGCTCTATTATTATTACTTTTTTAATGGATGTTATTTTTCTTGTAACTCTCCTGCTTTGGCTTTTCAAAAGAAATATACAGAGACCCAAGGGACTGACAGTGAGAATGCAGAACCTTTCACCTTCAGGTGAAAACACTGATATCTTTAATGAACTTATCAGGAAGTGAATGTACCTAAACGGAGTAAACATATGTTCTTACTACTGTGACCTCCAGCTCTTCTGCCCCCACTGCTTGTTGCCCTCAGCTTGTGGTGACAAAGGATGCTCTGATGCGAGGAAGGGGTGTTTTTTGTGGTTAAGGCACTAAACTGGGAATCAGACTGTTGTGATTTATTCCTGGCTCTGCCATGGTCTTCCTGTATGACTTCAAGCAGTTCTTCTTTGCCTCAGTTTCCCCACCTGTAAATTTTTTTTTTTTCCAGTCCCTTGCCATTCTTGTCTCTGGGGTGAGAAAGATCTGTCAGCTGAGCCACAGAACAGAGATGAGTGTAGACTGTATTACATGATTGTGTTTGAGTGTCGAAGGGATTGGGTCATGTCTTTGCTTAGCTCAAGCTTTCAGATGGGCAGGGAAGAGGCATATTTTTTGTTTCAGAATTTGTCCAAGACATGTTATTGTGCTTTGGCTGTGAAAGGGTCACAAACTGAAGGGGAGTTCCTGGGAAAAATGAAGGTTTAGATTTCAGATCAGGAATCCTACACTGAGAATTCAGAAAGTAGAAGTAGCTAAATAACCTGTACCTGTAATATCCTTCAGGTGACCAATCCCAAAATGCATCTGACTTGGCGTCCGACCCTGACACCTCTTGCATGGAAGGAGTTCAGTGTGACTCCACCAAAATCTGGCAGTTCACATGCACGCCAATGAGCCGTCTTGGACCCTAAACCAAAATACCTCATCTGCAAGAAGCTTACTCACCAAGGTACAGGGTATGTCACTGCAACATTTGAGATAAGGAGTGAAGGTGTCACAAGGAAAGCCTCGCAAAAGCCACAGTATGGCTTGTCCTTTCATGGGCAAAGGCTGCAGCTCAGAACAGGTAAGATGTAACAGATTTGTCAAATGGAACTTCAGCCATGTGTGGAAACAGGGTTTGAAACTGCCACCTAGTACTCAGCACTGAAAGTGTCTGTGTTGGTTATGGCTCTTCATAGCCCATGGAAATGATTGGGAATTAAAGTCTCCCACATTTTCAATTATCTGGACACAAGTTTAATTTTTCTTTACTTCTTTTATTCTTAGAACTTGGGGGGTTGGTAGTATGTAACCTGTGTTTGAGTTCTTCTTACATTCCTCTTTTCTGCCCATGATGTGTCAAAGATCCCTCATGAGCACACTTTTCCTGTAGGGAGGAAATGGCTTACATGGCATCTAGAGAGCGGGACCTCAAAATAACAATGAATAGAGCCTGCTGGAGAGAGATGGCATTATCGCAATCTGCACCTTTCAATTCATAAAACCATAGAATCATAGAATGGTTAGAGTTGAAAGGGATCTTAAAGATCACCTAGTTCCAAGCCTGTGCCATGGCCAGGGACACCTTCCACTAGACCAGGTTGCTCAAAGCCCCATCTGACCTGGCCTTGAACACCTCCAGGGATGGAACCTCCACAGCTTCTCTGGGCAACTTGTTCCAGTGCATCACAACCCTCAGTTCTGATCATCCCCAATAGCTACTAACTTTAAATTAGTTGATTTTTTTAAAGAAAGAAGGTTATTTTTTTAAAAAGGAGTTACCAGATACCTGCATAGAGCTGGTTGCTTTCTTGCTGTTGCTACGACCAGTTATTTTCTCCCCAAGCCAGAGAGACATATCTGCTGGTTTTGCAGGGAGCACATCGGGTCTCCTGGATTAGCAGGTCTTTCCGTGGATAATTTGACGTGAGGCTGGTGTCCCACAGGAGCTCCCAGATCACAGTACTCGTTATGGAGAACACTGCACTTTAGTGCTCAACTTGGATGATGCTCTGGGAGATAAAGTACAAAGTTATCCATAAACCATCAAATGTTTCAGACCTTTCAGAATACTATTCGCTGATTCCCTCAGAAATTTATTAGCTCTACCAATATTTTCTTTCTTAGTTTTGTAAAGCAAGCTCCAAGTCAGCTAGTACTGACTATGCAGAGCCCTGAAACCACATGTTTATTTTCCTAAGTTATAAAAAGTTTATAAGGGTAGCTGGTATCCTTATGGGCCACTGTACAGTGATTTGCTACTGCATTCCACATTGATACAGAAGAGCTCTGTATTTTATACCAGAGGGAAATCCTTGTGATACAGCTGTCCCGCAGCCAACAAGAGTACAGACACCTTCAAAAATATAACCCTGATAAAAAATGAATAGCTGAAAAGGCAGAAAACATCCCTTCTGAGAAAAATCAGTTTGAACAGTGCGATGACCTTGGGCATCGCAAGATCTGCATCGCGATACCCCAGTGAGCATTACCAACAAAGTCCTTTCATCCCAGCCATAGTTCTTTTAACCAGATCACCATTTCTACCTGAAAATGCTGTATCTTCACAATCATTTTTAGAAGTACTATGCAATGGCTACCTTTCTTTTTGCAGCTAACTTCTAACTTCAGGTTTTCCATTTTCACAACTTCATGTTGCTTCATTGACATGAAGAGGTCTTGGTCAATTTACACCGGAGAATGTAGAGACTGTTATTCATTTATCTCTTAAAATAGTGAGTACACAGCTGCACAGCCTGAAGAATTAGGTTAGTATGTTGCTGTGACTGTCCTGGAAGGAGAAATTGAGAGCAAACAAGGTAGATTTCAAGAGAGAGCCTGGAATGTGTGAAGAGTTAGCAAAATTGACATAGATGCAATAGCAAAAATAAGTAATTTTGCAAATCCCTAAACCACAATGGTTGGATTAGGGCCCTGTCATACAATTCTTGGGCATATGAACAATCCCTTTTTCACTTGAGTTCTTTTCATTAGCTTCTCTCAGCTACATAAATACTCATACTCTCAATGGGACTACTCACATCAATAAAGTTCCTCAAGCGAGCAAGGATTGCAACCCAATTTTAGTGGAACGAACCCAACCTCTGACTTTGATTGCATCCCTCACTTCTCTAAAAAAAACCTCGTTTCCAGCTAGAATGAGCCCACAATCCCTGCGGAGCTTTCTTTCACCACTTCCAAGCACAATCCCCGTTATTTGTCTTGTCAAATACGAAGGCAAACAGGACTCTCCCAATCTCCCCAACTCCACCTCCCTCCGTAAAGCACTGCTGGGCCTCGAGCAGGCCAACTTGGATGTCTTTTGGAACTCCTGGGCATTGCTCTGCTCTGATTGATAGATCCCTGATGGGGTTATCATGCTCACATCGAATCCCAGCATGCCTCAGCCAGCCAGCAGCCCTCTGAAGTCAAAATACTGCTCAGTGTAACATCATGAGTAATGACAGTAGTATGAAAGCAATAATTACTCTGCTTTATTACTCAGCTGTAAATTGTTTTCTGATTAGACTTTTAGCCAATGGCCTTTGACACTGTTGCACAGTGTTGACTGTAATTAATTCACTTGTAGTTAATACAAATGCCACGGAAATTGCCCCCTTACCTATCAGTTCCTATCATAATTCTGATGGGGTCCTTACGTTAGGGTTTGCTGCAAGGGAGACAGGATGGGCAGTGCTGGAGTGGGAAGTGCATTGCACTGCTAGCAGAAGACCACCCATAGCAGCAAAATAGACATTTTTTTGCCCCCAGCTGGCAGCAACCACCACTGGGATCCCTCAGTACAAAGGGCAGATATTGAGTTAGATGTTTCCTGCATATTTTGCAAGCAGGTTTTTATTTACTTTCATTCTGCAGAAAGCATGGGAAGAATTTTTCTTTTGCCTCCAACTCTCCCTGTTCATCTGAGAACACATTAAGAGCTGAACATAGCAACAAGCAGAATCGAAACGAACAAATCTGCTGACAAACAAAATAATATCAGGGATCAAATAGGATTTTCCAGCATTACATTTCTTATAATTCGATGCTGCTTTGAACTAGGTAAGGCAGTACAGGCTGTAGGTGAGACAGAGGACCACATCCTGAAAGCAACCTACTGAGGCTTACAAGCGTTTTTACTAAAAGTACACATCTGTTTGTAAGCCATGCTTAGGTGTATCCATTTTTCATTGTAAATTCATCCATTTTTGTCCCGAGACACAGAAAGATCTGGATTTTAGAATTCTCACTCTTTTTTTTTTTTTTAATTTACAAAAATGCATGCATATAGAAACAAATATAAACCCTCTATAAAAGCTGAAAGAGTTGAGCCTGATTTTCATGACATGGCTACTGTGAATAAGCTCAAGACTCATGTGATTCATCTCCTTCCAGCCCACATCCTACTACAGGGAGAAGAAAAGTGCGAGTGACACTTCTTTTCTCCCCGAGGAGAGGACACCAAAAGTTGAATTCAACATAATCCAGCCCCAGCCTGGCCAAACTTTGTCATTTGCACTAAACGCCTTCTGCTTTTCTATGATGTATCCGAAAAGCTTTTTTAACCCAAAGAATGGATAATAGTTTGGTTTGTAAAATCTCATCTGAAAGGGTTACGCAGAGAAAATTGCGGAGGGAAAGGTTAAGGTAAATGGGTCTGGGAAGGACTAGATCAGAGGATACAACTGTTTTAGCCCGACGCTTCAATTACTGGCTTCTTATGTCAGTATTTATCATCTTATCCAAGAATACACAATAAAATCAGGACAGCTAAACTCAGCCATTTCCTCTCAGCACTATGGGCTTGAAAACTGCTGACGTGCATCACTTCCACAAATACCCACCAGATACAGCACATATCAGGTAAAGGCTTCATAGTGGGAGGCACGAACCCTTCATTTACTGTCCTCTCTTCCCCTCAAGATGGAAAAAAGAAGCGGGAAGACAATGAGGATGAAGTTGAAGCAAGATCAACTCCTTCCCCTCCCCTGCCATTACGTTCAAGGACTATAACATATCTCCAAAGAGCTCTACAAAGGCTGTCATAGAAAATAAATACACAAAGTTATTTCTGTTCCAGCGTTATCAGGCACAAACCAGTAAATAAACTCGTACTCCTACAAAGAGAGACAGATGGAGAGACGTGGTCTTTAAGTGCCATTGTGTTGCAGCAAGTATGGGTTGCTACGAGTAATAGCAGGGTTTGCAAAGTGCAGGAAAATAAGACTTGATAAAGTAGAAGCAACATTGGATTGTTGGGGGTTTTTTTTTGTTGTTTTTTTTTAATTACAGTGAGAGGAACATATGAAAACGTTTTTATGGAACAAGAGGACAAGGACACCTGGAGTACTGAGAACCCTGACTCACTGATTCCCTCAACAGGACTCAAGTTGAGCACTGAAGCATTCCTTTCAATGAAAAGGACATATTTTATCCAGAGCTAGGAGTCACAGAAACCATCTGCGGGGTAAGAAAACTCTAGTAACATCCAAAACAACTTGCTCTCCAAGATCCTGTGTGCGTACAGGCTTGTTGTACATGAGTACATGAATGTTAAGATTGTGTTTTCTGGGGAAAGGGAGAAACCTTTTACATTGTAATAGAAATGTAATGAAATGTAATATAATATCTATACATGTGAAACCATTCTCTGCTGCAGCTTTCTTATACAGAACAGCATCTTGCCATTCATGCATTCAGATACGTATGCAGTATATACGTATTCCCATACATAAGCACGCTGTATTGTTTAACTTAAAGCATAAACATGTGCTTAAGAGAGACAAGTCTGGCAGCCCAGAGACCTAATCTTTCCATTAGCGGCCTTCCATCTCCATTACCTTGTCTCACTGGATTTCCTTCCGTGTCACAGTGAGAATGGCTTTTGCAGCAGAACAAGCAGAAGAACACTGAGATTTACATAAAGACGATGCTTGATGTTTCAAGATGCAGCCGCGCCGTCGGCCAAGGGATGGTTTTCTCATACAGGAGGAATCTCAGCTGTAATCATCAGCCTTTTCACAACAAATTGCTGGGAGTCTTTTACTTGCTTCACTTGCAATTTGTCCAGCTCAGAGATTTACATGAAAGGGCTGACTTAAATATTGAACTTCATCTGAAAGTGTGTTGCATGAGCTGGAAAATCAAGGGGTATCTCTAGAGTGCAACAATTTTGCACGTGGCAGAAGGATGACATCCTTTTTCCCACCCAAAATGACATCTATAAAACGGCCACTTAAGTAGTTTACTGCTATGATCTTCATATATGGGATCTTCATAATATGGGATTCTTCATCCCATATTTAATTCAAATACTTTCAGGACAATTAATATGAATGTTACTTTAAGCATTTTAGGAAGTTCTGTGCTAACTAATACAGAGTTACCATTAGTGGATTCTGCTCCACTGCATTTCGTTGTCAGGACTGAAAACTGAATTGCATTGTCAAGACTGAAATTAGATCATCAGCTTTGACTATTTGGAATTAATAGACTGCTCACAAGGGAAAGAACTGAGTGCCAGTACCTATGGATTAGAAATTGAGCAACGCGGGAATAAAGTAAGAACTGGAAGTGAGACATGGATCGTCTCAAGTAATAATAACAATAACGCAAATAATAAAAATGTTTCTCTTTAGCCAAATGGAGAACCATGACATGAAACAGTGCTAATAGGTACATACAGGCCTGAGAATGACTGAAGAAAATAGGATTTTCTTTTTGTTTCCAGTGATGATGATGAAGAACCTTCTTGGACACCACGAGAGCAGCAGCAGCCCAGGCAAAAGCACATCTAGTGTGGGTGAAGTCAAAGTGTCCATCTGGACCTTGCACCTCGCAGCTTGGCAAAAGGTTGGAGACTTTAACAAGTCTGGGATTCTGTGAGTTTTCTCATAGACTTTCAATGCATTTTCATCCTTGACACAAAGGTCAGTCTGTTTGCCAGATGTCAAGCCCTTCCTGCAAAGTACAGGGGGCAACAGAGCTGTTCACATAAAGGTTGTCAGAATTTTTATGCATTTTTCTGATTTTGGCTGACATCTTCTAGAATTATTCAGCCTGAGGCAGACACTCAGCATGAAGAATTTAAATCCGAATGGTTAAAGCTTGGCAAAGCTCTGAGCAACTGAAAACAGAGTCTTGTAATGGGAAGTGTCAGACAACCTCAGTAATAGGCGACCGGCCCCGTCTGTAGTGTGCCTCGTAATACGCTGCTGATGGATGATATCGGACTTGAAATTTCACAGTTAAGTAGCTGCAGTACTGTTAATCCTCCCTTGCGAAGCAGATCAGTATTATAGTCCATCTGGTATGTATGTACGACGTAAGATTATGCTCTGCAAGAAACGTAAGATTACGCCCATCACAACTGAATGAATTAAGAATGGAATTCACCTCACTTTTTGAAGTGAGGAGCAAAATTCGGACATCAGTGTTTGAGCTGACATTGCATACTTTGATTCAATGGCGCATATAGGGTATGGCAGCTCCCCCATATATATAAGTTACTGAGTTTGGGATTTTACTTTTTCATTAAGTGAATATTTGTTACAATTTACTTCTTAATTAATTGGCTTCATCTTCTATCTGGATGTTCCTATGATTGAACTTCACAGGCCTTAATGGGGCAGGACAGAACGTTTCAGGGTTGAGTGGAAGAGCCTCAAGAGGAACAGAATCTTAAATGGGTGCACCTGGATATTTGTACTGGAAGCCGTTGGAGCAATATTTCAATGAAGCGAGCAGGAATAGCAACACATGACTGGCTTGACCGACACGTCTCACATTTTGTTATTCACAAATAAGCCAGAGGGCAAAAAAGTTCATGATGATATTTGTCCAAGTACTGCGTAGGAAACTGCGCTTAGCTCAGAGCTATTCCCTCAGCAGGAAAAAAGGCTACATTTGAATAAATTATTTGTGGTGAATTATTCCATTTGCTGTAGTCATCAAAATTATATCCTGATTTTTATGTAGTGTACATAAGAAATTTCTCCTTTCCATATTGTATCTTCACTTAATTTGTCGCAGCTGGAAGCAACAATTAAACATGTCTTTTAATGAATCTAATTATCTGGCAAACACATATCTTAGCTAATGTTTGCTACAGAGGTGCTGCAAGCAAAAGCAAAGCTCGCTCTGAGCTTGAGTAATGAAGACAACTTTCAAATTTATGCATGAGTAGATCTGCGGACAAAACCAGAATTACGAGGAGTAGCACTGCACTGAGTGAGCTTCATCATTGTTAGCAGAGTTTTGATTTGCTATTTTGTAGAATATAAGGGCTTCTTAAATTAGCGTCAGTCTGCAGCAGCTTTACTTCTGAGTTCTCTAGAGAAGGCTCGTGTGAAAGTTTAGACACAAATGCCTTTGTCTTGCGCTGGCACCGGTGATGTCGAGAGAGTGCGAGAGCGTTTCTGCAGCTTATGGCTACGTGACTGTGTGGGACCAGACTGAAGCTCTCAAGTGCTACAGAGATCAGAGCAGCAAAGTGAGGAGAAACAGAGACGTGGACAGAGAAAAAGGAAAATAAAAAAATGTGCTTCATCCCTGGAGAAGGCGGTTGTATTCTTTTATCCTAATGAACGGAACACCAAAGCAGGGAAAACTCCCAGGCACCATCAGGAAAAGATCTGAGTGCCTCTGCAGCACCGCCGGCCACCGCCGGGCTCTGAACGCCCAAGCTGGTGGGAGGTGAGGCATGGAGCGACTCACCCAACTGTGCAGGTTCAGTTTGCGGGCACTCATGCAAATCACTCCTTTTGCTTTGGTTTGTGCGGGCTTATCCCCTTCTGAGTTTTGGTTTCCTACAAACTCCATAACTCAAAGCAAAGCCAGCCAAAGCCAATGTGTTTTGCCTGGTTTCAGGTTGAAATCACTCCATTTCGCACAGTGTTCATCTGTAACCATAAACTGGCCCAGGTGCACTCAAATCTTGGCCTACATCTGTTTAGAAAAAAAAAAAAGCTACAATTTTTTCATCACAGCAGACCCAAATGTCTGGGATTGCTACAGGTCCCCTCAAACAAGATCATAATGGCTTTATCACAAGGGGAATAATTGGAAATAGCATGTCTGTTACCTCGGCACTAAAAAGGGCTGCCATATTCTGCTAGAGAGAAAGGTACGACACGTTTGCCCTATATGCACAGCTGGATGAAGTTGCAATTTGGGAAAATCCACCCCATATTACAGGGTAGAATTACCCCCCGTTTCTTCTGCACAAACCTGGATGTTTAGAAGGGAGGGATCAGGCTGGGGACGTCCCATGGTTAATGCCAAAGGTTTACTCTTCCCCCCACTCTTCATTCCCTCCATTTTTGATTCTTCTTATGACTATGATGATAACGCCCCTGCATGAAAAATCACGTAAATTATAAAAAGTTTGCAGCTGTAATATACTTCTCTTTGGTAACATACTGACTTCACAACCTCCTTCATGAGTATTTGCTCTGTGAAATAAACCTTACAGGGATTGTTGTTTTCTCAGATTTTTTTTTTTAATTTTATTTTAGCATTAATACCAAAAACATATTAGGCAAGGAAAGAAGAAGAAAAAAAAAGTTATTGAGAGCCAAGATTTTCTCGCATGGGTGCCCAGGTAGACTCCTAAATCAATCTTTGCACATGCAAACAAGCAACATGTTTATCCATCCTGCCTGGTGTTCACTGGCCTCAGAGGGATTTGTGGGATGCTCTGCGCTATAAAAAAGTCAGGTGTTTTTCCTTGGGATGGATTTAGTCTCATGTGACTTTATAGGTGTATATATCAACGGCAGAATTAAATTTTAGTCATTCTGGCCTCTCTCCCGTAGTCAATAACAGTTTAAATAAGCTATTTCAGATATTTGCCATTATGTGGGATAGATCCCACCCTAAAAAAGTCTATTTATTTGTTCTGACTATGAAGAGATTCTAGACATCCAGGTTACACATAGAGATTCATCATCTGTCAGCTGCGTCCCCTCATAAATAAGTTTAAATATGGCTTGAAGGGCAGCATTCGTCTGATGAAGTGCAGACAGCTGCAATGTTGACAACTACATTTACTCTCCTTTTGTACTCTGTTCAAAGAAACAGGTGTCTTTAGGGTGCAATTCATCTAATACTAAAGCAGACAATTAAAATAGGCTGGATTGATCACTCCCTAAAAGCATCTATTTCCCCCCACTGGCTGGAAGGGGAGTTTGTGACAAGGAGCTGAGGTGTGAATGTTGGGTGGGATAAACTCCACGCTAAAAGTTCCCCTATAGCCTCATTTTGGCTGCAGTAAGGAACCAGAAGTGGCCAAAAATTAGAAAGCTCATGATGTGACCAAACCTGAGTAACGTGGCACGACCAAACTTTCCAAGATTTCTTGGGAAAACACAGGTGCACGTGAACTCACTCAGCACAAAACACTGTACTTTTGCAGTAATATCATCTTACTCAGGGATCAGTATACAACCATTAGCTAAAGCTAATAAAATAAACTCTAATTTTTTGTTAGGTAAGTAGCCATCATAGCTGTAATGAGGAATAAACCAATAATAGCTGATTCTGTATGATATGAATCTGAGGAAATTAATCCAGCTAGAAGTGATTAAAAACATTAAAGCTCCAAGCCCTCATGGGATCATAGTATTAGGCAACTGCTTAGCAGAGTGCACATCACCCAAAGCTTATGAAAATATTTTCAGAAAGAGCCACAGGAAGTATTACATCATTGAAGACACGATAGCGCAGAACGCAACGAGTCAGGAAACGTGACTCCGTGCCCGTCTCAACCTGGTACCCGTGTCCTGCCTGTCTGAAGCCGGCCAATTTATCTCCTCTTCCTCTTCCACTCTTCACTTGACTTGCCTGTGTAGGACTGCGAGCTCCCCTCTCTCGTGTTTATCTACAGCTCTGCCCCGTGGCAGCACCTCTCATTAAAAACTTGTAAAAAACGTGGGACGGCAGTTCGACACAGATTGACGGGCTGTCCTCCTCCGACAAAAAAATCTCACCATGTTATTATTACCTTAGTTGGTCAAAGATATACTAGGGACACACTGAAGGTGTTTAATTCTTATACCCATCAGAGATGCAGATTGTGGCAGGCAAATTGGTAAGGAAGAGTAAATAACCATACAGCAGCTGCCAAACCCTTGCTGGTTTCTGCAATGAGACACGTTCTCTGCACTGTACTGTTAATTATTTTGCCAAATTATTTCTTTACATCTTTTTTTCTGAACCATAAGTTCTTTCCATGCTGTGTTTGAATACAGGGAACTCTGTGAGAAAGTAAGTTGTGTCTCCTTGTTGCAGCTTCATAGCCAGCAGCAGGGAGGAGGGGGCCAGATTTAAGATTTCCAGGTCAGTCTCTCAAATTCAAGAGTCACTCTACAGAGAGTGACACCTCCAGTGAAAAGCCACAACCAGCTTGAATTTGGTTCCCTCAATGGTACACACAACCTTATAATCACAGGCTCAGTTTCTAAGCCAGCCAACATCTATTATGGCCAGTGCTTTACCTTCACAGCGCAGTTTTTTTCTGTCTCACCCACAGTTTAGGCTGGAAAGGAGTTTCTATCAGGTTTAAAAAACAACAACAAAAATATATATGAAGATAGATGACCAGGGAAGTCATGTATCAGAAAAAACATGATCTCCCATCTCCAAATTTCCCTATTATTTCCAATTACATCCTCTTAAGTATCCAATCTCCCTGAGCCCTTAGATCTCCAGATGGACTGCAGATTTTGCCATGACAAAGATGTCAGACAAACTCACGACCCAGACTCCTGATTCAGACAAGTGTGATTACAGTGAAAATCTGGGTCCAACATTTGCCATGAAAGAAAACAGTAAAAATTAGCCCAGACTTCAATACTAGGTCTTAACATGTCAGAGCCTCATTACTCTGGGCTTGGTTTAATCACAAAATAAGTACATTTCAATATGCCAATGAGAAAATCATTCCAGGTTTTGTCAAGCAAATTGTATAGATAAAAAAAAGTCAGCGAGGTTTAAATACCCCCTGTTTTCTACTCCAACATAGGATCAGCAAAAGACCAGAGCTAGACCCAAGCAGCGCTTGTCTTGGCAGGGACAGGGATATTCTGAATTGTCACTGAGGAGAAGAACTTGGGGGTACTGGTGGATGAGAAGCTCAACGTGAGCCAGAATTGTGTGCTCGCAGCCCAGAAAGCCAACCCCATCCTGGGCTGNACAACCCAGAAAGACAACCCCATCCTGGGCTGCATCCCCAGCAGCGTGGCCAGCAGGGCGAGGGAGGGGATTCTGCCCCTCTGCTCTGCTCTGGTGAGACCCCACCTGGAGTACTGCGTTCAGCTCTGGGGCCTCCAACATAAGAAGGACATGGACCTGTTGGAGTGGGTCCAGAGCTAGCAGCAAAACTCCCCTTTTAGCTTAAATAGTAGCAATGATCCCTGTAGCAGTGTGGATTGCAAGTTCAAACCCTACAAGCGGTGCGAACAAGATAGATTAGGCACAAATTTGCACTCATAAGGTCACTTGCTCTCCCTGCATTTATAGTCACAGCACGAGTGTTTTACATCCCCCAATGCCCATTTACAGTCTGTTACCATTACCATACCACTATTCGTCATTATTTTTAACTTCAGTTATGAATTTTCTAAGAAGTTTCAATATTTTAATTGATTTTTTTTTTTAATAAAAAACAACCCAAACCATTCTATGATTCTATAATATTAAAAAAAAGTGTATCCTGGTATATGCACATACATAGCATATATATTCATATCTATGTGCATGTACATATGTGCACACCTACCTTTTCATCTTGTACCTGGACACACAGATATACTGTCTTCATAGATGTAACTATATATACCTAGGGATGAACTACATACATAGAAACGTGTAGAATACGTCACAAATAACAATTTGGGAACTGATCTGGTCCAGACCCCATTTCTAATGGGCAATTTATGTATGTCCGTGCTGTTTGTCAGACTGAGAAGTTAATGGCATTGATGTGGTTGTACCACATCTGGTGGCCTCCAAGGATGACCCCCACCATTGCTTACCATTACCCACAAAGCCAATGAGACTCTCAAGAACAAGTGATGACCAGGGTGTACGCAAACTAACCCTTGACTATATGAACATTAAGTACCACTGAGGAAAGGATTTTACCATTGCCCATGGTATGAGTGAGAGTGCTTTTGGAAAGCTATATCCAGTTCTGCTGATTATATTTTTTTTAAAAAGTGCTGATGAATTTAGAAGACTTCACACATTTCTGACAAGTCACTTAAGTCTGGAAAATCTGCCTTGGACTAGAGAAATATAGTCTTTTATTTACCTAAGAAATGGTTAAGAAGCAACTTAATTACAGGTTATATGCACAGAATATTTATGAAACTGGGGTTGGGGGGAGATAACTCATTTATCACTCAAAATTGACATAATTCAATGGTGGAGAAATGAGGCTAAAACATAGATGACTAAAAATAAGGTGTAAACTTTGTATGGTCACTTAGCACTGAAATGATTTATCCAGGAATGGAGTAGTAATCTTTGAAGACCTTATGCCAAGATTAAGGTCTGTACAATCCCATGAGAAGTCATGGATGGAGGAAGAATCATAGGGTTACAGCTAAAACTAGAGTTACATGTTTGATCAGAGGAAATTCCCATAATGGCATCCACCAACCTTAAAATACAATAAAATTTTTATCCACAGGTATGTCATCTTTTTATCCCTCTTCTGCATCTTATTCTTTAACTTTTAATTGAAAGAGAACAGCATTCTCTCTCCCTCTCTTTCCTCTTATTTAGAATACTTCCTTTTCACCATATTCGTTTCCTTTCAAACCAAGTTTGACACTTCCTGCTCTAACATCAATGTTGCTTTTGGCCTGCTCTGCCTCTCTAGCGTCTCAGCCCAGAGCCTAGGGCCAAGAGTTGGTGATAAAGATGATGCTTCAGGCCTCGAGTCTGTCACAACCCACAGAGAAGCAGTATTAAGGAATCAGTTGTACAAAGCATTGTACCCCATGCCATTTGTGTACCCCATTAGATGGCAGTTTGTCTAGTAATGAACAGGGACAAAATAAATTCTTGAGAGGTTACAGCTCTGCACACTGCTGACATGGGCCAGTGCCCCTCTGAAATTATTTATTTATCCCCATACACTGACCCTTCAGCCATTTTCAAGGGAAAAATTTAGCCCTGTACATCACTTGTTTTTGTTGCTTATTTAACACACAATTGCTATTGCAAGACTCCTGCGTCGCACGTCTTTCGGATAGCATCATCATCGTTGCTAAACTCAGACAACGCCAACCATATTTAAAGAATCACTGGTCTTTCTCATTAGGTTCCTACAGGATTTGGTTTTCCATGACTACAGCCTCTCCATAGCCATGTTAAAAATAGGCTCGGTAATACTTTTCACATTTGTAGGCTGTCACAAACGGTTAGCAGGGAAGAAGTCATTGAAACACACATGACTTTATAATTAAGGCACCTAACTCTTATAAAACCCATTTTTCACAGAAGCAGTGACTTTTAATAAAGTGCAGTGGAGCTGTGGGGGATTCTGTGGTTTCTGTGTGCAGGCCTTGTGCGAACATTTCGACCCTCAGCCCTGACCACAGAGACCACAGTCATCAGGAGGAATATTTATTTCCACTCCAGCACTTGTCTGGTCCGGTGGACACCCCCCTGAGCACGGAGCCGTGAGGCTGAGGGCATGGTGCCTCACGGGAAGCTAACGGCAGCCGTTTCCCTTTGTTGAGCCTCAGTTTCCCCATCTATACATTTGGGACGATGATTTCTTCTTCTTTTGAAAGCTGCCTTGAGAGGTAGGGACGAAGTGAGCAAGATGTTATTGTTTTTTTCAGACAGGGTCACTGAGGCGTGCAGAGGTGATGCTAACACTGATGAAGTTGGAGGAACAGCTGGAAATGAAGTCCAGGAGTCATGAGTCCCGTTCCCATGCACGCACCAAGGGATGAAGCTCCTTTTATTTCATGGCGTTGTGAGGAGTAAGATGCAGGAAATTAAACCCTGGAAATTAAACTGATGAAGCTCTTTTATCCAGATCAGTAGGAGGATCACACAGATGAGAGCACTCTGGCTCTCTCCACGCATGCAGTAACAACACACTCAAAGCCAGAAAACCTGAATAAAATTAAGACCCATAAGATAATCACTAGAAATGAATTTACCTTCACCGTAAAGGTTATTTATTTCAGCTCACCTGCTGAGCAAAGTCAGGGGGAAATACCTGATTATCAGCGTGATGACAACAGGTCATACACACTGTGAATTGGAAGAGCAGCCTCTGCAATGCTGCCCATCAGCATTCACCAACCTGTCACAGGGCCACCGGTATCGGTGCGAAGACACTACACGGTGAGAGCATGGGATTTTGGAGAGACGCAGGCCACCTTTTGCTTGTGATGCCTGTCTGGCTGCAGGTCAGGGTGTCCCTCACCGGGACTCTGGCACCTCAATCCTTCTGTCACCCGCTTCACCAACAGGTTGAATAATCACCTCTTTTAACTAATCCTTCGTCTGCTCTTGAGTATGCAAAGTGTGACTTTCGGTGGCCATTTGAACTCTTGTTGTGGGATCTCTGTGACAGGTAACAACCCTTACGGCGAAGCAAAAAGCAATAGATTCATCATTGGCACTTGCAGGCTTCTGACACTGTCTCATATTCACTTACCTAATCAGGTGAGGGGAAACATGGGTCTAGATAAAACTGCGAGAGAGTGGGGACAAGGCTGTAGATATATGTACCCAGAGAGCAGTTATCAATGGCTCATTGTCAGAACAGAAAGCGGGGCTGGAAATCCAGAAAACACGACCTGGGAGGACAGATTGATCGAGTTACATTTATTAGCCAAAAGAGAGTCTTGGTGGGATATAACTGCCTTTGAGTACAGAAAAGGCTGTTACGAAGTGCCCGGGTACAATCTATCCTCGCTGGTAGGACAAGAAATGTCTTTACATCGCTGCAAAGAAAAATTCAAACCAGATAGGGAAAAAATTTATGAGGATCAAGAACATCAGTAGATTCAAGACTGTGAAATCTCCATCCTTGGGGGTCTTTAAACACAGGCTGGATAAACTTTTGCCAGGAAAAACAGGTATAAAGGAACCTGTTTAAGATAGGCAACTCTGCTACAGGCTTTCTGTGTGTGTTTGAATGATGTCCTGAAGCCTGATGTGCTCCTGGCCAGGCTTTGTGTGTCGGCATCACTTGGGTATAGGCTGCTGGTAGCTCAGTGCAGCACACAGAGCTAATCCACTCTCAAGATGCCTAAAAAATATGAGCTGATATTACAGCAGGCAAGATTGGGGCTTGTCAAGGAGATACTATGGTTGTGCAATGCTACTGAAAGGGCAGATGGGAAGAAAGTAGCAGTTAAGCCAAGTGCACAAGGCTGGGACACACACAGATCTGAGTCTTTTCTCTGTGCTTTGCCCAAGGTCATCTCAAACCAGGTCTGGAGCAAGGGCTTGTATCCAAGCTGTGTGGACACAAGGCATGAAGCGCTGGAAAACCAGGTAGCATGGTGTCAGGTATCGCAACTCACCCTCTGCTGATGCCAAAATCCTGAGCCGGTCCCTCCGCTGGTGTTATGTGAGCGATCTTGGGGGTACAGGAACCATTTGGGACCGGCTGAAGTCAGTCCAGTGCCTTCACACACACATACACAAAACACATAAGCCCCAGAGATGGAATCTCCAGCTGCTCGGTCTAATGTGCAACCAGGACTCGTGAATCTTGCACTAGCAGAGGGCACCCCAATTAGGAGGACTATGAGCCCACGCCTGCTCATCCCAGTGGGGCTCAGGGTTGGTGTGTGCAGGAATACACGCTGCTTTGCGATAAACCCAGGGGAACATAGAAAAAAATGCTGTGGGCTCTTCTATATCTCTTTAGAGTTGTACAGTCCACTATACAGTGAATCCACTACAAATACAGCACTGTCAGTTACTGGGTTCATGCATCACATAATAGGTACAATTCACTCTGAATTAAAAACGCAATGTAAAATAGATTTAAGTATAAAACACACACAGAAATGTAATTTATTTGGTCTCTGCTTCAGTGACTGTATGGTAGTAGCAGACATCTTTGGGGAAGGTGCTTTGCAGGGATTAACAGCCAGGTGGGGGTTAATGGGCCACAGCTGCACTATGATCCCCAACTCCACCCCAAATTAATGATCTTCTGAGGACATATCCTTAAATTAGAGGAAATGACAGGTTTAAATTGGCATGTGCCACACACAGTGCAGTGGCAAGCCCAACAGTTAGTATAATTTTTAATATGGCCATAGAAAACACCTTTTTATACTAATAGAATAAATCATGTTCTCAACACCTGGAGTTTACACTGGCCAATCTGTAATAACGTATTAATGCATAGCAGTTGCACATCCTGTTAGAGAGCAGCAATAAAATGGTGAGGGACCCAAGGGTAAGGGTATTAGCTCTAGCTAGCGAGACTCACTGACGGTTGTAGATCACCGCTCTCCAACGGGGCCGCTGATTACCTTCAGTATCACGCAACAGACCATTACCTTATTTTTCTTCCTAGATATCCATGGACTCTTCTTTTTTTTTCTTCTTTCCTGCTGGTGTAGATTTCAATTCAGGAAAACATTCTTGTTTACATTCTTCCTTTCAGAGTGCGCTCTAATTACCCCAACCATCAACCCAGCTTCATGCGGGATGGGTGACAAACGCTGCCCCTTCCCTTAAGGGCACTATGTCTTTCTGATCCTTGCAAATGCACTGATGGTGGCAAGATGGCAAATACTTACAACTGCAATGTAAGGGTACTTCTGAGTAGGGTTCAAGAAGCAGGTGTTTGCTAATGCCTCATTGAGAAAAATGGATTGCTTTCTTCCTCTCAGAGGTATTCTTCCAAGCTGCCGATGGCATCAGGCAGACCTCAGTACATTGGTTGCGGGCAGGTCCCATTTCCAAGCGGTGCTCTGAAAGCAGGAGGGCTGCTCTCTTCCTTTCTTAAATGAAAACCTCAAATTCTGATTTCAGCTATAAAGTTGGTGCTTTCACGGGGAAGTTGTTGTAGATTTACAAGTAACATCAGTCAAGAAAACTCAAATGTTACCTTATGTATGGTACCTTTACTGTGCAGCAACAAATCACAGATTTGGAGAGACTAAATCAGAGCCATTTTTTTTTTTTTGAGGGTTTACATGAGATCACGCTTTATTTTTTTGCTTTCTATTGTGTAGAATACAAAAATCATGTTCAAACTTCAGAGGGAACTCTGAGCCAGTAACTGCCCTTATCAGGACTCAGTATATTCCTGAGGCACTAAAATATTTGGGGTTTCTACATCAGAAACAAACACAGCACTTGATGAAGAAGCTGCTTTGCCGCATTCATCTCCATCCGTGCAAGAAGAAGAAAACAGGTTTGCAAAGATGTGGTGGTCAGTTTTTCAGTCCCATACCTATTGCAGCTGCCACACTATCATCTTTTAATTTAAATTTTGGGACCTGTGGGTTTCTCATTATCAATCACAGGATCATAATATACCAGGTTGGAAGGGACCTCAAGGATCATCCGGTCTGACCTTTCCTGGAAAAAGCACAGTCTAGACAAGATGGTCCAACACCCTGTCCAGCTGAATCTTAAAAATGTCCAATGTTGGGGAATCCACCACTTCTCTGGGGAGATTATTCCAACGGCTGATTGTTTTCATTGTGAATAATTTTCCTCTTGGGTCCAACCAGAATCTCCCCAGGAGTAACTTGTATCCATCACCCCTCATCTTTTCCGTGTGACTCCTTGTAAAAAGGGAGTCTCCATCTTCTTTGTGGCCACCCTATAAATACTGGAACGGGGTGATAAGGTCTCCTCTAAACCTTCTTTTCTCAAGGCTTTTGTTTCTCAACAAACCCAGTTCTCTCAGCCTTTCCTCATACGGCAGGCTTCCCAGTCCTTTGATCATCTCGGTGGCCCTTCTCTGGACCCTCTCCAGCCTGGACACATCTTTTTTGTATAGCGGGGACCAAAACTGAACACAGTATTCCAGGTGTGGCCTGAGAAGCACTGAGTAGAGTGGGATAATGACTTCTTTATCTCTGCTGGTGATGGCCTTATTGATGCAACCCAGCATCCTGTTGGCTTTCTTTGCCGCTGCAGCACATTATTATTATTATTATTATTATTATTATTATTATTATTATTATTATTATCATTATCATTATTATTATTATTATCATTATCATTATCATTATTATTTGTAAAAGGCTGGATCCACAAATTCATTCCCATGATACAGCTGTAATGAACTGATGCACTGAGAGGTCTGGATGGGAGTCCAGGTCTCTAGAAACCCATTTCAGTGCCTCCACCTTCAGCATGTGTTGGTGAGGGGGGAAAAAAAGCATCTGCTTTCCTTAAAAGATAAATAAATGAGTCAGTAGATGTGCCAAATCTGATATGATGCAAAAAGAATATAATCCCCAATGGAGCAGCAGGCAGCTAGCAAAGGCAGCAAAAACCTCATTTCTAGACTTGGAGTGACATCACCAATGATGTCTTTGACAAGGAAGTAAACAGGAAAAGCTGAGTTGGCTGAAAGTCTGTAAGAAACAGGGAGGGAAAAGTCCGTGTTTACCACATGGAAAAGGACAGACAAAGGCAGCACAGAACTGAATGTTATTTTCAACATTCCCAAAAGAGGATGAGACAGAAGAGAGGGTAAAGACACAACAACACTTAAAAAAGACTTTAACCAAGTACTTACTAGTGTTTCTTTCTGAATGGATTTAGACTCTGGTTCCCTCTGTCTGCACAAGGCAAGGAGAAAAAGTGCAGCCAGGTCACAGGTATTGCTGCAGCTGAAAACTTTGACAGGTCTTGTCTGTTTTCTTATCCCCATACCAAACTTTTATCCAGCATGAGGGTGCTCTGATGCATCTCTGAAGACAAACTTCCAAAGACCCATACTCACATTTACCGCCTCCGCATTTGAACAATTTGTCTCCTCCTGAAACACATGAGCATTACTGTCTTCATAGTTATATAGACAGTCACCAAATTCGGTGAAACATTGAATGAAGAATGGACAGAAGGAGGGAGATTTATTGGTTCTGTAGGACCCAGTCCTGCGATCAAGGTCAATATGAAGTCATCAATAACGTGACAGTTAATGGAGCACAGGCAGCAGGGTCCTGCACGGTATGCATGAAAAACTGTCGTTATACAAAAATTAGACCATCTAGTCCTTCTGAGCAGAACCTGTGCCTCTCATATTCCTATAACCTCAGCTACTTGACCAGAGGTTTCACATATTGCTTTATCTGCTGGCTGTCAAACCAAAACTGGGACTGCAAGATAGACTTGGTTGCTGCGGCTCATACTGCAGAACTGGTGCTCCATACGCACAGCAAGGAGCCAGCTGCCTTCTCCCCGACAGAAAGCATTAAAAAGCATAACCTCAGATCGGATTTCATGTTTCCCACTTGACAAGGAATTCTTTCTACCATGAGAGCAACAAGATACTGACCTGGGTGAGCAGAAAACCTACACTTTGAGTTACGAAAGGGTATGACCCATCCCACCAACATCAAGCAAACTCCAAAGCTCTGCACCTACAGGTTACCAGTTGCTGATCTGGGAAACGCTCAGTTGGGGTTCACTGCTCTTCCCACCTAAGCCTCAAAAGCTATCATTTAATTCTGTGGCAAAAAAGGCTTGACCTAATATGAGCACTTTTTTAAAAGTAAAAAACGACACTTTCTTTTCTGAGATAAGTTTGTATCACTACCGGATTCAAAACATAAGAGATGATTTTAACTTTTTTTTCCCTATATATTGCATGCAAATTGAGGGACTATGTCTGACCTTCCCAGCAAAGTTGAATAGTAATGTTTTTAGTATCCATAAATTTTTTGGGTGTCACTTGCTAGTAAAAAGTTGGATAGGAAAAACAGGGGGAAATAGCCTATCCATATGAAAACAATAATCATGCAATATTTATTGTCTGGGATTGAAATGTTTCAAATATTCAAAGCAATAAAACGTCAGGAAAAGCTGGACTTCCTGACGTAAAAAGGCCATAAATTTCTTCCTTCATAAGACACAAGGAGGGGGGGGAAATCGGTGTGATGTTTTACGCTAAAGAGAGAAAGACAAAAAAGAAAGAAAAAGAAAGAAAGAAAGAAAGGAAGGAAGGAAGGAAGGAAGGAAGGAAGGAAAGAAGGAAGGAAAGAAAGAAGAAAGGAAGAAAAACCCCACCACCCTTAAATCTAAGTTAAAGCAGTAGAGAGCCCCCAGAGGGCACAATCCTCTCACCTTTGGGAGTCTGAAGGAAGGAAATGGCAGCCAAGAGCACAACTCATGTTTTACAAAATGTAAGGAAATTTCAGACACAAGCAATGAGGTGTCTCTGCAGTGCCCAGCTCTGACAACTCCCTTCAGTGTTCAAGTGCTATAAAAATACCTGCTGGTGCCCTCAATGCATAAACTGGGGGCTTTTTCCCAGACCTTTGAGATGTCTCCCTCTCAAACAATATTCTCTTGGACTTAAAAAAAACCACAAACAAACACCACAAAACCCCCTGATCCCCCTCATACCTCCAGATTCAAAAATGCTTTTTTTCATGCAGGAGGTCAGAGATTATTTTTCTAGAACTTCAAGAGGCTTCACTATACCTTAAAGATGCAGAGTGTGATATTAAACTTTGTGCAAGTGCAATACTGACAGAAAAGAAACCAAACATTACAATCAAATTATTTTTATAAAGCAAAAATCTTTATCTTTACAAGGATAAATCTACGTTCCTTGCCAAGAGACAGAGGCATCAAAATAGGGTTAAGTTTGCTTTTGGATTTGTAAAAACAGAGCCCTTTTTTGGTATTCAGACTTCTTGAAAAAATATGAATATATATATTCATATTTATTTAATATATATGCATATAAATAAATACATTTTCTTTGCCTCTCCTGCTCACCTATGAATAAAGTTTTAATAACAGTCTCTTTAAGTGCTGCATTAATTTTGCCCTGCCTTTAGGACCACCAAAGAAACCAACTAAGATGCAAAATCCTTCACACTGCGCACCACAAATACATACCAAAGTGCCAATAAAACAAGCCTCAACAAAATAAAAATGAATCCCGCATCATCTGCAAGCCCAACTTCAACACCGTAAAAAACACGTATAAAACCTAGCCGTGGCAAAAACTGGGAAGGTTTGGACTTTGGCCAAAAATTCAAAAGTTTGGCTGCTTATAGCGAATTTTATCTTCACTACCATAACACTGGGAAGACTGTAACCTGCAAGCATGGCCACACCTCCTCTCATAGTCCATAGCCAAACTTTTCCTTCTTCTCATTTACTTTGACAGTAGCATACCTTTGATCCCAAGGCCACATCAATTTCCTACCTATGCCTCATTCACAGACATGAGGATATAGTCCTCTGCTTTATAGATACCTCTCCAAAGAGGTTTAATGGGGGATTGAGCATAGACATTAACAGATTTGAACTCCAGAGTCCTTCTGGAATAATCTTCATACTGCTCCCATTAACCCATGAGTGGATGGAGCTTTGGCCATTTGGTGGATGATTTTGTTGCGGGGACAATATTCATATACTCCCTCTCTTCTGGACACATCAGCAGAGCGATGCGGACGAGCTCAGGTGGAGCCTATATCACCTATTTGGATACCGTGAATAAAAGTAACCGACTCAGACTCTGCTCCAAAACACATTTGCCCTTAAAATGTGAAAGGTTCTTAACCCGCCAATCAAAAACAACAGCTGCAGAAAGACAGAGAGCTGTTTACCACTGTGTTGACTCTGAAACTAGATCACATACGAGAAATAACTATAATTAACTATTTCACTGCCGAACACGAGGACAAAGTTCTGATCACCAAAGTGTGGAAATAATCACAAAGTAACTGTCAACCAGGGAAAAAAAAAATACTTCTTAAGTGACATTTAGCTGATTCCAGTCAGACCAAGGTTATTTTATTTTTTTCTTACCTTGGAGTATTCAGCATTGCAGTTCTTGATCTTCCCGTGGAAGAATTTGTCATGTTTTTCCTCTTGGGCTTGTATCTGATTTGCACAGTGAGGAGATGAGTGGGATGCATATGAGTTGGAGGGAGACTTCAAGGTTGACCTCAACTGTTAGTTGTACAAGTTCAAGCCCTACAGAAGCCGTGTATCAATTTTGCCACCATCCCAGAGACGATGAATAAGAGCAGCACCTTCCATGGAGAAGCTGACTTCCAAAGACACCCTTTCCCAAGTACTAAAAGAACCCCTCAATAATTGCATTCATTTATTTGTGTTCTGTCTACCCCAAATTCTGCTGAACGGTGAAAATTTAGAACTAGCAAAATCATAGAATCATAGAATCATAGANATAAATTCTTTTAATAGTAAAGTAAGAGCAAGGTGACATGGAGAACACCAGACAGATCACGTCTCATTTATTGAAATAATTTACTTGAAGCTACAACAAAATTTGTGCACGCGCAGCAGATTTCGGCACTGATGATCAGCAGATACACCACGATCTGAGCGAGGGAGCTCAGGGAAAGAAGCTCAGCTGGAGCCTTGCTCCTATAAAAGCCTTCTTTCTCCTTCTGCAGCGATGGTTAGATTTGTTTTCACCCAGGCTTGACACAGAGTCGCTGCCGTTTCATTTGCAGTTCTGAAGAAATCATGTCAGTACAAGAAATGCAATAGTTTCTTTGGTTTGGTTTTTGGTTGTTTTGTTTTTTTCTTTATTTTGCAATTAATTACATACTTATGGAAATGAGAGCTAAACAGAACTGGTTTGAGCCAACTTGCTTTATTGACTCTTGACTACCTGAATCCCGCTATGGCTTCAGGTACCTTTACACCTTCTCTTCTTCCAGGCCTGGATCAGCCACCACACTTCAGCTGCACTTTATTAGATTCAGATGCGGTTCATTTATTAAAAAGTTAAACATTTTACTTCATCTTTGTGGCCACCCATCACAACTGCTGCCCCATTTAAAAGAAGGCATTTCCCTTTCTTAATTGTGTTCCTCCTATTACTTCTTGCAGCGCTGATGCACTAGGCAAAGGCAGGTTGGGAGGAGATCAAGGTAAGAACTCTCTGGCACTGCCAAAGTAGGATTTTTGCAATGAGCATGTCCCTCCTGGTGATTTCTGCTGCAGAAACGGAGGGAAAGTGTCCCACAGTCCATGTTTTGGTGGAAACATAACGTTTATGTTTCTGCAGGAGGTCGTTAAGTGGCTGTGGCACATTTCAGCCGGAAGGTTTTAAAGCGTTGAGTCCTGGATTGGATCCAAATTGAGCGATCGCATTCTTCCTCCCCAAATACCTCTTGTAGATCCAGTTGGGTACCGGTTTTGCCGCTTTCTCTCCTAACCTGTGGGGCTGGGTTATGTGCTTTCTGATACACCTAACAGTTTCACTCGCAGAGGGAAGGTGACTCCGAGCCGAGAGCATCAGTTAGGATTTGGGAAATCCAGGTTTTCTGAACCATCCCAGGTTTCCCAAGACGGGGCCAGTCATTTAGCCTTTCCGTGCCCCAGAAGAAATGGAGATAACAACACGTTATTATTTCAAAGCGGTGCTGGAGGCATAAATCCGTGAAGACTGTGAAGCACTCAGATATTACAGTAATCAAAGTCATACAAGTACCAAAGATTGACAGATCACAGCTCGACAAAATCACTAAGGAAATCTGCAAAGCATCTGGATGAGGGCTAGTCCAGAAATACGCAGATATTGGTATAAGGCTCTTGTGCCAATAGTTTCTGTCTGATAGGAATTAAGATGAATTATCAATCACAATTATAGAAGAGAGCTATAAAATGTAAAACGAAACGGTATTATTATAATTTTAGTTCTTGATTTTCCTTATTTATCTTTCCAGCTCTCTTCCACTACTAATCTATCTTGTTTAGGAAAAATAGTATATAAGTATAGCGGAGCTTGATTACTGAGAATGGCTATTAATGTAGTGTCTCAGAGCGCTCTCTAGACAGTTAAAAGGCTTTTAACAGTAAAATATGAAGGTTTCCTTCAAATTTGCAGTCATCTGCCTTCTAAAAGTTTGTTTCAGTTGCCAGCATTTCAGTGATTTATAGAAGTCAAAGTATCTGATTTTTGTCTCCCCACAATAGATGAGAGCTATTTTTTCTTATTATTTTGTAAGGCAACGTCATTATCTTCAGCAGGGAAAAAAAAAAAAAAAAAAAAAAAAGAAGTTAAGAGCTACATTAAAGATACAGCTTTCAAAATAATTTCTTAAGGCATCTGGCCTTATTTAAACCATCACATTTACATTCAATTCCTTCAGGGATGGCTCCGTTGCTTTGCGCTGGCTCTGTGCCCTCCGAAGAAAGCCTTGGATTTAATGCATGCCACCACCGCGTTTCCCCCGCTGCGCCGCCGCTCAGCGCAGATATATAGTAGAGGTATAAAAAGCCTAACCTTGGGCAAGATGATTCACTTAGGCAACAAAAAAAAAAAAAAAAAAAAAAAAGAAAAGCCACCTATAACTGTGTAAGTTTCAACCAGAGGTTAGACTTGTGACTAATGTCACTATCTATTTATTCTTAAATTATTAGTAGAAGTGTTTATGTACTATGAAACATTCTGTACGAGCTAGACGGGAAGCTGTAAAACATTTTATGAGATCTACGCACGGCGGATGGCAGAACGTTAATACAACGCTACGGTTCATCTAAATTCAAGAAGTGCCAGAAAACACTTTTTTTTTTCTTTTTTTCCTTTTTTTTTTTTTCCCCCCAGTGAGTTCTTCACTTGACAAAGAGAAGTATACTCAGAGAACCCGGGAGGGGGGAAAATCTGCGAGGTCCTGAGTGTCTCCGGAGAAATATGGAGCACTGTCAGCTTCTCCCGCTTTCCAGCTGAAGGCAAAAGCCCTTTAAAGGGTTTTATTTTCTCGGAGGAAAGCCTGAGGAAGGACAGGTCAGGAAATGAGACGAAGCCCAATTAGAAATCTGCGTTACGGCTCCCTCACCTCTGACAATTTTCAGGCTGAATTATTGCCCCCGTTTTGTGGCTAGCTGGACTAAGAAACCACAGAAAGGAGGTCATATAACCGCACAGCAAGGCAGGCATTGAATTGTGAGAAAATCTCGTGCTCCTTTAAGTGTTACGCAGCCTTATGCCTACCGAAGTCGGTTGTTTCCCTCCTCCAGGTGACTAATGTTAAATAATCAGCATAACCTGATTCAGTTACTGTAAGTCCTTGCTGAGCATCAAAACGGATTGCAAGTTGAAATTACAGAAGCACAAAGCTCCTTGCGCGCAGCCATGAATTGAATTTCAAGCCGATTTTTATACATATAATAAAGAAAAAAAGTTTAAGATAAAACGTGTGGTACCAGCTTAAACACACACCTCTGCTTCTGCAGCACGTAAAGCGGTGGTAAGACACACTCCGTATGCAGCACGGGTCTTAGTGGTCTCGTTTTTGTTTTAAACAGAGTTAAAGTTAACTCTGAAAATGAGAAAAAAAATGAGAAAAAAAGCGATTACTTCCCAAAATAAGAATAAAGTGGGCTAGTCCAAGATAGGGAGACATAACCTACCTTGTTTTACTCTAAATTCAGCTCACTGCCTTGTGTAGAGAAGTGAAAGGTTATTATATGGGCTTACTGGGCAAACCCAGATTTTATAAATAATTGCCTGTCAGCCCGTTCAAGATAGACAAACATACAGCAGACCAACAAAAACATGATCTGTCATATTTCTGAGAGAAATGTATGTTGAGTCTTCATTCTCTGGGACTTTAAGTAGACCAGTAAAAACTAAGTGCCAGTATTTTTCCTGCTTGTGCATATTTTAAAATGTAAAATCTGGGAGAGATACAGCTACGGAAGGAATTTTGATTCCAGTGCCCAGTGCCTGAAACGGTTTCTTCTGTCTCTATCCCTGCAGATCGAAACCAAATACAATAAATGCTGGTGTCCTTTTGAAAAGTCTGGATGTTTACGGCAAGCATATAATTTTCCATGATTAAGGACGCCAACAAAAATAAGGGTGATGATAAAAAGAAAAGTTTAATCATAGATTTCCAGAAGCACAGACGGAACATCAGAAAACTTCCCCCCCTCGTTTAATACACTGCATCGTACACGTTACTTTTAGTCCTTTACACACAGATTAATTCCAGAAAACAGAAGCGTAAGCAGGTAAGAGAAAAAAGCGATTTATGAATAGCAGTAACAGTTGATGTACAAAGTTCACTTTTACAATATTTGGGTTGCAAAGAGAAGAGACTTTTTTCTGTTTATTTAAAATATATATTATATATTTAAGGTTTTTGCAAGCGGGTGCAGGAAAGCAGGGCAACAAACCCACTTACAAACGAGCACAAGAGCGTAGAGTGGGAGTCAAAATTAAGACCTCACGTCCTGAGCACAAAGGAGGAGGACGGCTGCGCTGTATAAAAGTAATATTTTGCTGATCTCCTCTCGATCCCTTGAGTGCTCTGCCTTAATTTGAGGGTTTAAGTTAGGTTTCAAGGCTGGGCTGAGAGCGGCTGAAGCGGACCCCGGGGCCAAGGGGTTCCGCAGGGACACAAGCAGTCCGTGCCTGGGGATCCCGGTGGCGGGTTGGAGCATGAGCCCTTTTCCCTGGTCAAGCATCGTCGTGGTTAGCTCTATATTTGTACAGTTTTTATGGGAAGAAATGAATGTGTTTGTGAGGCCAGCAGAGGCCGGAGGAGCAGGGGACGGGAAGAAGCACAGAGGGAGGGACTCAGATTTAAAAAACATATCTGAAAACAGACTACGTGAAGTAAAATGTAAAAAAAAGGCAAAAAAAAAGAGCCCGTTTCTTCTTTAACCAAATCCAACAGTAACGTTGCCTTTGTCAACAACAGAGACAACATCTGCTCCCCGCAGCAAACGCTGAGCAAGTACATAACGTGAAGCCTTTGCCTGGAACCACCGAGACAGACACAGTTATTTAAATACTTTAGGATGTATTTTTGTGAAGAGGGGCCCAGTCCAGTACCAACCCGCTGCACAGGCTTTCCTTGGTTTCAGAGAGTGATGGCTCGAGCCTCAGGAGATGTAAATACTGTGAATTTGGGGCTGACCACTCAGCCCATCCTTGGGTCTGCAGAAAGACCAGGCTCTAACTGGTAAAGTACAGTTCACCTGAACTTCGTTCTGAGTATCTTTGGATCTGAACTCGCTATTACTCTCATCAGAAAGCCCCTTACTGGCTTAAACTGGGTTGCACTGTCTGAACACTTAAAAATGAGTTGTGAGAAATCAGTGGAAAAGAGCGGAAAAAAGTGGAAACCAGTTTTTCTTTTTGTAAAAATCACAGGGAAAACCTATATAAGCTTTACATAACCTCTATAAACCTACATAAACCTACATAACCCAGTCTACCTCTGGCCTCTTTCTGCCCCATCCTGCTTTACGAAACGACATCTCTGGGAGAACATACAGACCTCCAAACACTTAAATAAAAATGACATCGCATTTCAGAAAAAGGCTGACAGCAGCAAGTCCCCTGCAAACTTCAGCATTGTCTGATCCGCATTCTTGTCCACCTACACCCTATCCCAAACATCCTGCCATTAATTAGCTAAACGTTCCAGCTAGTAAACAAGAATAACGATTGAGGGGGCTGGAAAAAGAGACAGAGTCAGCCAGCAGATAGTCACAACAAACCAGCCCACTCACTGGTACACGGAGACATCGGAGCTGGTATTTTTTTATTATTTTTTTTTTAATTTTTTTTTTTGCCTTCCTTGGAGGGGAAAAGAAAATCACCTTAATATAACACTGTCTTTCCTGTTGCTGCAGCCACAGCCACGCTAGCAGGCGAGAAAAGTCATCCCGTTTCTGCGGTAGGCACTCTGTCAAAGAAAGAGAAAATCTGTAATGAATTACCACATCAACTTAAACAAGGGAAGAAGGCAGAGAGAAAGGCAAAGCTTTCTTCCTGTTTTGTAGACTGCTCCGGCTGCAATCTAATAGTGCGCCTAATCTGAACATTTCTGGTGGGGAAGCTATAAGCAACCGCTCTGTCTATTAAAAAATCAGTGTGGTTAACAAGTGGTTAGCGACTCTATTTCAGGAGAGCGAGAGATATGCAAAAATGTAACATCCTATTTTGTTAATTGCCTGCAAAATGGATGAGGCCAAAAATACACTATTATGCTGAATCTGTTTGTCCTTTATAAGCATGTGTTCTCTATTCACTATGTTCAAGAATCATTTCTAACCTAGCTCAATAGTCCATAAATTAC
Source organism: Anarhynchus alexandrinus (assembly GCA_008711295.1). Classification (NCBI taxonomy): domain Eukaryota; kingdom Metazoa; phylum Chordata; class Aves; order Charadriiformes; family Charadriidae; genus Anarhynchus; species Anarhynchus alexandrinus. Next base: position 438,844 of record VUYV01000273.1, read on the forward strand.
TGAATAATTACAGTTTTCCAAACCTAATTCATAGTCTGAGTCTAAAGCTATGTAAACAGACACTGGTATAACCCCCCTCTCCCCCCCAACCCCAAATTAATCTTAAGGACCCTCTGGTCAGTACAAAATAATTTGAGATCCCGTATATTGTAACGTGGGCTCAAGTGTTTCCAACGGTAAAGAAGCACAAGAGTTAAACAGCATTTGAGAAAAGAATTTTAAAAGATCCTGTGACACTGTCTTACTAAAATACCTTTCATGCATTTTTAACATCTCTTTCCGAATCAATATAGGAAACTATGCCTTTTTACCCCAGGCACACTGGAAACCCTATATTTTAAAGGGATATTCTCCGTTTAAAAATGCATTGCTTTTTTTTTGTGTGTGTGTGATATTAATGATATCTTCAAAAAAGAAAGCAGTTTAAATACTTTTGCTTTATTTGGTTCACCTTCAGCAGTCATTCAGTTTTGAAAAAGAAAAATATAGTCATCTACTTCATTTCAGTTAGTGCTTCGTCAGATTTATTTTGTACCTCTTAAGTTCAAGCACTTAGGAAGTGCCATATATAACTACCATTTTTAGTGGCTCTCCCAATTTCCTAATTAATTTCAGCGGGATCGATTTCTCCTTTCTTAAACTGGAATTAGCAGAGTATCATTAAGAGCAAAGGACAACCTCAAACAACTTTGGATATAAATAGTATTTATACCGAACTGTAAGGAAACGGTTTCGCAAACAGCAAGCGTGTCTTCAGAGAGACATTTACAGACACTCAATATGCAAAAGGAAATATGTACAAGATGTTGATTACAGCATCCTTTACATTAACACCATACTTCAATATAGAGAACTAGCAGCATCTGCCATTAGAAAGCCAAAGAGCAGAATATTAGCTCTGGGATATATAGCCAGTCATCAGACATGACAGTATCTCTGCAAACAGGGAAAAAAAAATAAATAAAAAATAAATCCAAAGACTCTACACCCAAACACGAAATGCACAAAAACAGCCTAGCCAATAATTTTGAAAGGATCCAATATATTCCCACAACCACAGGCAGCAAGTCCAAGGGAGTTTGGATCTGCAGCTTGCCCAGACCATTATGGCTGGCATTTTCAAGTCGACGCAAAAGTAATGTTTTTAGCTCTTTGACCCCGATATTTTTCCAGAGCTTTATAACCCACGTGACAACCTTTAACACATAAACAAAATATTCCGGGCTATTGTGCAGTTTGCTCGAAGATAAATGAACCCGAGTATAAAGTTGGACCCACATGAAAGAGAAAAGGTTGAATTTTGCAAAAGGAATTTTTGGTTGCAAAGCACAGTTGGGCTTGGCTGGGCTCACCTGGGAAATAACGAAGTTTAACATTTTCCAACATGGGCAATACTATACGGTTAGTTATATCCCTGAAAAGGTCATTTTAGAAGCAAGTTTCAGAGGAGGGAGGATAACACCTTCAGAAAGTTGGACACACCCACCAGTCTATATTTAGCAATATATTATAACTAGTGTGGCTATAGTTAGGATTGAAAACTATTTCCTACTTAACTCCCTGTTTCACATACTTTAAACTTTCTGAAACATTTGCCCTTGGGCTGAAATTTCCTCGGCTTTAATCTCTGCCCGAAGCTCAATTTCTTTGGAAAGGACCAACGAAATTCCTTAAGCCATTTTTGAAGTTCACCAATAATGAAAACAACACATTTTTTCCTTCCCAAGCCAGAGAAAATGATTCTGATATATGCATATTTTATTACGGAATTTAGCCATCAATTGCAGCATTTTACCCAGAAACAATCTTTACCTTCAACCTCAGCTTAAAGGTAACTGTTTTGAAAATCAGTATCTCAGAGCAGGGAGTTTGGTTCATCCCGTTCCATAACAAGATAACACTTCGTTCTTATTTTGATACATTACTAGATAATAAAAGTTAACCTCTAAAATGATTTTACGCACAGCAAAACTATTTTACAGTCATCCCGTAGTTCTGAGTTATACCATATATCTTTAGGGTATATACAGCTGAATTTGTGATGCTAAAAGACATATCTTTACATGCCAAGAATTGCGAAGGGAAACAGTAAGATGTTTTTTATAAGACTTGCATGTGTATGTGCCCTTGCAAGAGAGAGTTTATATGTATGCGGCAGTCATTTAATGTGGTTTGATATAATGTAAAGGGTTTGGATGACACTTTTGGGTGCTTTATGCCACTTTGGCAGTATCCAATTTTTTTTCAAAAAAAAAATGATTATTTGGCTCAGAACTACAGATAGAGGATGATGCAGTCTCTTGATGTGGGATTACAATGGCAAGCCATAGCTGTATCCATTTTGCTGGATACATCTTGCTAGAGCCCAATGTCAGGAGATAACATAAGCCCATGGTCCCTCCTGGAGCCCTTCTTGGAAAAGTGTCTCCTGCCTCCAAATTTTTTGTGTGCTCTCTCTCAACATTTAGTGTCTGCCAGTCTGTGCTTTGATTTTTCCTGCTGTGAGCTGACTTTTTGCCATGGCTGAAGGTCTGTCAGCCTGCTATCCTACCCGCTCTGTGCGCTGGTGGTCAAGGGACCACCTTTTAGACGTGGGAAACCACCTAGCTTGGCACAAATCACACAGTTCACCTTCCCAGAATGGATTTCGTGCTCTGAAAAGTTGATATAATCTTATTTGGCCAATCTAGCTTTCACAGAAACTCTGCTTGCTCCTTGCTGTCATATGACAAGATTTTGCATCCCCTTCTCTGACCTCGTTAAAGGTGAAGGGACAGATTGCTGCTACCCACAACCAGAGGCTAAGCAGGCTGGACCAAAGGGAAGGCAGAAACACGACCTTCATCTTGCCCAGTTCACTCTTGCCACTTGCTCCCATTTAGGGAAGAGGCATGATGATTTTGCTGCTTAGTCCTCTACTTCCTGGTCCTGACCCCAGCCCATCAAGGCACCATGTGAAGAACCTTCTCATGGCTTCTCAGGCATCCTCTGTTTGCCTGTAGTATAGGAACCCTACCTTGAAAATGTTGCTGCTTCAAGTTATCAAAGCACATTGGTTTTTGATGTAAAGACCTTGGGAATGCTATCATTATTTAATAAATGAAGGTAGGGGTTGGGTTTTTTTTCCAACAGTCTGAAAGGAGGTACAATGAAGCAGAAAAGATGAGCAGCGTTCACTGCTGTCAATCACCGAAAGCAAGATTGTGTTTTGCCCTTAGTTTGCTGAAAGAAGGGAAATCTAACAGCTTAAAAAGGCAACCTGGAACAAGAGGCCCTGGTCAAAGAACTCCTCAAATTTCATGAACAATCATCCATTTTCTACTCTTTTTTGGTCCCACGTCTCTCCTGTACTGCTAGCCCGAGGTAACGTGTTATGAAGGACCACAAAGAACTGCTCCATGCAAAGGGCAGCAAAACTCCCGACCCACAGGAGGTCACATGAAATGGTTTGCTGAAGAGTTCACAGGACCAGTTTAGGGGCAGATAATCACGTGCTTATTAACACAAGATATACTGAAGCTGTGATTTACAGAAACAAGTCCCAGCCAAACATGAAGATGTGAGTACTCTTCAATTAGGTAACACATCAGATTAGAAAACTAAGAGTTCTGAAGAGGCACCTTAGCTAGAAACGGTTTCCAGCTAACAATTTACACTAGTGCATAATTTCACAGCTGTAGCATGATGAAAAAGAATAATTTTGGCAAGAGAAAGAAACAGCTGTGATTTTTGAGTGGGCTGATGTTTAATTCTTATTTGGGATAAAATTTGGAAAGTCTAGGGTAAAACATCTCCGGCGGGCATCCTAGACAGTAAAGTTTATTGGGCCAAATCCTCCGTTGGTTTAAGTCTGCAGTTCTGCTTACATGAAGGCTAAGGCACAATGTCATACCACAGGTCTGTTGCATCACTTAAGGATGATAAATCCTGAATAAGTCCTGTTTAAGCAAGCTGCAGAAGAGCGTTTTTAAAACGCGAAGTCTCCCTTTCTTGGTGTCCTCTTGTATGTGTGTGGGCAAGTGGCTTAATTACAATGCAAAAAAGTGGAATGGCAGACAGAGACATCAAAATCAAAGAGCAAGTCCTGGCTGAACTTCATTAGCAAACATAAATACAAATAGGCACATCTTGTTTGTCACATGCCACGGTCCTTCCCTCCTTTGGTAATTCTACTCTGTTCTCTGATATTTGCATAAATGTAAATCGAACCATATGACTTGAACGGGCTTATGATAGGGGAATCATGTGCAAAACTTCTTTTCATTAAGTAATTGTCTTCATGCAGTCTGACAATGTTACTGTGAAAACCGGGGGGGATTGGATCTCAGACAGTGAAAGCCTTTATTTAAGAACAGTGGAGGGAGCCCTGCCCTTTAAATAAGAGACATTCTTGGATCAGACACTGGCTGGCAGGATGGAAAAAAGGATGTAGCATTAACTTTCATTCCATTCCAAATAACCTGGAACCCATAAAACACAAAGATTCTCTAATTTTAAATCTGGTCCTTTTCTCCTTGTGTCTTCTTTCCACTTTATTTGGGGAACGTTGACTTTGAAATTTCATTAGCCCTCCATAATATCAAACGAGTCATCCTGGACAGATTCATAGCTCTTTGTACATAAAAACATCTACATTAAAACTCCTGTGATTAAAAGGTTACTCCTCTAATTTTTCCCAGCCTGCATAGACAAACCACATGCAAAGAAGTGTCAGCTTATTTAGAGATTAAAATAATAATTAGTTTAGGAGGCAAAGTATAAGCAACATTGTTTAAAAAAGAAAATCCATATGTTGTTTAGAATTAGTTGCTTCTGTTTAAGTTTAAATAAATTTGTGTGGATACAAACTCTCCTTATTAAAAGTGCATAGATGTTACAAAAGAAATATAATGGATAATTCTCTCTCCAATTTAAAACAATAGCACTGAAGGCTCTAATTCTACAAACCCATCTTTAATCAGTAGCCAAGGCACAGACGTCTGATATTACTCAGAGGGTGAGGGAATGTTTTCAGTATATAATGTCTGGTACACGGGCAATAATGAACAACAAATCCCAAATATATATCTATGAACACCCGGGTTTAGCAGATTACGAACTTGTAGGATGCTCCGGTTGATCTGCCCCGCCGTATTCACGAAACCTCAGGGATTTCATTTGTGATAGGGCCAGACCGATGTGCTGAAAGCTACGGCATCCACTTATCCATACAGTAATGGTCCCTCGGGAAGCACGACCGCATTTGTGCTTACGCTAGCCCCCGAGAAACCACAGTTCGGTGTAAGAGACGCCAACGAAACAACTTTACTCCTCAGGACTGTTCCCCGAGTCTTCAGCCGTCCAGTGAGACACCAGAGAGCGGCGGCTTCCACGCCACCAGTACCTGCCCTGCAGGGAGGGGACCGCGATCCCCAGCACGTTTTACATAGGCGACCACAAACATCACACGCTGATAAAAGCGCCGCCTCGATAAACCGCCCTTCAACAGCTTGTGACAAAATGCTTTTCAGCAAAGTCAGCTCTGGGCTTTGGTTTACCTTTTATCTGCCAACAGTGAAAACTTTTTCGATAATCACGTAAAACTGTATTGCTGTGTCCAGGAACGGGATAAATCCAGGATCTATCATCCAAGTCTGTTAAAGAACATAGTATACATCTCAACTACCCAACTTTTTTATTGTTGCTTTCTGCTACCGGGAATAACAACATTCCCAAGGCTGATGGAAACGTAGGATGTCTGAAAAACAAGGACCAAATGGATTTCTCAGAGACCTCATGCAGTACCACCAGTGGAAGGAGAACAAAATGTAGGGCTCACACTGCTGTCCTTCAGCTCATTTGGCCAAATTTGCGATGCTGCACTTAACTAGAAAATGCTGTTCTCAGGGCCGGGCTGGTATTATAAGAAAGAAAAACAAGGCAAAAGGATCATGGCTTCTGTTGCAGCAAGAACTGGGGTGTGGGAGTGGGGTACCGACATCTGCCAAAAGGAAAAAAAGAACAAAATTGGTAGGGAGAGAGAGAGATCATTTTAAGTTTCTCAGAGGGTACTGTAAACAGTGGAGAAAGAAGGAAAAAATGGAACTATAAAACAATACTTGGCAGCCAGCTTTGCAAAACAAACATATTTTCGCAAAGTCCTTCCCATCACTGCCACCAGCTTTAATAGGCTTTATTTGTCTGAGAGCAAGAAACCCTTTTTAATTGTCAGAGAAAAGGCGACGCTGCTTAGCACACTGATAGAAATTCCTCTTCTGAACCCTACTTCGACCGCACGCCACTCTCCGTTCACAGTCAGAGAGAGGAATTCCTTCCCCCGGGCTGCAAACCCTGTAGCTGGGCTCCATCACCACCCTTCCCCGGACCGAGGGAGCCGGCTGCTTCTCCCGCGGAGCCAGCCGAAATTCAGCAAGTTATTACTGCCGTGGGTCTAACGGCCCATGACTGTCTGCCCATGACATGCTACTGGCAAAGCACACAGCAGGTCTCCATGAGGCACCAGACCTTGATGGATATGACCTGTTGGACCACAACATAATTGGGAAAGCTTTACCCCCCGCCACCGCAATGGAAATACAGCAGTTCCCAAGTACCCCGATCTCCTTGTGAGCATCGTAATTAGTTCACTAATAATTTTACCGCCTTACGTCAAACTGGTCAAAACCCTTTGAGTTGCTCAGAGGCCAACATCTCCTCTTCTGATGTGTCTCAACTCGCTGCTTTAGCTGCACAGCAGCAATAACGTATGTGGGCAACTTTATTATGTCTGAGAACGAAGTCAAAGCTAGAAGCCTTGAGCCATACAAAGAGGAGGCTTCAGGTATGGTTAGATACCGAAACCTCTGGTTTATGACTCAGGGCACTGCACAGTCACAGCACTCCCATGTGAAAATATACCACTAATAATAAAAACTCCTTCAACTTGAGAGTAATTCAGCACAAAATCACAGAATCACAGAATCACAGAATGGTCGGGGTTGGAAGGGACCGCTGGAGATCATCCAGTCCAACCCCCCTGCCAGAGCAGGGTCACCTACAGCAGTTGCACAGGACAGCGTCCAGGCGAGTTTTGAATGTCTCCAGAGTGGGAGACTCCCCCACCTCTCTGGGCAGCCTGTGCCAGTGCTCTGCCACCCTCACAGGAAACAAGTTCCTCCTCGTGTTAAGATGGAACTTCCTATATTCAAGTTTGTGCCCGTTCCCTCTTGTCCTATCACTGGGCACCACTGAAAAAAGACTGTTCCCATCCCCCTGGCACCCTCCCAAAAATAACCTGGATGGCTCCCTCTCTCCAACGATGGCTTCTTTTTACTTTTTAAGGTTTCCTTCTACTGCTGTAGAGGCTCAGGGTTTGGTTTTTTTTTTTTTTTTNCCTCTTCCAGTTTGAAGCCATTCCCCCTTGTCCTGTCACTACATGCCCTAGTAAAAAGTCCTTCCCCAGCTCTCCTGTAGAGAGGAGTAAAGTAAAGAAGTTCCTCCTCGTGTTAAGATGGAACTTCCTATGTTCAAGTTTGTGCCTGTTCCCTTTTGTCCTATCACTGTGCACCACTGAAAAAAGACTGTTCCCATCCCCCTGGCACCCTCCCAAAAATAACCTGGATGGCTCCCTCTCTCCAACGATGGCTTCTTTTTACTTTTTAAGGTTTCCTTCTACTGCTGTAGAGGCTCAGGGTTTGGGTTTTTTTTTTTTTCTGTAGGAAGTGACAGAAGAGGTTAAATTCCCCCTCCATGTCACTGCTGCTCACGAGCTCAGCATATGATTTTTAGCGAATTTATTTGGAAACAACGTGGTGTGGTACAGCCGTCTGAGTACAAGGGCAGGAGCCAGGGCTGGGCTCTGCTCCCAGCTCTGACACTTACTTGCTGTGTGGCCTCAGACAAACCACTTAATGTCTCCGTGTTTCAATTTCCCCTGCCTTTGAAACAGAAATACTATCACTCACTGAAAACCTTTTTTGAGGCTTGCTTGATTACAGAGCTAATACACGGCATTTTGAAAACACTGTATGCTATTCCATAATTATTATTTTCATTACATTATATCTTCCATTGTAATGGCTAAAATACCAGATGTACAGAAACGGATGCTGAAATCGGCAGTCATCGGATAGGAGGAGCGGGTATTGCTTTGAAATAAACTAAATTATTTGGGCAAAACAAGATGGTTCACCTACATTCTTTTCTTGAAACTGTTGAAATTGTAATGAAAAGGAGCACCTAATGACATTTTGCAACATACTTCTCTTCCCCCACCCCCTGAAAACATCCCGTGAATGCTCTCTGCAGAGGCCGTAGCATCCCCATCCTCCCTTTGATTCAGCCGAGCGTTTTCACCGGGGAAACGAGAACCCAACCAACAGCGCCGGGCAGAGAGTCAGTCTGTAAACAGAGAAATTTTCTCAGGCTCCGAAGCCCTTTGCCGGTGGCGGCATTCGGGTGCGGCCACTTCCAGCCGCGCTCCTTACTGACGGATGCACTCCGTCTGCAGCGGGGCGCCCGCGCACCGGAGCCGTGGGAGGTAAGAGGAATTAAGGTAATGCATCAGTGGTTGCCAGTGGAGGAGATGGGAAGGAGAGGGGGGAAAAAAAAAAAAAAGGAGGGAAAAAAAATAAAAGCGCAAAAGAAATATACTATTTCAATCAAAGTCTGAAATTTGTAGAAGTGGTTTTGGTCTCAATATAGAAAAAATATTTATCCAAGAAACTCCTACTCGGGTGCGAACATCCTACTTCTAGTGGGATTTTGTTTGGCAAAGTGCTGTGAAAGAGTGGAAGCTAATACAGAGCATGTCTATAAACAAATATATTTATTTAGTACAGATTGACACATTCACTAGAGTATTTCAGTGATTACACGTGTAAAACTATTTCCTATAGTGGTTTCCTTTTGTGATTCTGCTAATTTATTCAATCCACCCCATTTTCATGCACTGAATGTTATGAGCCATTTCAGCCACCCAGACTGAAATGCGCGTTTGGAGACTACATGCCTGTTTTTTCATTTCATCATCTACACATAATTATTTGGTGATATTAGGAATTTGAGCTCAAATGGAAGCCAACCAACATTTTAATAGCTTAAAAATCATACAAAATGAAGTCTGCCCTGAGGTTAATGAATAAGAGCCAAATCTTGAGGCTCTCGCTCAGCTTTTACTCACTCCTTATTCAGGCAAAAGTTGAATAAATTGTAGTTGGACTGATTAAAAACAGAAGAACACATATTTGGACCTTTGTCTCAGGTAAAACTGAATAAATTACCTAGGATTAGGCTGCAGAATGGCATCCAATCGATCTTTCATGTGTATTTCTGCAACGCGCTGGAGAAAAAATCCAAGTGCTGCAGCAGTTTAACCAGTTAAAACAATATTTTAGCAGCAGAATAAATTATTATACACTACCAGGTTTTATGACATTTATATTAGAAATAGCCCCGAATCAAAATACATTTTCTGGTCCCTCCTGAACTTCTGAAGACCAGGATCAAATCCAAACTTAAAAAATGCTCCACGAAGTATGAAAGCCACATGCCCTTATCCTTCAAAACAAGGCTCCATCCCTAATTTGAACTTTAATCCAGGCATATATTGACACAGTTATTTGGTTTTTGATGACAGGAAGCATTTATGATTTAGGCAATTAAAGGTTATTCTTTAATTATATGCAAGATGTCCTAGTCCTTATGCGAAGAATGCAATGTGCCTGTAAAAAATATGAAGCAGAGCAGTTAATTCCTTTGAACAGTTAACACTTCACTTGTAATTGGTGATAATCACAGGAAGATGCTCCTCCCTTAAAGAACAACCCATTTTAGCATTGGCCAGCCATGTCAAAGTCACGACACGTTTATCCCATTCAAGCCAGATCTAAGCACGAGGATGTGGAAAAGAAAGTAGTATGAAGAACAGATTTCTTCCGTATATGCAAAGTGAATAGAGGAAGGAAAAAAATTGGTAACAGGAATGATCTGGTCATCTGTGAACGATACCAGATCCCCTGACTTGGTCTGTGTGACAGTGGCCCTGCTCACTATCTCCCGACCGCCGGCAATTAGGGTCTCAACGCTGAAACATGCCGAGCGTATTAAGAGCTTGACTGTGGGTGGCTTCATTTGTGAACGAGCAAGTGGGGACACGTGAAAAGGGCAGTCACCTCCTAATCACCACCCGTGCTGCAGGGACTGGTCCTGCTGCCCCAAACCATTGCCTGGAGGCGAGTGGTCCTGGGTCTCTCCCCAGCAGTTCTTAACAGCGACTACCTGCAGGACAGACGGACTCCTTCATGTATTTAGACAGGGGTCTAACGAGGACTAATGGCACGCTGACCAGCATGCCAAGACTGATCAAAGCCTTGCAGGCTCCCATGTAAGGCAACTTGTACAGAAAAGAGTCCTTGTTGCACCTTCAAAGAGCGTCTGGCAAGTTATGACCTGCAAGGATGCACCAAGAAACTTGGGATCCCAAGGAAGGCCAGGCTTCTTTCTACATCATACTTTTAAAATGACATTATATCCTCATTCTTATGTTGGAAAAGCTGGTTCACAAGGCAGGATGGACTTCTAGTCTTTCTAACGTGCGGCTCAAGTTCTCTATAACCTTTCCAAATCTCTTTCTGTCCACCCATTCCTCACCTGCCTAACATCTTGGCAAAATGGGCCATCCCAGAGACAGGGGTTGCTGAGAATCGCAGGATTCCAGAATGTCCTTCCTAGAATTGACTAAAAATTCCTGTTGGTTGTTTCTGATTGATCAATCTGTGGAGGGGGCAATAATACTTTGTGAAGAAAATGAAATAACCCGGCAGACTCTGAACTTTCCTACTATGTTCCCTCTCCATAGACCCACTTATACACATTACTTGCTACGGCACACTTTACTTAAATGAAATATATTTTGAAACGCTAGGACAGACCAATGGTGTGAACAACACCTTGGCAGTCTGACCCATCACATTAAACTCTCTTTTCTTCAGTACCGCGTCTCATTTTTTTCTTTTGTATCCAGTTTTACAGAAGACATACATTTATATGCACATCTATAAAACTGATACTTGTCTGAAAACAAACTGGCCGGGCCACGAGATTCTTCTGGCTGATTGCCACTGTTCAGTCATTAAATATAGGCTTACGAACAGGGAGATGGATTACCCGCTTGTAACTCCATCAAGGGCTTTTCACGATATCGCAGCCCATATTTTTTTAATAACGTTGAGGAATATTTAAATCCTGTATGAAAGTTTTTTTCATAAGTACTTCTTTGATGTTGGAACATTTTGATTTGTGTGCATGCTGACACCAGAACAGCTCGATTACTGCATGTTCATTTATCAAAGAGCGCGGGGTCGATCCCGTTCGGATGTGCAATTATTGCATCAAATAGATAACATGCGCTAATCATGCTGATAGCAACACCCCCACTTCCGATGGCTGGAAATACAAGAACGGTAAATAACTACTGTAAATGAAGAGTTAGTTAGGTCTCAATAAATGTTATTGTTACTAAAGCAATAAAACAATTTGTATTAAAAAAAGCAGAAAGGTGGTAGGGGAGTTACTGAGCCCCAACCTAGAACACGTTGCAGTTCCTGGTCTTAAAGCTAATGGGACCCAGTGGATCCTGACTTCAGCAAAGAGAGAGCGTGTTGTCTCAGTCACATTATTTATTGTGATGGTGCAACTCCTTTTTTCTTTGTTTCTCCTCTTCCCCCCCAGCAGAACGGCTGTTGGTAAGATGGGAATGTCAAATTCAGGTTTTCAGCTCTCCAGTAGCTCTGGATTTCCTGGCTTTTGTGGACTGAAATCAGACTCTTAACGTCGCTTATGTGCATTTTGTTTTGGGTAATTGACATTAATTTTTAGGTTGCATCACAGACATCAATCAGCGCTGTTCTCTGAGGACTAGAGTTAAGGGGCCACAATAAAAGGGCATGACATTGTTTCTTTTGTTTTATTTTTGGAGCACTTTGACTACTCTATACTTTTCCAGTTGATGTTACATTCTTTTTGTGTGAGACAGTGTAAAACATTACTGCCTGTCTCATTTAAAAGAATACTTTGGTATTACCGTAAAGGGCTCTAGAGGCTGGGACAGTCAACCCTGGTAAAAATTCAACTTGATACCTTTTGTCTGTGTAACACTTTGAAGAAACTACGAAACAGCAACACATTTCTTTAGAGAGGGCTGTGTTGCCCATTACAGATGTTTTCCATATGGTAAGTGGAAGGTCGGCCCCTTCCCCCTCCACACATCAGTGTTCTCACATCGTAGAAGGCATCTACAAAGACAACACGGCTGTAAATGATATTGCACAGAAGCCTCCATCAGCACGTACTGTAAATGAGCAAGCTGATTTTCATTGAACAGGGCAGGAATACGCACCATCGCAGCCCATTTATGGTGAGGACCCTGACTCTTCAGCTTCCCATTCCACCAGTGTACTGCACAAATACTCTGGGGTAAGCGGTCAAGAAAAGCCAGACTGGGTTTCAGATGCTAAGATGATGAAACGGAAAAAGTAGATTAAACTAGTAGAGATTTCCGCAGATGATCATGCTGCATCAGATGATGGGTTCAACACCTTCTCCCTCAAATCCTTATGGGTGGGAGGGAAAATTCTCTCTCACATAAGATCATGATTTTAAAGGGAGAAGAATCTGAGGCACCTCCATGGGGTGAAGACCCATTTCTTAGACACTAGTACATAGTCATATATGCAGGATTACAGGTACACCTCTATAACAGACAGTCTTTGGGTGAAGAATTGACCCGTTGCCCCATATTTTGTGTTGTTCCTACCAATAGATAATAACAGCTAACATTAAAATGGACCCAGAAGCACCGCTGGACTTTTAAGAGAACAGAGTTGGATTTCAAATGCTCAACACCTGTAACGGGAATCGCATTTTGAAAAGATCTTAGAGCTCCAAAGCACCATTTTGTCATGCTTACAGTCTGGTTCAAAAAAGTTCATCACCCCAGGTGTACTCAGGATGTTTTGTCCTTCCATAAATCTCGATACCTTTTATGGATGCTGGAAGTACTCTAACACGTGAGTCTTGAATGCAGGTGTAACTTTCTAAAAGTTCAATGTGTAATGGAGGCATCGCCTCATCTCAACCACTCCTTTCCCAAAACATGTCATTATCTTATCTCAAAAGCAGTAAACATCAGAATAAAAAAGAACCCAAATGAGCATGGAATTTCCATTAAAAATAATCCTTTTTGCCTGTTTCCCTAAGCTTTTGGGTTTAGACAAGGCATGGAACCATCAACGTTAGTCTATGTTTAATTTGTAACTGGACCATTATGTTCCTGCTAGCCAATATTGTAACATATATAGATACTACTTTGTAGATTTTGTCATTAGTTATGATATATTATTGCATAATAGTAATATAATCTCTAAGATTTCTACAAAATAAACTCTAATGTTGAGATTTTGAAAGCCAACTAGTGATCTTAGTTATTTCACTCCTGGTCTTTTCACCAGGAGCTATGCGGCTAAAACTTTAAGTAGGCTAAAAATATATATATTAAATAATAATATATAATCTTAATAATAATCTACTTAAACTTTTCTTTCTTCCTTCCTTTTTTCATTCTTATTTCCTTCCCAGTTTTCTAAAATGTGCACCACCACTGACTCATTTCTTAGAATATACGAGATATTCCCCAATAACCTGAAATCTTTTCATTTACTTCTTTCAACATATTTTCCTTTTCACCTTTTTATGTTCCTCATGACAGCATTTTTTCTAAGTCTTTATTACCAACTCTATTCTCTTTAACCTTAATAAAATCTTTCCTTCTATTTATCTCTGTCTTTGCCCCTCAGTTCAGCTTACCCACCCCTTGCTTCCCAGCCCGCTCTCCCATCTTTCCATAAGTCATCACTCTCACTCACTTTTGCCCAGCATCTCTCTCTCTCTGCTGTTTTTCTTTCCAACCTTATTTCCGCTGGTCCCTGTCTCTTGATGACATCATCTCCTCTGTAAAGAAGTGAAGGGCTTCTCTGTCTTGATATAATCCCATCCAAAACTTACTTCATCCTCTCCCAATCAGCTTTTGGCTCTACAACTGTATTAGCAGTCATTGAAGAATCTATAGAAAACTGGATCTGCTGCTTACGATAGTTGTAGGACAGAAGAAGAGGTTTGGTAATACTAAAGGGGGCATTGGGCATGCAAGAGAAATTCAGTGTTTGTGTACAGTAGCAGGAGGATCATAAATGCCAACATGGAGTAGCCAGTACGTGGCATCCAGGGCACGGAGCCCTCAAAAGCTTGAGGGAGTTTTCATACTTCCCACAAGCTTCAGTTCAGTCTTGGATATTAAATATAAATGAAGCATGCAGTTATCTTTTTTTTTTTTTTTTGTTTTNATTACTCGGTTTGCTTAATGGAAAGAAAGAAAGAGGGAGAGGGGAAAAAAAGCACACACGTCGCCCTCATGTCAAAGAGAAGCATGTTTGTGCCTCGTCCGTTGAAGAAATTGTTCAAAACCACTTCACCTTTGTGGAAATATTCCACCCATGAAAGGCTGGGGCTTCTGCCCCAGCAATGGTGGCCCCCAGCTAGCCCTGCTCTGAGACTGGATGAACTTACAAGCCGTCGTTTCTCACAAGCTTCTATTTTTCCTTGATAAATTGGTGTCACTTAATTGCTGTACTATTTCCTCCCTTTGTCCTTAGCTGGGCACGAGTCAACCGAAAATGCACGGCCACGTCTCATATAGCTCTTAGCAAATGCAGAGGTATCGTGGAGCAGAGTGTGTTTTGGGGCGATATTTATTCCTCAAGGGGAGCTGCTGATGGGCTGAACCATTGATCCCGGCCCTCTGCAGAGGAATGAAATTCATCCATCCCCAAGGAAACAACCCTTTTTTGCTGTCTTACATGTAGTACTTATGAAAGGTGGTACAGAGAACAAAACTGGGGACAACACAATATAATCATGTCCACACGGCACAGTGTTGGTCCTGATCTGGAAGAGAATATAGCAAAGACGGCTGCTGATTCAGCTTTGGCTTTTGAAGGCACCAGCCAGGGTGCCAAACGGGGTGGAGCTTTTGTCTTGTGGGCAAATTTTAATCAGGCACCAGGCAGAGTCAACCAACTAATTACTCACAGGCCACTTGCCCGGTATGAAAAGGGAACAATTTTCAACCTTTGACAGATTGGATTTGAACAGGCAACAGAAGTGAAAGCATCTATTGTCCATTATCCCGTCCAGCCCCGAGACTTCCAATTTCTCAGTTACCATGTAGCCTGTTCAGAAAAGGTTTGTCAAGCAACAGCCTTTCTAAACAAATTACATCAAAATTCCTTACGCTATGCCACATATTCAACTTGCCTTTTCAAAAAGAGCCACATAATAAGTTTCTAACAAGGACACTGGTTATTAAAGCACTCTAGATTTTCTAGGTCAAAGAGGTGAAAGGCAAAGTCAAAATAATTGAAATAAAATATTCTATAAATCATGTGTGTTTACTTCCAAATACCAAAAAGCGAGATATGGAGAGACCTGCTGCTATACTAACCAAAATTCAGCTAACTATTTCGAATTACCATCTTCTTGATGAAAGCAAGATTTAAGGCGCCTGTGTTGGCTTTTGGTTTTCAAAACCAAACAGAGCTTAGTGGAAGCTGGATCCTTCTTTCTTTTCCCGCTCCTTCCTCCAAAATGTATAAGACAGACATGGCAAAGAAATACACTGGTAATGCATGTTGTTCCTTTTTTGTACAATTAAAGGCCAAAAGCAGATACCTTTTTTTCACATATACACTTGCTTAGGTAGCCCGGGGATCTAAACCGAAAAGTGTAAAATTTCTTAATGCATTTACAATGAGGATTTTTTTTTTTTAAATTGCCATCTGTATCTCCTACTTCCTCGAAACATTAAGATCTGAGATTTCTGAAAAGAACATTGTATCATTTCAGTATATTTTGAGACATGCTTTTTC
>VUYV01000273.1:454936-511279 GCA_008711295.1 Anarhynchus alexandrinus
AATTAAAAAAAAAAAAAAAAGAAAAAAATGAAGAATGAGACTGAAGGTCTAAAACGGGTGCAAAGGAGCTGCAGCCTACCTGCTAATATGGGGCACGGACCAGCCCCGGTACAAGTGAAAGAGTGAAATGAGAAGGAAGTGGCTACGAACAGCAGTGGATGTTCTCGTTCAAGAGAGCCCGGGAGCAGTGTCTGTTGGTGGGCTCCAGGGACCCCCAGATGTAATCCTGCCCCCACCCCACACTTCCTGGCAAAAAAAATTAAAAAATAAAATGAAACAGTTGGGGTGGGCTGTGGTACCACTTGTCTTCCTTCTGGGTGAATCCAGAGGAGGAAGGGATCAGGATAAATTATAGGTCCCTGCAAAAGCTCTGTGTGTTTATGATCACGCCATCTGGAAACAGTGATAACTGCACTATTAATGGGGGCGTTACTACAGAAGATCTGCCGTGTCTATTAAAACCAGCCATGCTGCGTGGTGGCTCATGATACATGTTTGCTCTAATTTCCTCCCTGACATTTCATTCCTAAAGCTGTCAATAACCCGTTAACCTTCCTGGCACTGAAACTCTAAAACAAAGTCCTGTTTCAGCTCTGATTTTGAATCTGAGTTGTGATAAGCAATACCAAAGGCTAAGTTTACAATACACAGTTAGTTGCCCTAATCTAAATCATGCTATAGGTGGTGTTTTTTTTTTTTTCCTTGCTTACGCAAAGCTCTTTGCATCATAAACCAGGATACAACAATGCTGTTATGTGATATCCTAAAATTAATTTCTTGATTTCATGGCAGAATAGCAAATGTTCTTTACTGGTAACTGACAGCTTGATCCCACATTTTTCAATGGCCAGAAGTGTCCGGTAATGAGGGGGATTGCTCACATTCGTACAGTTTAAAGCCAGAAGGGAAAATTAGATCATCTAGTCTGACCTCCCGTGTACCACAGACCACAGAATTTCAGCCAGTTGCCCCTATTTTGGGCCAGTAACCAGTTTAACAAAAGCATATTTTCCAGAAATTCATTTGACCTCCATTTGGAGTCATCAAGAACTAGACAATGCAGAACTTCACTGGGTAGTTTGTTCCACTGTTAGTTTCCTTGTGCCTTACTTCTAACTTGAATTTCTCTGGTATTACTTTTCTACATAAATACAAGTTATAAGAACAGCAATTATGACTGTCTCCACAATAATGGCAACATTAATGTGAAAAGAACATGTCCAATCGCGATGTTAAGAAGCCTTTTGGCCACATGCACAGAAATATTTAAGCACCGGTTGATCCAGATAAGCCCATTACTGGATTTACTGAGATGTCTGAGTCAGGTACAAAAGGATACATCTATGGAAGCATTTTAGTTTGGATCAGGGGTGCGGTTTTGAAACAAATCTCCCATTCATCCCCATTTACTGCACATCGGTTTGCACCGTGGCATGATTTCAGAGCGCACTAACTGGACTCTTTTTTGGCTAAAACCAAATCAAAAGACGCATTCCAACCACTAACAGGCATTCAGTCAACGGGGCCAGACTAGACCTAGTGCGAGAGTGAAAGTAACCGCCACTGAAATGCTCATCATGTGCATGTCGGGTCAGCACCAGCCATTTGTCTTCTACACATCTGCTCCTATTTGTACTGCTCGCAAAGCAGTCACAGCCTAATTCCCCCGGACTTTAAAAGAACCTCGTGCCAGGAGCAGCAGAGAATAGAAAATCAAGATTTAGGAAATCATTTCAGGACAGCAGTAATTGGAGGAATTAATTTAGTTGAAGAATAGCTGGGTATTAATCCATAATCCGAAGAACAATGGCGGTGATCAGGAGATAATACAGCCAATAGCGTTCCTTTAGTCAGTCGTATCCTTACATTTAGGAAATAACAAATACTGTAGACTAATTCACCCGGCTCATCCTGAAAACACCAAGTCAAAAACAAAGGGCTTCTAGGAGAGCTGCCAGGAAAAGATAAGGGGAGACACTGACATGGAAAAAGGACAACAAATCTGACCTAAGAAATAACAGAATTCAAGATTCAGAAATGGTTATTCCACAAAATTTTAGAGACAATTAGGATAGTTGGTTTGATTCTTTGTTTCCAGTCAATGACCTTCAATATACTGTCCAAGGTAACAAGAATAGGAATACATCTTCAGAACTTGCATCCATTTACCCAGTCCAGAGATATATGTCAGTTAAGCATTTTATGCTAAAGCAGACTTAAAATGAGACATGCAATTCCACACAAGACCACTTAAGAAAGTTGTTTTTTGTGGCTGCCAGGCCAACAGTGCCATTCTCAGAAATAATCATTTTTGCGTGAGGCAGAACATCCAAGAAATGAGCAAAGAGCAGCAAGAAGATGGCCAGATCAACGATCACTTCGAAATATTTATTTTTGTTGAGGAAACTTCCTGGAGAGGATAACGGTCCACACATGGGAGATCATGGCAAACCAAGACTTATCACAGAGATCTGTAGGGAAGTGAGTAAAACAGCAGAAGTGAGAACTATTTCAGTCTTAGTTCACCACGGTTTTCTCCATCTCTCTGTTCATTTTTCCTGTAAGTATTCATTTCCAGGAGTTGAAAGGCAGAAGAGCTATCAGATTGGCCAGTATGACCTCTTCGATATCACAATTCCTAATTTTCCCATCTTTTCAGAAGACAACAGTAGCATATAACTTTTATAAAGGGAAAAACTAGAAATTTCAGTGTGAACTTTCAGAAGGGCACAAACCTCTCTTTAGTGTTTTCATAAAAAAGAAATACGCTCCTCTTTTTGCTTCTAATATTTTCAACTTTCCAAGGGATTGATTTATGTTTTATTTCTTTTATTTTTGTGATTCCTCCTTTCTGGGATGAAGAAATAAAGTACTGAAATATTAGAAAAACAATGAAAATATTTGTTCCAACTAGGGCTAAGTACCACCATAAAACACACAAAAGCTTTGCTCTTAGCCTCCCAGCCAAGGTCTGTGAATCCAGAAGCCTGAAATACACTGCAGAAAAGAGCAGAGTTCATGCTGATCTAATCAATGACTTTTCGGGATGTCCAAGACTGGAAATAGGTGCTAATTTAAAATGAAATTTTAGTTTTGGACTGTTTGGGAAGGCAACCATTATCTACAAGAACTTTTCGAAAGATAAACTTGGTCTTTGAATTCCAGATACAACTGAAAGAAAACAGAAATTCCCAACAGAAGGGGGAATCTGAAAAGAATAACAAGGTGATTTTGAAAACGTTGTAAGGTTCCGAGAAGTCTCTTTGGTCTTTGACTCTTTGGCTGGTGATGCTGGATATATGCAAACAGTAATCAGTTCCAGGCCTGCAGTAGCAGTGCTCACTCATAATAGAATAAAATTATAGCTTACATAGGAACTCAGAATTGAGAAAATCTCTGACTATTTGGCAAAGGAAAGTATCAGGAAAGCAGAGGGGTGGAGAAGGAAAGGTTATAAGGAATAAGGAAAGAAAATTATACTGTTCAGACAAATTGCACAACATAGGAGAGAGGAGGGGCAGAAGGACAGCAAAAGCAGAAGGATCACAAAACAAGCGCAAGAATAAAGAAACCCGGCACAAGTCAAAGTATTTGACAAAAGGTACCTTCAAGGAACCTGGTCCATATATCATTATCCATGGAGAAACGTCATTGCCACTGCAGTTAGTTTTCACCAGCGTATCAACACATTCTCTGATGGACTGGCAGTCCACGTACATGGCAGTCTTCAAAATGAAATTCAATATACTCCTGTCCCCACTGGGAACCTCACCTTCTTACCCAGTCCCTGCTAATGTAACCAGTTGGGGCTGGAAGGATGCCATATGTGATCATCTCCTGTATTACAGCGTGCTTTGTTGATGCTGGAAACGAAACCTCAGGCATGATAATACCAAGAGTTAACACACACCAGCAGTGCTATGCCAGCTCAAACCAGTTACATTTTTCTGACTCTGTGGTGGTTTTGAGTTTTCCTTCTCTCCTTCCCCCTCCTCTGATCAAGGACACACATGGCTACCCAAAAGCAGCAAAGCCTTTCTACCAAAATTACTCTCCTTTAGTAACAAGACCGCAAAAGACTGAAACACACAACACTGTCTGCCACCACCCTATTCTGGTTGATTGTCTTTTAATAGCTACAATAAAGTTGTGCAAAGGAATAATATTCCACATCCTCGACTCTCCCGGGCAGTATATGGACAATCCCAAAGGAAAGTGTGCCTTAGCTGAATCTGCTACTTTATGAGCAAACCAGGAAGTTCAGTCCCCTTTTATTGTACCTTTTTATTTTTGAAAGGCTGCCCAAACAGTTCCAAGTTGAGTTGAAGCGAAGTTATTGATGTCAAGAAGCCAAGATCTTTCGCCATGGCTTGCTGAATGAGGAAGGAAGAAAACTGTTTGTACTCAGCTGTCCTTTGCTTCTCCAGGCGAGCTTTGAGCCAAAGAAGCAGGAAGAGGAGAAAGATGAATAAGTGAAAAGGGATAATGTTTATCTTTTAACAAAATCACAATGTTCTGCTCTCAGCTCTAGCAGCCAAGACTCACTGTTGCATCCTTAAGACAGATAGTCTCTTCTCTGAGAGACGACAGGCTAATTATAGTGCTCCTGCCAGAGGGAACTCACACATGCAAACCATTATGTAAAATATAATTTTTTTCTTTAAGAATGCTCAAGATCATTAGACATGGTTTTTTCAATGCTAGAAAATCAAGCCAAAAAGGAAAATAAACAGTTTCAAGTATTTGCAACATAATTCCCTCATGCATTTATGGAAATATAGTAAAAAGCGCCTTAAAAATGTGGTTTGACATTTCATGCTGCTCTGTTTTTCTATTTTTCCAGTTCTCAACATTTGCCCTCTTGTCCTGTATCATTTCAGTTCCACCGCAGTTTGGAAGAGATGATGGTGGTAGCCTTTGCCTTTCCTGCAGTGTTTTCAGCCTTGTTTCAACTGATGGGTGACAGAAAGCATCACAAGGACTTGCCATGAATGATAGAAATGCTTTATAAATTCTACTCTGCATAAAACAAATGTAAACTCATTGTATACAAACACAATAGAACTGTTCACCAAGATAATTACATGAACAGCATTGATTCCCTAACGATGTGCTTTGGTAAATTAAGGCTGAAGTGATGATCTACTTCAGTTCACACGGAAATATCATCCCTTTTTCTGAACTCCCTGTCCTCCAGAAGAAGGGGTTTGTTTGATACACTACCACCTTCAAGAGCAATCCTCACTTTAATACAAATATGGAACAAATTCACCACGTTTGGCTACGATGATGATGTGAAATGGCTTCATCTCTGTTTTAAGCAAAGAGAACTGAACTCCCGCCTATCTAAACTAATTGGTGTTTTAAAGGTTTTGTCTCGTTTATAAAGCATGGGACTATTGACAAACCAAACACCACGGTC
Source organism: Anarhynchus alexandrinus (assembly GCA_008711295.1). Lineage (NCBI taxonomy): Eukaryota > Metazoa > Chordata > Aves > Charadriiformes > Charadriidae > Anarhynchus > Anarhynchus alexandrinus. Next base: position 460,359 of record VUYV01000273.1, read on the forward strand.
TAATGGACTAAGCAGGCAACTGCATGCCACAAATTCCTGAGTTTTAATCCAGACCTTCTTGGTGCTCACCGCCTTGTTCCATAAAATTGAGATAATATTTATCCTCTACTTCATGAGGGTGTTGTGAGAGTGAGTAAATGTTTGGACAGCTCTTCAAAAGGTCAGGTCCTAACCAGGCACCTGTATATTACTGAAGTCAACTGTTTCCTCAGATTCCCATGATATGGTCATGGTCCCTTTCTCCAGAGCCTCTCAGATCAGTTCATAACAACCATCCACATGCATAAAGTTAGACACTGATTTGGGGCTTCTGAGGGATTTCACCTGTAAACTCATTATTTATATAAATTATCCCCCCACCAGAGGAATAATTCAGAAAATGTAAGTGCTTATTACCAACTTTAAGCCAAGAGCATGACACCTCCCAACGTGTTGGCAATGCCGGTTGATTTTAAAATTGTCATTTAACATCTCAATTGCATAAAAACATAAAGTGGAAAAATAATTTATTTTACAGAAAATGTTTTAAGAGCCACTTTCTTCTAGATACTTCAGCAATTGATGCTCTATAAAGGTTTGAAATAAAAGCTTTAAAATCCCATGCTTTATTAGATGGGCAATTCCAGAGACTCGACACACTGTATAATCCCATCAGTGGTTAGTTCTCAAAAAACAAGTCACACATAGGGAAAAAAGACTCCAGACCAAGGCGGGAGGCAAAAAGAGGTTAAATCGGTTACAACCAGGTTTTTCCTCAGTTTTAACTCATAAGTGATGACATAAAACCCAGAAAAAAACAGCTCCAACTTGAAAATGATTTAAATTTGCCAGCTCCAGCCATTTCTGGAAGCGAGCCAGCCTTAATTTGGATTTAGGCTTCTCAAAGTTTGCACAGCTCTAACTTTAACCTGCTGCAGCCTGAAAAGTGGACCATGGTTAGGAGACACAAAAAAATATTCCACGTAACTCAACACAAGTGACAGTCTGTTCTCTCCAGGTACCCGAGCGCGGGATCAAAATGTTTTAGTTGCTTCGTTCCAGGAGAGGGTGGTGCCGTGTCTTTATGAGCAAAGCTGTCCACCTTAGAAACGCCTTCTGTACCGATCTAACGCTGCCGAAGGATAATGCTCACAAGAGGGAATAGGATTTGTTTTCCAGGAGGGAATATTTTCAGAGCCGAGCTTGTAATTTGTATTTGCAAATCTCCAAATTCAACAATTTCTCAGCCTCTATAAACTTGCAGATGGAAAGAACCTGTATTTGGAATAAATAATGTCTAAGCTTCACCTTCATTACAGGGCATTTTCTGTCAGAAGAGTGCTATATCCTGACTCCTGGAATACACAGAAGCCCTTTGTAGTAAAGTTATCGCACCGGGCTGTTCCAGGAGTGCAGCTAAGGAGGTTAGCATTAATAGTACCATAGAAGGATTGGGGAAAAAAAAAAGAAAAAAAAAGAAAATATCCCAGCAGGCATTGATTGGGGATGCCAATCGCTCTCTCAGGATCCTGCCTGAAATTCAAGGGTATTTTTTATTTTAATACATAGAAATGAACTTTTGTACTTGTTAAAAAAAAAATCGCAACATTGAAACATAAGTACATTTATCTTTTTACTATTTTTCCAGCCCTTTTCCCAAAATCTGTTGGTTATTAAAACATTGCTGTGTAAATAAAAAGGGTTCTGCTTTATAACTTGCCTTCTCTTTTCCCTGCTTACACACACAATGTGAGCATTGTTGGCTAGATTGTGCTCATTCTCACAGCAACGGGCTTTGATGTCACACAGCAAGTGCTATGACTTCATTACATGTATACAGAACACAGCAGGACTGTGTGAAAACACTGCCAGTCTGCACAATAGATATCCAGTGCCCGAATCAAACACCAACAGAAGCTTTGGAGCAGGTCTTTGACCATCAGGAGCATATAGCAAACATACAGACCACGTTGGGGTGTACAAGAACACCAGGAACAGCTATACAGGGTTTGATCAGGGGATCTCAGAGCATGGTTTGACATCAGTCCTCCCGATAGCATTAAAGAAGATAAAAGATATTCTTACAGGAAAGCAAACTGAAAAAAAGTTTTTTATTTTTATTCTACTTCTATTTTTTATTTGTATTCTACTTGTCAACAGCAAGTTGACAACATCACAGAATCACAGAATCATCTAGGTTGGAAGGGACCTTCAGGATCATCAAGTCCAACCATCAACCTAACACTGCCAAAACCACCACTAGACCATGTCCCTGAGCACCGTGTCTACCCGTCTTTTAAATAACCATCTTTTAAATAGTGATTCCACCATTTCCCTGGGCAGCCTGTTCCAATGCTTGGTAACCCTTTCGCTGAAGAAAACATCAACATCATCATCCACAACATCTGTAGTTCACGCAACCCGGAGCTAAGCACTAGTGACAGCTGCAGCGTGCAGTAAGACAGGGCAACCTTGATTAATGTTGAAGCCAACCAAATGAGAGACCTTGACATTCTTCTTCTTATTACTATTATTAATAAGCATCCTATAACATGACGCATCAGATGCTGAGTGCTGTTGAAAGGGATCTAACATGACAGGAGTTGTGCAGTTCTTAATGATGACTGCATTTTCTGTACTTTAATTAATGTTTAAGAACGACTTATTTATAAACCACAATTGACCACATAAAGTTACTGAGTGGAAGGGACCTTTTTTCCCGGATCAAACAGCGTGTGGTAACACCACGAAGACTGCACATCTGGCTGCTCTGAGGGCCAGGGTTTAAGACCTCAGCTTTAGAGTAGCCAACGACACTAAGACTTGACCTCAAGTTAAAACAGTCTCAGGGAATATTCCCGGACTCTCAAAAAACCCCTTTACGCTTAAATTGTTCGAGTAGCCCCAGGAATGCTTTTGGCACAGGGCAACTACCATTCCCCAAGGCAGGACACAGCTCAGAGGGATGCGGGGGCCAGAAACCGTTCTCAGGAGGTGGTTTGGAGACGGCCACCCTATTTTGGAGGATAAGAAAATGGAATAATATGGACACGGGCCATTCCATGCTTGTTAGCCTCAGTGTCAGAGAGCACAGACACAGTTAATCTCCCGGTGCAGACACAGCTTTATGCAGGCAGGTCCCCAGGCTCCTCTGAAAACCTCTGCCCAGATAGCTGGAAAAGTGTCCTAATTGAGCAGTTAATAATTGCAGTGCGAGCGAGCGTGCTTTCTAACTTAAAAGCTATTATTTTAATATCCGCAGGAGAAATGCGCTTCGTTGAGGAAGTCGAATATGAGGCAAACCAGGTATCTTTGTGTTGCCATGCAGGCTGTGTTTCTACGCTGATAAGGTCTCGTTCCACTAATGAGAGGGAAAAAAAAAAACCAAAACCCCAACCCAGCCTTCACTTTCAGAAAACCCAACTGCTTTATCTGACACAGCCTCCCAGAAAAGCGGTGTCCTTGCGCATTGGAATGGGCAGCCTGCCAGCTGGGGCTAAATTGCCTACAAGGAAGAAGACATAATATTACAGTTAATATGGGGAAAACATCGTAATTTGCTTTTTGCTTGCAATTTTATCTGACAAAAACAAGGCGGTTGGGGAAAAAGAAACAACATAAGGTGTGCCTGGCTGCCGGCAGCTCCTTAACCCTTTCTTGTCGGGAGTGCTTTGCTTGATTAGGAAAGAATTTTTCCCAGAAAGAGTGGTCGGGCATTGGAATAGACCGCCCAGGGAGGTGGTTGAGTCACCATCCCTGGATGTGTTTAAGAGCCGTTTAGATGTGGTGTTGGGGGATATGGTGTAGGGGAGAACTTTGTAGAGTAGGGTAGATGGTTGGACTCGATGATCCCAAGGGTCTCTTCCAACCTAGACAATTCTATGATTCTATGATTCAGTGCGAAATATCATAGGGCTGATAAAGACAGGATCAGTAAAAACATTAGGCTGAGAAATCTGTTCATCGGGTTGAGGGAGAGAGCAGCCCAGGATGGCAGAGCTTAGAGCGGATGAATCAGCAGAAAAAGATTGAGAGAAGGTAAACAGGGATCTCCTCTTTCATCTCTCATGTAAGAGAAGAGAGGAAAATAAATAATGACATTTAATCCTACCACTGAGACAGTTTAATAAAGGTATTTATACGAACACTTACATCAAATATCATTCTGTTACAGGAAAACCACTTCCTGGGAAGTGTAACTTCGAGAAACATCATAGGGATGGTGTATAGAGTTTTAGTCATTATTTATTCTTCCTTCCATTTTCTCTGTTCAGTCTTGAACGTTATCTGTGACATTCTTTACATTTCATTGCTATAATTACATCCCATATTTGAGTTTTTTAAAGCATATGGGGCTCTTGAGGGATCCAATGCAGAGCCCAAATAGCCAAAGCCAAAAAGAAGGGAAAAGAGAGAAAGGTCAAAGATGACCATAATGACATCATTCAACACAGATACAAATGACATTGCAAACCAGCAAGGACTTTCTGGAGCTGTTCCAGATGGGCAGGTAAATTCTCTCTTCAGCTTGTGGAAGAGCATACTAAACTTCTCCATATTTAGATTCTTTTTTTTTTTTTTTAAACATGCACATCCCATTACCTGGTTAAATTGTATGTTTGGGGTATATGCGTAATGTACTGACTATCTTGGTTTAAGCTGTAATTTGCAACAGGCAGTGCATTTCTGGACGATTATAACATGTCTCTGGTAGTGTTTTAAGGCATGAAGCCAAAAGGCTGGATGACTTAAACTACCCGAGATGTGCAATAATCCCCCGGAACTGCTCTGGATTGTCTTACAGCTATTATACAATGTGAAATTTATGTTATGCATATAAATAAGAACAGTTATGGCTGTGTATTTAGTAAGCCTTATTCACGTCAGTACAGCCCATTAGCAGCGAACCTAAACGTTCAATTCTGTCAGAAATTTCTTTCAGTTTCACAGCTGCCACCTCGACACCTCCCAGTCACCTTCACCGAGACACACGCAGAGGTGGCGTCATGATCAAAACCAATGGGTGCACTTGCAGCCTCCTCACCCTGATGTAGTGTTGGATACGGTCACTTGTGTATCCTTCAAACCACAGCTTCCTTTAGCAGCCACGACTTTATCCTCTCCCCCCTCACCTTCCACTTCTTGTCATCCCTTTAGGGTCTCCCTTTAATAGACCTGCTTCTTCAGTCCTTCTCTCTGGGGCCTACAGTAATTCAGCCGCCGTCTGTTTATCTTCTCTAGATATTTTTAGGTAATTTGTGTGCTGGCTCGAGCTAACGACGTGCACCAATAGCGCTTACATCTGCCTTCGGACTGCTCTCTCACCTCTTCTGTCTGATCCTGCCTCCCCACCACTGCCCTTGTGTGATTTTAACAAACATGACAAAAAAAAAGACAGAAACCTCAAACAGTATCATGAATTTTCAAATCCATCAATTATTTTAAACTTCCGGGTGCCATGTTTATCTACATTTGGGTATTTGCCTTGCAAGTAAATATCTGTCTATTCATAACACTGAATCTGATTCCTATCAGGAATACATTTAAAGAGCAGTTGTTCTTCTGTCTAATTCTTGACACATAACTTGTTTCAAGGGATAGGATGTAATAACATTATATACAACTTCTGCTGCTGTTAAATAAAACTTTTAAAAAACTTTAAAAATGTACTTAGAAACATAAAATAGTCTATCTGTGTAGTTTTCAAATACTTACTATTAACATAAGATGGGAAAAACCCAACAGAGAAAAAAACTTCTACCTTAAAATATTTTTACTAATTACTGTTATGAGATCTCCCATAGCTGCAACTGACAGAGAGAGAAAAAACATCGTATTGTTTATTTTACTTTGTTAATAAATCTGAGAACATTTTTGGAATAGTAAGTTCCAGCTCTTCTCTTACCCTTCATTTTTTAATCTGTGTTTGTGTATTTTATTCACTGAGAACAGAAAGAAAATATATTTGCATAATTAATAAAATGTGATTATAAAACTGGTAAGGAAAATCAGAGGCATAACGGGTATCAAAACCACTTTTAAGATGACTAACAAGTACTGAGATATGCAACAAAAATCTGAAAACATAAAATCTGAAACTAGCATTTTGAATATAAAAATGGCATGAATTATTACTATTTTAGGGTTAAATCAAACATAATTTGTACTGTATCTAACAATCCTATCATTAAGTCTTTATAGTGCTGTCTAACATCACCTAACATCACATACAAATTAAAAGTAAGACACCCCAAAATCTCTTCTGCTTATTTAAGATGCGTTCATCTCAATTAACTTCTTTCATTTTAGACCTCTGAGCTAGTCACCCCCACCTCTGTTTATAGTCAGTGCTGAGAAAGAAGCTGTTTAGAAGGACGTGCATCTCTGAAAGTGCTTTCTCCTATATGGCTGCAGTTGGCAAGATGAATTCCAATCTCATTGTTTTGGAAAATTCAAACTTCTTTAGCTTAACCATATAAAACTCCACAATTTATTTGATTCTATATGTTATTTTAACCATTTTAGCCATATAAAGTTGAGCTTTCTGAAAAAAAAGAATGGCTGATCATGAACATTTCTATCAAACGATAAATTATTACTGGCTTCCTTTAAATATCAAACCAGTTGTCAACAAATCAGACTGTTAACTGAAACTCCCGAAACTGTAGTCCCTTTTTTCAATGACTGCAAAGTTCACTAAGCAATATTCTTAAAGAGTGACTTGCCATACAAGCAACCCTCCAACTTACTGCACCTTAGAGATAGGAGTTCTCAGGATGAAACAAGAGTGCACAGATCTCTTCTTACAAACAGGAGAAATTAAGTTCCCAAAGTACAGCTGTTCTGAATTTACACACATTACAAATCAGAAAGTGAATAGTTCACAAAAGTATACACCTTTCATTCATGCATAGGATGACAAAAACGTTACATTTATAAAGTTGTGAGACCCCACCTGGAGTACTGCATCCAGCTCTGGAGTCCCCAACAGAAGAAGGACATGGACCTGATGGAGCGCATCCAGAGGAGAGCCACGAGGATGATCCGAGGGCTGGAGCACCTCTCCTATGAGAAGAGGCTGAAAGAGTTGGGGCTGTTCAGCCTGGAGAAGAGAAGGCTCCGGGGAGATCTTATTGCGGCCTTCCAGTACCTAAAGGGGGCCTACAGGAGAGCTGGGGAACGACTTTTTACTCAGACATGTAGTGATAGGATGAGGGGGAATGGCTTTAAACTGGAAGAGGGCAGGTTTAGATTGAACATTAGGAAGAAGTTTTTCACTGTGAGGGTGGTGAGGCACTGGAACAGGTTGCCCCGAGAGGTTGTTGAGGCCCCATCCCTGGAGGTGTTCAAGGCCAGGCTGGACGTGGCCTTGGGCAACCTGGTCTAGTGGGAGGTGTCCCTGCCTATGGCAGGGGGGTTGGAACTCGATGATCTTCAAGGTCCTTTCCAACCTAAACCATTCTATGATTCTATGAAAGTCTGAGGGTATAATGAGAATGCTGAGAAGCATCCCTGTGGCTTTCTTAGACCACACAATAGCATATTCAAGTCGAGGCACCGGACTGCATCCTCTGCAAGTGCATCCTACGACACTGAGCTACCCCCAAATATTGTTGTTTTTCAAAACGTATGTAACGTTTAAATTAGCAGCAGCAGTACCCTCCTATAACACGAGCCAACCGCTACAGCTGCAGCCATCTGGTTCCCTGTTGAGCAAGGGCACGTGGGTGGCCCTGCAGCCTGGTCCAGTTCAGCAGACTCAGCACCGCACAATTTGGGGATGCATTTCTGGACGAGCTATTGTGCTTTCTCAGGATAAGCAACGCACCTTACAGTTCAGAAAATGCCACTTTCAGCATTCTCCTCTAACAGTCTTAGGGTTGATGTTAGCAGCACATAGAGACCCAAAATTAATCTGGCTGCACAGCAGAGAAAAATGACTTTCAGATAGAATTTTGAGTAAAAACAACAACAACAATAATAATAATAAATAATAATAATAATAATATTCCTCCCATTTTTTCTGGGAGATGCAGACAGAGAAGATCTATTCTATTAATGAAGCCTGGGCCTCGAAAAGCGTACAACTAAGTGTTAATGTCTTTTATTTTGATTTAGAAAGAAGCGACAAGCAGATAACCAAATTGGTTCTGAAATATTTAATCCAGAAAACACATCTCAAAAAATAACCTTGAAGCCATAAAACAACTTGTTTACCAAGTCTTGCTCCACTATGTCGTGAACACTTTGTCTCAGTGCTAAATTAAGAAACACGCCTGAACAAGGAGCAGGCCATAAGATACGTTATCGGGTTGTAATGAAGCAACGGGCATATCTAGCCACCGGGAACAACAACCTCTTAGGAAACTCCCTCAGAAAAACACGTCTCAGGTTTTTAGTTTTGTAAAGGCTCACCCCTGACTGGTCTTTTCTGAAGCACAAACCCCTGGCAGAAAGACTGACTAGACTCTTTGTTGACCGGGGACCCCTGGTAATGAAACCACGGTGTATTTTATGCCGCCTTTATACAATCTACTTCGTTAGTGCGCATTATATCCAGGACACTCCAGCAAGTCACCTATTTGCAGAGCTTGAAAAGTAGAAAATGACAGCAAATTCAGCTTTCTGCACGTTGGCTGGAATTTCAGACTTCATAAAAACCTACAGTTCTGAAAAGGGAGGATCATCTTAACTACATTTTGAGACCAGATGATGACAGACTAGCTGAGCTTCCGGTGAAGTCCTATCAACACTTTGGTGGTTGGCAGCACAGCTACTGTGTTCAATTAGGTTAATTAAAACTATATGGCATGCAGGCTTCATGTGCAGTTCCTAACGTGGTTAGAAGGGAAGCAAATGTGTTACAGCATGATTTTAAATGTAATGGGTACATCTATAAAGCCTTTTGAATGCAGGTCTTGCATCCAGAGAATAATGAGAAGACAGAAAACTTGAATTTAGACAATCCCTAAACGTGCTCTCAACAACAGTGCAATTCACAGACTCACTGAGGCTGGAAGACACCTCTAGAGATTGTCTAGTCCAACCCCCTGCTCAAAGCAGGATCACCTAGAGCAGATTGCTCAGGGATGTGTCCACTTGGGTTTGGAGTATCTCCAAGGATGGAGACTCTGCAGTCTCTCTGGGCAGTCTGTTCCCACGTTTGATCACGCTCCCAGTGGATTTTTTTTTTCTTCTTTAAGTGCAATTTCCTGTATTTCAATCTGTGCCCATTGCATCTTGTCCTTTCACAAGGAACCACTGAAAAAAGTCTGTCTCTGTCTTCTTCACCCCCCACCCCCCAATCAAATATTTATACACCTTGATAAAGTCCACCTGAGGCTTCTCTTCTCCTGGCTGAGCTATCCCAGCTCTCTCTGTCTCTCCTTGCATGAGACGTGCTCCAGTCCCCTAGTCATTTTAGTGGCCTTTCACTGGACTTGCTCCAGTATGTCCATGTCAGTCTTGTACTGGGAAGCCCTGCAGTGGACCCAGCACTGCAGATGGATCTGACCATCGCTGAGCAGAGGGGAAGGATCACCTTCCTTGACCTGCTGGCAATGCCCTGCCTAATGCAGCCCAGGATACCATTGGCCTTCTTTTCCACAAGAGCACATTGCTGGCACAGGGTCAACTTGGTGTCCAGCAGGACCCCCCCAGGCCCTTTTCAAAGGAGCAAAGCTCCTTTTCAGATGTTTCCCTGTGGAAAGATCCCATATAACATGAGACAAGAGAATCCAACATAGGTTGAAAACCTGAATATAAGCCACCCTGAGGACAGTATCATGCCACACCAACCAGGTGTCTCTAGCCCAAACAGATAAGTGAAAGGAACAGGGATAAGAGAGGGCACCACGCTGCAGATTTTTCTAAAAATCTCTGTCAACATAAACACAGCCACAACACAACAGGGTCAGTATTGGCTGGCCAGTAAGAAAAGGCAGCAAACTTTCTAATCCTCATAGAAAATATATATAAGAAAAAAGAAGATGGAAAATTACCGGCATAAGAATTAGGCCAAAAGCAAAATGCTGGGCCAGATATTTCTGAACTTCTGGAAATTTGAGATGCAGAAGTGAGTGAAGCAGCATGACTCACATGTCACCCAAACTAAAACTTAAACCCAACTGCTCAAGGATTTGAAGAAAGAAGGGTTTCACTGGCAGAGCCAAGCTTGAAGTGCATCAAATGGCAAATTCCTCTGAAGATGGAGGAAATTGGGTTCCACAGTTCAGCACTTCCTGCAAAGAGAAAGCTTAAAAGCAAGGTGAAAGGCAAGCGTGTGTGGACAGAGGTCTGCAATGATAAGGTCTGCAAAGATTCCACATACTCGGTGTTATATGAAATCATACACAGTGAGACCAGACCTAGCAAGAAGAAAGAGTTTTCCTTCACGCCAGGATCAGGATTGTTGATATTTTATTTTGATCTTGGTAAGACACACCAAAGACGAAGCTACAAATATTAGAGATTAACTTGGTTTTCCTGGTTCGAGGTTGAGTTTTCACATTGCTTCAATTAAAAGTATCTATGACTAATTTATCTTCATTTAAATTGCTGCTTTGTGACATTTATAATTATTTATGTTAATGCCGCTGTGCTGAGCCCCTACTCACAGCCCATGACCCTGCTTTCTGAAGTACAAGAGGAATATTAAACAAAATGAAATTTCTTCCTCAGATGTTAACAATCTTCATGTAAGAGCAAGAGGTGCACACAGGAAAAAAAAAGGCAATGCAAAGAAAAAAAATATTTACCGTTCTGACGGATATCAGAACACTGACAACCTAATTACTGACAAGGTTTTTGTAAGCATCGTGAAAAAAAGGAGTGTTTTGAAGGAAGTATTTGAAGGACAGTAAGATAGTTTTGCATGTATTTATCACTTCTTCACAAGCATGAGGGCCTCAACATGGCATAAAGTTTGTTTCTTTCTTGTTTTTTTTTTTTTTTAAACTAGTATAAGTGGACAAGCAATGCCGCAATAATTAGAATAAAAGCCCCCATAAGTTCTGTTTCCCCTTTCTAACAAAATAATTCTATATGTAGATTTTCCCATATACAGAAATTAGTAAGGAAGGGGATGTGTGTGGGACGCAAAGAAGCCCCTATTAATTTGGTGCACTCCCATCATTGCCACAACAGTGAGTGTATACGTTACACACTTTTTTTGTGACCATTAAAGGTCAGTGGAGACATAAAGTATGAGGTTCAGCAAGTACATCTTTGACAACTGATCTATTCACCTCAAATTACAGAGAAATTTGAAGACCCTCCTGGTTGTACCATTTCCCAGAGCAGCCACGGTCACCGTGCCACCTGCAACAAGCAGGTCTTTGGGTCCCTCCTCCACTGCCACAAATCCTTCCCAGCTGGTTAGTATGGAGACAGGAGGAGGTTTAAACTAAGAGATCATCTTGTTACTGCTCCTGGTGCGGGAACATCTACCGTTTTTCGGAAATGCAGCATACACTTGCTGACGTGATGGAATTTTATGTTGTTTATACACACATTTTAGATCTACTTGCTCAATTTGTGTAAGAGATGATTTTGGCAAATACAGAGTAAAAATACACATACGTGCTCAGAGTATTTAGCATTTACATCTATTCATAAAAAAATAATCCACGGTATTAGAAAATAATACTGAGCCAAAATGTTAATGTAGTCTCTTCCACGTGCCAAAAACTTGTGCGGGTATACACATAAAGAATGTACATACTCTGAGAGAGACACTAACATCTTGTAATGCAATATGTTTCTGTTATACACACTCCAGACTTCCTAACAGCTGCATATTTTAATATACATAAACCCATACTTGAAAAATAATAAAATGTATTAGTTTTCCACATTAGGCATTTATGACCTAATTTAGGAGAGTATTACATCTTTACAACTTTTAAAAGACCCATTTTGATAAAACATCCCCATAAACAGACTGAGAAAATCAGGGTAACAAGCATCTGTTGCTGCGTTGTTTTCTTAATGGGGTAATAAAATAATAACACATTTTTATAACTTTTCACAACAATATAAAGTATTAAAATTGAAACTGATATTGAAAAATGTTCTCATGGTCCATTTTATTTTATTTTTCCACTATGTAAAGTTACAGTACTTACCAGATTAATATTAATATATCTTAATTACGTTGACACAATGGAAATTTGCCAAAGACATTCAAAGAATGGAAATAACTTGTTATTTCCACTACTCTAATTAAGGTGGTGTATTTAGACCATTTTATTCACAATATAAGAGTAATATGAGTATTTATAAGAATGTATAGAGATACTCCATATAGCAACGGTTATCCAAATTTTCTGAGGTTTTGAAAAAAAGGTTGTTCCATTGACTTTTAAGAGCAATGCTGATTTTTTCTAATCTACCTGTTCTAGTAACAAATTATCAAAATTTTGTTTCTGAAAACAACTGTCACAATTACATAATCAATAGCTTCTTCTCAAAAACTTACGTTACATAGTTGTGATGTTTACTTTTTAGAAAAAAGATCAGAATACACTGTGTAACACAAAATCATGAATAGGTATGGAAAACTGTAACTCTGAAGCGAAATTGCAATATTTAGAAAGGAAAATCACCGCAAATTTTGCAAATTATTTCCTCTGAAGCTATGCACTTCAACATCATGAATTCAAATTGGGTAAGATACTGACCTGCATTCAAAGTGGATTTGCACATTTACAGTTTACTGAAGCAGCGTCAAAGTATGACTCATAGCTCTTAGGGACAGAAAGGACCATCTAATCTAACTTTGCTGCATAACACAACCCACACAATTTTCTAGAACCGGCTCTCCAGATCCAATAGCTGTGGTCGAACTTCAGCATAGCTTTTATAGAAACATAGAATCATAGAATCATAGAATGGTTTAGGTTGGAAAGGACCTTGAAGATCATCGAGTTCCAACCCCCCTGCCGTAGGCAGGGACACCTCCCACCAGACCAGGTTGCCCAAGGCCACGTCCAGCCTGGCCTTGAACACCTCCAGGGATGGGGCCTCAACAACCTCTCGGGGCAACCTGTTCCAGTGCCTTACCACCCTTAAAGTGAAAAACTTCTTCCTAATGTTCAATCTAAACCTGCCCTCTTCCAGTTTAAAGCCATTCCCCCTCATCCTGTCACTACATGCCCTAGTAAAAAGTCCTTCCCCAGCTCTCCTGTAGGTCCCAGTTTGATTTTAAAATTTCCAGTCATAGACGATCTGTCACAATCATTGGTTAAGGCATTTCAGCACTTAGTTATGTTGTTAAAAATATACATGCCTTTTTTCTAGTTTGAATTTGTCTAGCTTAAATGTCAAGCTGCATCCTAGAAGAAGGACTCCTCTCACCTAACCTAGAGCTCTGCAGCGTCAGTATCTACACACCTCATCCTGTCAAGGTAGAGAAAAAGGCACTTCCACAGCATGGTTCATTTGACCCCACTTAAACACCTACCTTAGGAAGAGATAAATTACAGCCCAGAAGTGCTTATTTCTCTCAATTGACTGTAAAAGAAATTGTGCTAGTCACTGTGCTCCAATGCAGATGTTTGTATCTAGCCAGAGGAATCCCACCCTGAATATCCTTATAACTTTGAATGCTAGGATTGAAAAACCCTAAAACATTGGATTTTTCTTCTTTAGTGGGTCCTTAAAGACTGACTACACTTACTTCAGTTTGAAAAATTCCACAGACTGCGTGTATCTCCATGTCGGGATTTTCTAGACTTTCACAATTTCTCTTAGATCTTAGGCCCTCTCCAATTGTTGAGGTTTTTACTAAAACATGAACACCCACACTGCAATAATATTTTAGCTGTGCTTGCCCCAGAACAGCAGAAAACTCTTCTATTTCCTATTGCCCTGCCTGCCTGCCCAAGGACTGCATCAACTCCTTCAGCTACTGTATTGGCCCCATCACGTTCAACTGATTCCTCAAGACTGCAGGACACTCTTTCAAAATCACTACTTTGCAAGATACAGCCTCAGAGCCTGTAAACGTTGCCCATTTTCTTAATTCACAGATGAAATACTTAACATCTGGCTCTTCTGGAATGAAAGCAGTTTGCTTACACTTCATTTATCAAACGGTAACTCAGTAACTCTCTGTCACTAACTTGTCCTCTTCATTACTTTACAATCCCCAATTAACTTTTTTCCAAAAATATCTGACAAGGAAACCAGACCCTAAATAAACTATGTTTGGAGCATTAGAAAGCTTAAGAGTTTGCAATGTAAATTATCCAAACCTGCAACACTCTCTGTGAATGCAGAGCTCAAGCCACTCCACCTACATCTTAATAATAAAATAAAGCAGCATCAGGGACTGCTCAGACCAACCAGCAAAGCCTTATTGCCTTCATGCTACACTGCACTTGACTGCAGACTTCTTCTGTACCCTGACAAGGTACCCAAAGGTCCTAAACCAGAATATTATTCTGTATGTCTACTGCAATTGAAAGCATCTATAATGATACTGGGTCTGCCCTACCAGAATCACATCTTCATAGAAATGAGGAGTATGTGTTGAATTCAGTTGGTACGTGGCTTAAAAATACATGATGGTGTTTGCATGCGCAAGGCTTCCTTAGTAGTAGTTAAATAACTACACAGATGAGGATAGCCCAACCTGGACAGCCTGGGTTTCTCCCTCTGGGAAAAGTTTCTCTGACTTGATATTACAATGGCAGTCTCAGTTATAATGGTGAAAGTTAGAACTTCCCAATAACTCGTGCAGTTCTTGGGGTATATGTCAGTAAGTACTAAAGCCAAATGGTCGCTGCTGACTACAGGCAACTGAATATTGCCATGTCAGTTTAAAGTGAAATATTACTTTTTTGGAAAGAGACATTATTAGAAAACTTGAACCCACGATTTCTTAAAAATAAAGTTTATGAAGTTGGGAATGAATTCTTTCCATGAAAAAATAAGAAATATAAGGGGTTGCTTCAGCAACCTGAAGGAAATTGTGCTTTGATGAATTGGGAAGTGTGCAATAAATTAGGGGAAGCAAATAATACTATGCATTGTAACCTTTGCTCACAGACATGGCAGTAAGTGTTTCTTACCCTATAACACAACCGAGAAAGACTCCTGGCTGAATAACTCAGGGCCAGTTGGATTTTCATGCCCCTCTGAGAGCTCTCATGTCAAGCTGCCAGCTCAGGATAAATGTGGGTAAACTGGAATTCCTCATCTCCCATTTATTCCAAATCCTCCATCTCTGTTCATCAAGAACCTCATCACCACCACCATCAAGGTGTCTAACGTGGGTGTCATCTCTGATAATGGATGCTCTCTATGTTCACGCTTGGATTGCAGCTATATTTTGTCTTTTTTCTTTCCAGATAACAACTCTGGTGGCACGTTACTGCCTTCCTTACCCTTCAGCCAGATTCTGATCTTCTCACTGAGGAAGTTACAGAAACACTTATGAATCTAGCTTTGAAAAAAGGCAACTCTTTCTCGTTTGTACCAAGTCATAAGGCTCCTGCAAAGCTCATTTCTCCTGCCCATCACTTTGAACCTTCCTCTCAGCTGCATGCATTACAAGCTATTTTCATTTTCGTACATGACCCATCCTCCTCCTGTGCAGCAGCACATCTACCATCAAATGTCAGATTCCAGCCCGGATCAGTGCATTTCCCACTCTCTGCTGTGCACACACCAAACTCTCAAGCCAGCACATCTTCTTCTGTATCATCATTTTTGTAGGAACACGCAAACAGCCGACTAATTTCATCACCCACTGTCACTTAATTCTTAAAACTCTTCTGTGCTATGACTCCTTCAGAAAAAAATCTTATACGAGTTGGATAATACTGAGACCACCTCCTCACAAGCTAAACAACACTATCTCCTTTTTTACTCTCCTGTTTATCTTGTCAAATCTTGTCTTTTGTCTTCTCTCTGTATTGCAAAATCTATTGAGCCATCATTAACTTCTGTTCTGCATTTGTGTATTACAAATAATATACAAATACAGAGGAGTCCTGGATCTTGACTAATGCTCTTACATTGAAAAGCATTAGTAATAAGAATTTTTTTCCCCCTTTTTTAAAGTTAAATGACAATTTGCTTCTGTTATGGAAGTTGAGACTCCAGAAAAAATCCCACTTTCCGGAAATGCCATCATGCACCTTCAAAAAAACACAATAAAACCAGTACTCTTTTACGTATTTCAGGCTAAGTATTCAAAATATCTATCCACTTTTGATAATTTGGAAGTAGTTATAAAATTATGTCCCAAAATTAATATTCCTTGCTCATGTGAATGGCTTTCAACATGTTCTAAAGAGCCATGATTAATAGCTTTTTATCAGCTGTTGAGCCATCCACTTTCTCTCTTTTGTACCTAGTTATCTCTTTTTATCACTGAAGAATTACTGCAGTAAATTATGGACAAAGACGGACCTTATCTACCTAGCAAGCCATTAAATCCCAAGCTTCCTAAACTGGCAACAAGCATATACCTCTCTTCTGTACCATACACTTCTTTTTTTTAAAAAAAACAACTCCATGAACAATGGGGAGATTGTTTAAAATTTCTTGCTAACAGATGCAGAAAGAGCTGTATGCTTTTTCTCAGAAGCACCTAATCTACACTCTGAATCTACACTATATCTTCTGATGGCAATTTAGGTATCGTATCTAAACACCAATTAGAACTACAGTCTTCTTGATGGTAAATATTAATAATTTTTCCTCCTTCTTGCAAGAAAATAAATACCCCAAACCTTCACCACCGACAAAATTAAGGTAGTGAAATTAATGTGTCTCACTTCCAGGCCATTGATACTGCAATAATTCTGCATGGAGACTGCTTGCTTCCAGCAGTTTTATCACCTTCTGCAGTAAAACTAACACGTGTAGATCTCCAGAGAGTCTTACTGCTTTTCCTGTTGTCTCAATTCTTTACTATCAAAAATGACAATCCTGTCAGCACATCACCACATTTAAAGACAGACCTGTGCCAGTACACAGCCTGAAATGCTGCATTAGGACAATTTCTCCAAGCTGGATACCAGTCTCTTCCCCACATACCTAACCTGCCAGTGGTTTCTTATTCTATTATTATTATTTATTATTATTTATTATTATTATTGTTATTATTATTATTATTATTATTATTATTATTATTAATAATAATAATAATTCTTACTCTCCTAGAATTATTGGAATTTAAATTATGTGACATTAGAGGCGTATAATTCTTAGGTAGAGCTCTTAGCTGTGGAATTCGTTCCAAATTGGTAAAACAGAATATAAAGTTTTTTAAACACTCAGGTATGTTCAGTAGTCATTCAGCAATTGAAGCCTGAAGGAAACCACCTATTTGACACATGTTCTCAGGGCTTTGAAGAATAGCTGAGGATCTTTATGAAAGACCAATACATTACATTTTTATCCATGTGCATATTAATTAACATAAATACTTACAGAGACTCAGAAGAGTGTCTCACCAAAGAAAAATCCCTCTTCCTATCCTCTCTCCTGTAACCAAGTGACATGGAGAAAAGGGTATAACTTCTCACAGAATCCCAGAGTGGTCAGGGTTGGAAGGGACCTCTGGAGCTCATCCAGTCCAACCCCCTGCCCAAGCAGGGTCACCTACAGCAGTTGCACAGGACGGCGCCCAGGTGGGTTTGGAATGGCTCCAGAGTGGGAGACTCCCCCACCTCTCTGGGCAGCCTGTGCCAGTGCTCTGCCACCCGCACAGGAGAGAAGTTCCTCCTCATGTTAAGATGGAACTTCCTATATTCAAGTTTGTGCCTGTTCCCTCTTGTCCTGTCACTGGGCACCACTGAAAGACTGTTCCCATCCCCCTGGCACCCTCCTTTGAAGGATTTATAAGTGTTGATCCCCCCTCAGTCTTCTCTTCACCAGACTAAACAGACCCAATTCCTTCTGCCTTTCTTCATAAGAAAGATGCTCCAATCCCCTCATGATCTTTGTAGCCCTTTGCTGGACCCTCTCCAGCAGTTCCCTGTCCTTCTTGAACCGGGGAGCCCAGAACTGGACACAATACTCCAGATGTGGCCTCACCAGGGCAGAGTAGAGGGGGAGGATGACCTCCCTTGACCTGCTGGCCACACTCTTCTCAATGCATCCCAGGATGCCATTGGCCCTCCTGGCCATAAGGGCACCAATAAGTAACTAAAGAACTGAGAAGGGAACGGAATTATCCAGGGTGATATAACTAGGACTAAGAAGCTCTTGGTTTAAAAGCAGAGAACCATCCTGGTTGTGACATTTTGCCATTGTAGAGCAGTAGATAGAAGAAAGCCCTTGAAAGCCCTGGTTGAAGCTTAATCGTGAACTGGNAAATATAAGTAGAGTAGTCCCAGCACTAAAACCACGACTGGTACCTGATTAACTTTTTTTTTTTAAATTTTCTAGAGTCTCATATTCCTTTCAAGAATTTCCCTTCATTTCACGATTTTTCTCCAGTTCTGCTGACACCACAATATTGACCCAGTGCCGAATCCTATTTAAGTTTAAATCCTCTAAGTATCTTCCAAAACTTTCCAGCGAGGCAAATACTACAAGGCCAGAAAAAGGATCCAATCTTAACTTCATCCCATTTTATGCATATTGCTAGTACTTTTTAAGGACCTTTAGCTATCTCCTCTTATTCTGGCACCTGCCTTTACAGGACGCAGGGATGTATAATTTGCACTTACTCAGCTGAGCAGTATCCACGCTTATTTTCAGAAATGGAACACAGTAAAAATAACTGAATCTCAAATTTCAGTCCACCTCTTGCTTAAACTCTTCTCTCTCTCTCCACTAAATACATTTTTGAAACATTCTACCTCGCATCCCAGCAGCAGCAATGCCAGAATCTTGTCTTCCTCATCAAATCTACTACTGCTGCCTTTGAGGTCACCATCACTGACAAAAGAATTGCCATAAATTAAATGTCCAGTGAAAACAAGATGCCAGGAAGAATCACTTTATGTACAGATAAGAAATATTACAGCTTTTCACATGGCAAAGACTATTTTCTTGGGTTTGTTTACTAATATACATTTAGATATACATATATTTATAAACTATAAATGTGTACTTCTCTGCATCTCTATTTACATCTCTGAAAACCCTTTCCTCCTACAGGCATCCTCTTCCATCTTTTTCTCCTATGTGCAATAAATTTAAAAAAAAATAATGTTGAAATAACAGATGAACCAAAGCATACATTACTAATAATACTGAAAGCCTCAATTTAGCACGTGCTTTTGTCAGGCTGAAGGTCTAGCTTAAAAATTAAGCAGATGATTGCTTTGCTGAATTGAGGTTTACACGACCTTGAAGTCAAAGTCAGAAAGCTGGAATAATGCAAAACCTCAAGGAAGGAAGGGAAGAAACACAGAAACCCCAAACTGAAATTCATAAAATGTGTTCAGTTGCCTCAAGCCTGGTGTTTTCGCTTGATTCTGCAAGAGAAATATTTGCAAGCACTACCACGCGCACAGTCAGGCTCCCTGAAATGGGTCTAGTTTGGAGAAAAGGAGAACTTAGGTGTTAAAGAGATTTTCTAGCCACCATATAGCAGCGTTGCCTTCTGCTGCCTGGAGGCATATCAGAGGGACAGGGGGAGAATGAGCATCATTGCCACGGGGGATAGAGGGGACAGAGGACACAAACCAGAGGAAATGAGGCAACATTTGTACCACTGCTCGCTAAACAACTTTTTTTGCTGTTAGCGGTACCAAAGATTTAGATGAGAACTGACACCTCACTGTGTGAGGCATGATAAATGCACAGACACAAACCCCAAAGTCCCTGTTTAAACTCTTGTCTTCTCCTCGTCGCAATCCCTAGCTCAACAGGTGCTCGAGTTTGAGTACTATTACAGGACTTTGTGAACAAGAGAGTAGGCAACTAAAATGGAAAATAACAGATAATAAGAGTTATAAAAAATATTTCCACTTGGTCTTGGTGTTCCCAGGTTATTATTTGTTCCTTTCCACATTTACCCTGTTATTCTAGAGATTTTACACCCTGTATTTGTAAAGCGACAAGTCAGTGATGCCAGAGATGTCCACAGTATAGCTTCTATCCAAGCTCAACACAACAGGACAAGTCCGTGAAGAGTCAGCGGTAGAAATAACACCTAAAATGGACATCCTGCTCACGAGAAATTAAGTTCCGTGCAATTTTCTTCAATCACAGATTAATTCCAACTCAGACGGTTATATTACACGATCCTAAAGTTCTCGTCGTGTTTCATCTCGACAGCCCACATCCTGTGCTACGCCGCCGTGCAGCGTTGCCGCAGGCTCACACAGCTGCCGCGTGTCACATCCGCGCCGGCGCGGCCCCGGCCAGAGGTGAACCGACAACTGCGAGCAGCTCTCGTTCGCAAAGCGCTTTGAAATCTTGCAGGGAGAAAAATATGAATGAACGCTCATTTTCAAGGGAAACCTGAAAGAACCGTACAGAATACAGCTACGACAACTCATCTGGTGTTATACCATGGTATAACTACATAACACTGTCCAAAATCTAACAGTCTCACGAGAACATACCTGCAGGGAGCTGCACTATTATTCTGTGTAATGACAAGTAAGAAAAAAACCCATGTTTTTCTTAAGATACTTCAATTTCATTGTTCAGATTCTTCAGTTATCAAGGTTTTATTTATTAGGCTTTGTACAGAATGTACATGCTACATGGATGCAGCGTCACTATCTTTACAAAAATTAATGTGAATTATTGAAGATGGGGATGTTGAGATATCTTCCCTTTGTGTAACACCTTGGAACACTTCATTAAGTTACCTTTTTTTCTTAGTATCTGGTGTAGAATTATATTTGCTCACCTTACCCTTGAAATACGTATTTCTGAAGCTGTATTCCATGTTAGATTGCCTTCAGTGTGAACCAGAAGTCAGATTCTCATTTATACTAAGATCTTTTAAGCATCTCAGGAGGCATATAAGAACATACACTTCATTTAAAAAGTAATGTATTCTTACCCGTGGATCCTGTTACATCAGTTCAACCGTGTGTAAAATGTCTCTAGTATGTATTTGAATCTGGCCACACAGTTAGAAAAAAATAATTATAGAAGGCTTAGGAGATTAGGAGTTGCTTTGTTTTATATAAGAGATTCAGCTGATTGCAAACTTCGTAGCTTTCTTACCTTCTCACTAACAGAGCTATTAAATTCATTCGCTAAATCGGAATTTTTTTCATTATTAGATCTGAAAGGTAACGAAATCTTACACCGCGGGCTCCTGCGTTTAGCAAGATGCACGCGTTCCGTTTAGTACGTCCAGCGTAACCTGCTCGAGGAGGCAGCGACACGACGGCGTAGCAGCCCTCCGCGCGGCCGTGCAAACTACGTTGGCAGAGTCATTTCACGCCAGTATCTCCCGCCTCAACAGAACCACATCTATACTGCCTGAAAGCCTCGCGCGCCGCTTGCAACAATTCATGTACTGTGTTGTGCGGCAAGACACTGATGTATGTGCAATCCAAGAATTTTAAATGTCCCCACAGGATATCAAATACTATCCAGACCGTTTGTAAATACTTTCCCAGCGCTCCGCAGAAAATGAGCCAGTTCTTTTCAGATCTACTTAAATGACATTTTTGTCTTATCTAAAAATCTATGTTCCTGTTTAATAAAATCATCTGGGCAACTTACTGCTTCATCAGTACTGCAAGCTTATGCCTTCATTAATAAATTCTGTTTGAGCGTTAAGATTACCCCCAGTAGGGACAGCTGGGAAACTGCAATATAAAGTCAAGCAGCACATTTAATGACCAACGAACTTCTGGAAACTTAGTCCAAAATGATACATCATTGTGTCAGACACTCTTAAGCAATATGCAGCTTGCTCTCCCTCTTTAGAAACATGAAACCCCCTGAAACCGCTACCACAAATTGTGAACCTTTTAAATTACTGCCAAGCCACCTGCTTTTCTCCAGGAAACTTCATAAAACTCTCCAAATTAGTAATGTCATTAAGTAAAGCTTACAGAACTGTTGTTATTCTGAAGGAGTATTAGCTGTTTAGTTTAAGGAAACCAACGGGGATTTTTACCATGGAAAGAACTGTCATGTATATTGTACAATCTACTCCAAAGGAAATGCTTTAAAATATTCTTAAATACGCTATTCTTTCACATTTTAATCTTTCTAGGAGAAAACCATATAACCGTATTCTCAGGATTATACTCCTGTAATGAAGAAGTTCAGTTCAGGAGAGGGTATGCGAAAGACTCTCAAACAGTTTATGTGTCTTCCGATGGTATTAAGAGCTCTATAAATCAAACGTCCGATCTTGCATTTTTGAAGAGCACTGGAAGAAATAGTGCCGAGATCGAAGAGGGAGCCTGATTTCCCCTGTTCATTCTCTTTTTTTGAATGGTTCTACAGAGAGCGGGCGAGGATGGATTATAGGAATGCCTTCTGTCGAGGAGTCGGCCAAAGCCGTACCATCTCATCTTGGAGTAATTTATCCAATAAGATGATTTAGAGGACAGTTCAGTGGCACCATTTTTGGAAGGCAAAAGCAGAGGGGAAGGAATATAAATCAAAGGTGACTGGCAGGTAAAGGATATATGCAGCAATCAGCCAAACCATGTGCACACTGGCACAAATTCAACAAGATCATTTATAAAAATTTTAAGTCAGGAGTACACAAAAGGGGGTCTGGTGCTAACTAAATCCACAGATAGATTACACGCCACTGAAATAAACACTTCCAGATGCTGGCATACAAAAACCTTTTACAGAAAGAAATGTTTTCTTTCATAAATCTGAAAGGAGGAACCTTGGGCTGGGGGTTGGGAGAGAAGGGAACAAGATTTCCAAACTGAGATTTGACTTCCTACTGGTTTTATAGAATACGACTCATATTTTTCAAATGCACAGTGTTAACACTGTAGAATAACAAATAACTACAGACAATAGCTTGAAGTATAGACAGACATCATAAGTACATAACTGTTTAAAAAAATAAAATGCCTTTTTTTTTGCTTTCAAAATGAGAAGAAACAATAAAAATGTCAATTTGACTTTTTCTATATCAAAAACTGAACGTATAACTGAAGGAAAAGTCTTCAAATGCCTTTTGACATAAATACATACATTTCATTTTTGAAAACTGATTAAGAATGAAATCCCGACTTCTTCAAAATCAGTATCAATTGATTTTGAATATCAATAGGGGCAGTATATAGTATACAGGACCCTAAATATCAGTGATTTTTTATTTGGTTTCTATGTACCTAATTTCTTTCAGAAACAACATTCAAAATTTTTTATCATTCACGTGCTTTAGAAAAATTCAGATGTAATGTATCCACATTGTGTATATCGAAGCAATTATTGAAGATGGCGTTCCAGAACTACTTCTCACTACGATTTTGGTCTGAAATACGCAGAATGAAATTTTTTTCAGTTATGAAAACTAAATTGCAGGCCAAATGTGAAGCTGAATATTTCTTGACGTTTAAGGCACCTAAACCAAATTTGCTTCTCAAAATGTTCTGGTTTGTTTATCTCCACAATTATCATACTGCCACACAATCCTTTATATTTTCAAAGTTTCCTTCTCTTCTTTCTACCCCCAGAACCTGCTGGTTTAGTCTCTCACAAGCTCAGCTTTGCCAGCTCTTCAGCTACTATTCCACAAATTTTGTTTTCTAGAGGAAATCAGTAGAGTCAATATCATCTTTATTAAACTGATGTTACTAGGGGTTTGTGATGAACTTCAGTATTTTTCGCAACAGAAATGGATTTAAGCATTTGCAAAGAAGCTGAGCCCAATCAGGATCAATAATGAGCTCTTATAAAACATCAGAACTGAAAGGTCTTGAGCAAGTATATAATTTGATTGTGAAACTATAATTTACCGGTACATGTAAGGTATTGAAGTCTACATGGAATACTCGCATTTATTATTTAAGAACTTATAAGAGTATAGGCAGGGCTGTATAAGGCCCAAATAATGTAAGTCTTTGCCAAACAGCATTCTCTGGTGTTACCCGTTCTTCATGCAGGGAATGTCACAAGCAGTATCACAAACATGGTTTTGTAAATATTCAGTTTTATGACGCTTAGGCAATTTTATGGGACAGAAATCTTTAACAACAGAAAGTTGAGACAGGCAAGTCTTTTCATATCGAAATTACTTGGAGCCTGAAGGAGCATTCTCCCCGAAAAGTAAATACCCCAACAAAAGGTGGTTATACCCTCTGCTCATTCTGTGCGCTCCGTTTACACACGCATAACGCTGCTGAATAATGGCCACTGTCTTCCACAGGTCTGTGAGGGATTACAATTTAAATTTATAATCTCAGCTTCTCTTTAGCTAATCATCCAAAACATTTCATTTCAGAACTGACATAAACTAGAGGGGACAAAGCATCTGTTTTGGAGACATTTTTTAATTCTTTTTGCCTGTGGTCTTCCACTGTTGCAGCTTTGGTTTTGATTTCAGGGTAGAGGATGCGAGCTGCGCTTTTTACTAGGGCTGTTCTCTCACAGTCACAAGTACTACTTACAAACTGTTCACGTGCTATTTAGGACTGTTCATACCAAGGTTTCAGGTAATCACTGTATATTGATCACAGAATAAATATTTTTAAATAATTATTTAGTGTTTGTTACTCCAACTGTTAGAAATACAATCAATTCAAGTAACTTAAATTAGTTTCTCTAGAGGCATTATGCTTGTATCCCTGGTAAGAAATATCCATCTGATATTTTTGTGAACACCTTGGCAGACAAAATATTATCATTCAGAATAATATTCAGATGAATATTAGGATTATACCTGTATAGGTATATTTTATATATATATTATACCTATATAGGCGCAGTCAAGACTGCGGGTAATTTTCACTATGCACTTTACAGAGATGAGCTTTTTAGATTAATCTAAACCTAACAGATTATTATTATTATTATTATTACTACTATTATTATTATTTTTATTTTTATTTTTTGGGCAGTCTGTAGAAAGATTGAGCTTGTTATAATTTGGCTTGGTATTGATTTTGATCCCATTTAAATCCTGAATCGTATTGAAATCAATGATGCTGCCATATTGTAAAGTAAGTAAGAGTCCAGAACCAAAGCTTCATAAAGAAAGAGGTTATGCTACAAGATACAGCAATTTGCTCTTTCTCAAAATGACTTTCCGCTGACTTCCCGTTGAACTCCAATACATTCTGTACATGTAAGAGAAGTAATCCTCTTACTCTCTTCATTCTAGGTCGCACTTCAGTGTGTCTGATAGTCAGAGCACTCATCAGAATGAACCATGAAATGCTCTAATCATGTGGTTATAGTCTCCATGTAAAGGGTTGTAACCAATATCATTGTACTTGAGGCCCTGGGATAGACTGAGCCGATGTTTAATGAGTGGGCATTCGGGATTATTTTACTCCTTAACTACGTGAATGAATAATAAGAAAAAGAACACATGTAGAAGAGTAGAATCATAGAATCATAGAATCGCTGAGGTTGGAAGGGACCTTTAAGATCATCAAGTCCAACCATTAACCTACCCTGACAAAACCACTTCTAAACCATGTCCCCAAGTACCACATCTACCCTTTTTTTAAACACCTCCAGGGATGGTGAATCCACCACCTCCCTGGGCAGCCTATTCCAATGTTTAATAACCCTTTCAGTGAAAAAAATTTTCCTAATATCCAATCTAAACCTCCCCTGACATAACTTCAACCCATTTCATGTCATCCTATCACTTGTCAGCAGGGAGAAGAGGTCAGCCCCCACCTCTCTACAACCTCCTTTCAGGCAGTTGTAGAGGGTGATAAGGTCTCCCCTCAACCTCCTCTTCTCCAGGCTAAACAACCCCAGTTCCCTCAGTTGTTCCTCATAAGACTTGTGCTCCAGACCCCTCACCAGCTTTGTAATTTGTACAATTACAAACAGACATTACATAAAAAACATTACAATACTCATATATACTAATTTTATATCCATAATATAAATTCATCTCTCAATATAAAGTCTGTTAATCCTATGCAGACAAATTCCCCATTTTCCTTGACCAAGGAAGCAAGATTTAGCCTGCAATGAATTAATACACATAAAATGTCTCACTTCCTTAACTTCAATGCACAGAGCACAGAGCAATAGATTCAGGTACTGCACATGGAGTTGCATCATCCCACATGATGAAGAGTTACATATTTCCCATTCCTATCTTGCAAAATTATATGGCACTATTTTTAAAATAAATTATTTATTTCTCTGCTCCTTGAAAGTCTGGACCATGCTTTAAAGTAGGCAATACTGAGTACCACCCAATACTGTTAGTAGAGAATATATGGATAAAATATATGTTTAGACTACCTTAGCCATGATACAATGCAGAAGAATCTAGAGTACACTTGCTGCTTTCCATTGTGGCTTGCACTTGGAGACAAAACCTAAATGCTCTAATTATGTTAGTCATTTTGACATAGCTATTAAGGTCAAAATAAATGCAAACGGATCATTTTCACTAGTTTAATGTTAGTTCTCATTTACCATATGATTATAAAACTTTCAAAGTGCTCTTTTTGTCCAAACCAACATCCATCAAATGCTGCTAAGGAATAAATTACACAGCTTAACTCTTCTTCCTGAACTGCCTTATTAGGAATACTGATCACCAAATCAGATGGAAGAGAAGGACAATCATGATGGAACAGAAAAAAAGGGAAAGATGTCAGAAAATGTCACTGTTTATGCTTTACAAATACATATTAACCATCTTAAGAAAACAGTCCCAAAAGAACATGTTTGGGTTTTTTTTTTAATAATATTTTCCTAGATTTGCTATCTTGCTAAAATCTAAATTCTACGTATGGGACTGTATTTTTCAGCAGCAAAAGATAAAACATAGTTACATTCAGATTTTCCATTTTGGAAGTAACACTAGCATTTTGAGGTGTTCTACAAAATAGAAGTTCTTCACATGAATTCCTTCAGAAATTTAGCCATTTTAGAAAGAAAGTATGCCTGCATCTGGCAACTAAAACCGATGGGGTTCATCGATCTCAGTTCCATCAAGGTTCAATCCGTCAAAACCAGCAAGATTCAGTGAAACCAAAAATAAACCATGAATCACATCAGTACAACTCAGCAATAGCAGGGTTTTAGCGTGTATGCCTCAGACTGCACCAGAATGCAAAATCATTTTGAGGATTTGAATATAGGTCAGCCTAGGTCAATTCTTTCTCAAAGATGAAAGAATGAAGCTGGCAGGAGACCTATCAGGATGAGGATGGTGAGACACTGGAACAGGTTGCCCAGGGAAGCTGTGGATGCCCCATTGTTGGAAGTGTTCAGGGTCAGGTTGGATGGGGCTTTGAGCAACCTGATCTAGTGGCAGATGTCCCTCCCAAGGCAGGAAGGATGGACTAGATGATCTTTAAAGGTCCCTACCAACCCAAACCTTTCTATGATTCTATGATTAATACCCTAGACTTCAGGTGGAGAACACAGAAACTGTGGAATCCCCACCTGGGCAGAAGTTCCAAATTGCTTTTTCTATACACAGAAGCCTGGGGCCAGAGAACATCATTATCCCATAATGTGTTTTGGTTTCCTCACTACCAGGATCAGTCAGCATGTCCAGCCAGCTGTCATGCTAGTCCATAAGCCACAGGTTCTATGAAGAATTCTGTATGGCAATGGTTTCTGACAGTCAGTAGCATCCTGGGATGCATATTTGAAGAGATTTTGCTTTGTTTCTGCTCTTCCCTTTCCCTTGTCCCTCCTTCTGGTGTCACAGACCAGAGACACGATTCTTTGAGAGAAAATTGCCAAACACAGCATGTCAGATATTACCCCATTAATATCAAGAGGATGGTTCAATGGATGTTACCAGCAAAAACTTTGCAGTTTGATATGTCCATAACAAAGGCGTTATAAAAATCCAAGTGTCATGGCAATTATTACTGCTACTAGTGCTGTTCATCTTTGTAACTGGTTTAATGCTTGCAAATACTCAGTAACTCTTACTTCTGTAAAAAACATCCATCTAACAAAACTAACAATTACCTAACAGTCTTGAAATACCTATTTACTCACTTAGAACAATTTGCATTAATTCTCAGATATGACATAACTGGTTCCGGGCTAAACAGTCGCCGTCCCACTATGACTGCATTTAGTTAACACACCTTGATTCTTTTGGGAAACCAGTTCGCATAAGGAAGCAAAGCATACTCGGACACTAATGCAGTACGTATAGTCTTAGATTCACACCCAGTAAAACAGTGGATGCTGAGTACAAAACGACTGTTGGAGTATGCTGGAACAGCTCCTCCCCAAAGTACTAAGAAACCATTACGATTCCCAATCAAGTGGGTTCTTAGACATAATTGGTTATTTTTTTGCGTTTGCTAAACTGTCAAAAAAGCCCTTTGTTTCTCTCTCCCCCGGAGTTTGAAAAAAAAACCTGAGAAA
The DNA here is from genome assembly GCA_008711295.1 of Anarhynchus alexandrinus. Lineage (NCBI taxonomy): Eukaryota > Metazoa > Chordata > Aves > Charadriiformes > Charadriidae > Anarhynchus > Anarhynchus alexandrinus. Next base: position 488,790 of record VUYV01000273.1, read on the forward strand.
AGACAGGCAGATGGGAAAATACACAATCAAAATATGTGCAAATCCATCACAGAAAATTAACCTCTCCTCCTTCAAGGGCTTACTTCCATGCCTGTTCACACTGCGTGACTCCAACGACACAATTCTCCATCCAGACATACAAGCACACCTTTGAGTTTTCATGCAATAACAATGACCATTGTGTCTTAATTTGGTAATAACGCAGGTGGAGTGCTGGGTAGCCCCCTGCAATCTATATTAAAAAAAGACTTCCGCAACAAATATGCTTCAATTATGTAGAGGTCTGGTGGTATGTGTCTAACCAAACATGGAGGAGACATATTAACAATCCTACAGCAGATCTTTATATAACAAGTATGGGCATTTCTTCAGACCACACTAACAGGAATGATTTGACACAGGATGTGCTTGTTTTCTAGGTAGTGCAAAACCTTGATATAACTTTAGACACAGCTATTCTTTACGGTGTGTGAGGAAAAAGCTGTATCAGAAGGACCTAAACCTTCCCTCGATATCTTTGTAGCCACCAGAAGGGGTATTTTTATGGATCAATGTAATAACCAAAAGCCTGGAAGTTGTCAAGGGCCTGCTGTATTCAGAAAGTTAGTATTTGAACCAAATCAAGCCCTGAGCCCCAAGCTTGGTGGGGCAATGCAAGCGGCTCCCGGAGCCAGCGAGGACAAGGCCCAGCTTTGGCTGCTGGCCCCTTTGGTATCTTTGTAGCCACCAGAAGGGGTATTTTTATGGATCAATGTAATAACCAAAAGCCTGGAAGTTGTCAAGGGCCTGCTGTATTCAGAAAGTTAGTATTTGAACCAAAACTGCTAGGGGATGAGTTTTCAAATGAGAAGAAAGAAATGTAACAGTCGTGTTATCATACACTGACAAACCATCCAAGGATGGGTGATGTGGAGAGACAGCCACCAACTGCACCCCAACATTACGCATGGAAAAATCTTTCATATTTTTAAAATGACAGACTTGAGGAATTGAAAAACATTAGTCAAAAGAGTAGAGAAAACTAAACTCACTTTCTTTAATCCATTAGATCAGTAGTGTGTAAGAAACGGAGCTAAGCAATGAGGACCCTAACACTGAGAACAACCTGGTGCCCAAGCTGTGAGATGGTACATGGAAGACTGAGATAACTTGTCTTCCTGAATCCCACCTGGAACACGAGGCAAGATCTCTGTCAGACAGTTTCACCAGAGACACATCTCTGGGATCCTGGATATTAACTACTGCTTTTTTATTTACATCTGAAATGGGAAGATTGACTTTGGAAATTCCTGTAATGGAGCCAACCTATGAGATCCACTCAGTCTGCCTCCTCCAACATCAGTCTTCAATATGAGACCATGACTGATGGTGCGCAGAGAAGAAAGCCTGCCACAGGTGAACCTCATAAGGAATGCGTCCATCCCAAAGTCAGTCCCCCATATCTGGAATTTTCTTGATGAAAACACCACTTTGCTGCCAAGACAAGACTAGAGCCAATACCTACACGTGTAAGGTTCTCATGGTCCTCTGATTGGGTGTACCTGGTTGTTCTGCTCTCAACAGAAAACGGCCTTGAGGAATTGAAAAATGGTCTAAGGAAAAGCCAAACAACCCACACAACAATGAAGACAGTGTACCGGTAGGACAAATACAAGACCAGAAGACGACTCTCCTACCAGTTCATATCCTTTTGTGAACTGTGCCAAGGAAACAAGTAAATTTTACTCAATTGAGCAGAATCAAGGTCTCATACATCACAGTCTCCATGGCGAGTGCTTCAAACACAGAGGCCTTTCCAGAGAGTCAGCTTTAGGTGTGCACAGGCACGTCAAATATGAACGAGTCATCACTGAAAAGCATGTTAGTCAAGTCTTAAAGCAAGGCAGATCCCACAGAGGAGAAGGAAGGTAGGGTTTTTTCACATTTTTGGAGTATGATGTTGAATCTGGAGAGAACAAGGATGGTTCCCCAGCTGGCAATCTAATCAAATATCTATACCTTCATCTGTCTCTGCAATTATGTATGGGGTCTGCCACTACTGAGGGTGAGTTTCTGGACAGTGCAGAAATTAGCTTTCGTCTAAGAACAGAGAAGTCCTGGCTCACCAGAGGTGAGAAACGATAAGAAGGTGAGAAAAAAAAAGAAGATTAAAAACAATAATGCAGGAAGGAAAACAAACAAAAAAAAGACAAAGAAAAAGGAATTGACAAAGTCTATATTTTAATATCAAGGGCAGTTAGAATATTCTTGTCTGGTTTTCGTTTAAAATGCAATCATCTGCATCGGATTTTTCATACAGAGAACTGATTTTATAGTATCTTGCAATTTTAAATGGGGACATATTATCAGATACTTTGCAGGTCCAGATTTCTGTTCATTTCTCCAGCTGTACCGCTGATTTAAACTCAATTCACTTGTACAAAAGAGGAAGTCTTTCAAAAAACAATGTTGTTAAATCCTAAACATCAATAACGATACACAGTGAATTTTGGGGAGACTACTGAATGCCTCACACAAGGCAGCATGGCAAAAAGCCAAAACCCAACTCTAGCTAAATTAAAAATAATCTCCCAAATGAAAAAGAAAATGTTTGCTCTCTGCCTCGTATGACTGGCTGGAATGAGATGGAAATTATTTAAAATGAAAAAATAGTCCAGAGCTGTCCATTATTTATTACTAATATACAGCAAGGGCAAAATTCTTCTGTAAATCCTCCTTACTGCTCTATAGTCACATATCCAAGAACATTTCAGAATAGCATAGGACTACAAAATTAAAATAATTTATTAAATTCCAATAACTGTGTTTTGTTAAAGTTCATGTAATATTACTTTGGAAGACAGGAAAGCATTTAAAGTGATTCCCTTTTCTTTCCCCAATCTTTTCTCAATGGTCAGCACTCAAGAGCAGTAACATGCTCTAGTTTTCACATTTTAAGATGTTGTTGAATACTTTGGATAACTTATTTTGCCTATTATTCCTCGTGTGGGATTTCCTGTATGTTCCTCACACATCATGTTATTTGGGACAGTTATGTACCTGGTTAGGTTTTTAGGATGGATTCTACACGCTTCCTGTACAAGTATCTTATACTGGAGTAATAAAGCATTTTGGCATTAGCAGACTTCTTTCTTGTTACTATTGTAAGAACGTGGAACAGTGTCTTTTACTTAAAGATCAGGCTAATCTACATATTTTAGGGACTGAATTGAACACGTATATGGCTCACAAAAATGGTGGTTTCTTCAGTGAGCTATATTCATTCTTTTCCTTGCTTCTGTAGTAGGACTGTTAACAAGAACGGTAAACTGCCATCAGAAAACTTAGTGCAAAATATCTGGACACGCAGAAGAATCCTTCCTCCTTACCTACAGCCGACTCGGTCAGGGCACCCATTGACTATAAATCAGATCTGATGTGGAAGAATGATCAACAGAAGAGAAATGGAAGAGATGATGTGCAAATGTATATTCCTAACTTCCCTACATGACCTTTAGGTTAGTTTTAAGGGTGGAAACAGCCGAAAGCATGACTTCACTGAATCTAATGACAGGTACTCATTCTATATTCCTCTGTCTGCAGTTTTTAAAGTGTCACCACACAAACACAAGAAGCCACTTTTCCTCCTGGTTCTGTCATCCTGTATAGGAGTTCACACACATACGCAAAGAAACTATTGTGAAGACAGTGGCAATAGGAAAAAGCAGAAGTCATTCAAAAGAAACGTTGCCACAGCACTGTTCAAAAAGCCTAGAGGTAATATTTCTTAATACAACAGTGTGAGAGTCTGGCAGAATGAAACGGTCAGGTCAAAGGAAGCATCAATCTACCTTCACGCTTTCTGCATCTGTAAGGAACTTACAGGAAGTTTGGAGTATTTTGGTTTTGGACAATTGTGATAGCAGTGTTTGTCCCCAAAACTGCCAACGATGGCACTGACTGGAAAAGCGCGCAGATTGACAGACCTAAATGCATACTCTATAATATCTCTCAAAATGCTTTTCCTGAACTTTCTCATTATAAAAGGAATCATGTTACAGCTCTACAACATCTGTACACATCTAGCAGATGACCCAAGATTCCCTCTCTCATTCTTGGCTCGTTTAGAGAGAATAAGTTCTGCTCATCTCATTAACCACGTTGACAGCAGTTAATGTCAACAAATTAAAATGTTCAGTTAGTTGGGCTGTTTGGGAAGTTCACAAGATAGCAGGACACAAAAAAACCCAACCCAAACCAGAGTATTTTATTATATCCTGTGGTTGCAGAGAAATTTCAAACTTTGGTTAATAACCAACCAAACCACTTTTAGTGAGGGTCAGGGAAGGAAGACTTACCTCTCTGTAATCCTTTATGTGAACTCTTTGCTTCTCTATAATAAAACTAAATACATTCTCTGCTTTCAGAAGCTATTGCCATGTTCTTAGCTACATCTCTTAGCAAACTTCTGCTAAAGACACTTCTCTATTTTGGACTAGAAATTCTACCTGATGCTTTACATGATATTAATCTAGCATTTGTGAGTGGCAAAAAAGACAGGTAAAATAAGTAAATATAATTCATTGCAAATACATATCGACTATCATTAATAAACCAAATATTTACTGCCATCTATAAAAGTATTGATCAGTTTTGACACTAGGAAAATTATGACTTCACATACTCATTTACTCTTATTTTTTCTTGTTCATTGCTTCTGAGGTCTAGTCCAACTATTTTCTTGATACTTATGGTCTTCATATACTTCTGTATAATTTTTATGTAGGTGATTTTCCTCCAAATTCAGAATCACTTTCCTTTCCTAAAATCTCTCAAAAAATGGACAATTTCTTCCTGGTTTTTAGGAGCTCAGTTCTAGTTTGGTAGGGTTCGGGGTTTTTTTCCTATAATGGTTTCTTTGATAGTCATTCTTTCCTAAATGTAGATATTCAGAGGTACGCAAGGATATATGCCAAATAGAACAGCAGATCAGAAGAAAATGACCCCAATTTATGACATCGGAGACAGACTACTTTCACGTTTTCATCAGATGAGAAAATTAAATAAAGAATTCGTTTGGCTGCTCTGAACAATGGATTTGCAATTTGCATAGAAAAAATGATGGCAAAACCTCACATCCCATCAGTGTTTTACCACAAGCTCAGTTCTATTACATTTTAGTGGAGGTTCAAAGTTGTCTAAAGAAACCATTCTCTTCTTTCTCCAACTGTAAATGTGTCACTTGAGAGTTCAGCTTCCAATAGGAGCAGTATCTGACACACAACTAATTTTAGAATATAAAGTGCTCCTCACCATATTGGAATACATATAATTTAAAATAACTGTAAGCCTAAACTTTGCAAAAACAGAAAATTCAAGCACTAACAAAAAAGCATAATTTGTAATTGAAAGAAAATAATATTTAAAAGAAAAAAAAACTTTTTTGTCCTTCCAAAAAGAGACAGAAATTACTAAGTTTTATTTCCCAGGAGAATTATGCCACTTTTATAAAGAAAATTACAGTCACCACAAATTGCTCTCAACAATTCCAAAGCTTCTTCATTTGACCACTTGAAAATCAAAGTTCTTTAAGATTATAAATATAACTTTTTATAACTCTGTTATTACGTACTGTGAATGGGGAAAGGGGGCCAATCTTGTGGCCATAGCGTCGAATGGCCTCTCTGATGTGGCTGGGCTGGATGGCATCGCTTTGAGCCTCTATACCACAGGCTGCAGTGCTCTGCAACAGAAAAACACATAAATTGTTACTAAATCAAAAACACACAACAGACCTACAGTGCATAAAGTATGAAAATAAACCTTTATAAAATGGACCAATTTTTTTTTTTCCTGAGGATACACATCATTGCTGCCACACACTACATTAGAGAAAAAAAGCTATTAACAAATCAAAGAGGACTTTTACATGAACTTTGCTTAAGAGACCCAAAGAACACCATATTTGTCCTCTTAAATCTTTCACCTAGTGCTGCTGTATGTTGCAATTGAAAAGAGCAGAAAATGTTCAAACTAAAATGAAAGGGTCATATAAGTCATACTGCAATAACCACAGAAACTATTTTTAAAACATTTCAGGCTCTCATTATGATGTCAAGGGGTAGGGAAAATATTGAACAAGTACCCAAAGTGGAAAGCAATTTGACACCAAAATCACCATTGAGTAATATCAGATTGAAATTCGGAGATGAAACATGTGACATGACGGTGTTAGAGGGATGCAAAAAATATTTTAATTAACTCAAACTGGAATGTTTTCAAATTTCAAATGACTTTTTGGATTAAGGACCCTAAATAGGAAAAATACGAATTCACTGCTACTGGTCCACTGATTTTACAAAAATATCCCCAGGATTTTACACGAAAAAGTCACTCTTTTCTCCTTGCTAGTCAAACTGAAATGTTGGTTTAGGCTCTATCTAGACATGACTGTTTGCCAAAATTCAGACGACTTATGAGAAAAAAAGGGCTGCTTGGTAATAAATTCATGAAAACGATATTAGTAAATGTACTAAGAATGACAAATACTTATGTTATACACTGAAATTTAAGGTACACACATTCATGGTTCCCCCATACATTTACACTATATACTAATGCTGTCAAACTGAAATTTAAGGTACACACATACATGGTCCCCCCATACATTTGCACCATATACTACTGCTGTCGAACTTGGAATATTAATTATGAAATGTTTTATTTTCAAGAGTGCTGAGTCGACTGGAGCCTGTGTGTGTACACACAGAATTATTCATAATCTGATGGCAGATTCTTCCCTTGCTGATTGACATTCATAAAGGGAATGTGAAACTCAAATATTTTCAGCTGGACTGGGCCATCATGGACTAAGAATAACATTCTTCACCAAGTTAACTCGTTTGTCTCAATGCCTCAGTTATACCCAGTATATAACTGACCAAATTGGATAAGTCATGGGAACGTTTCATTAATTAGAACATAATTATTTCAAAAGCCATTAAGTGAAATGTTAAGAATTTAAAATCTACTCACAACATTAGTGAAATGTATCAAAAACTACATCTCCAGCTAAATTCTTGTTCCTAGGAATTGTAATGGAAACCAGCCACAAACAAAACATAATCAAACATAATACAAAACAGGAAGAGGAAAAAGCAAAAGCCTTCAGAGAGGTTTTTAGGATTCACTAAAGGCTGTCTAAATGGAGTATAATAAGGGCAGAGAGAAAGTTGAACATATTAGGAGTAGCTCAACATGAGCCAGCAATGTGCGATCGCAGTCCAGAAGGCCAACATAAGAAGGACATGGACCTGCTGGAGCGTGTCCAGAGGAGGGCCACGAGGATGATCTGAGGGCTGGAACACCTCTCCTATGAGGAGAGGCTGAAAGAGTTGGGGCTGTTCAGCCTGGAGGAGAGAAGGCTCTGGGGACATCTTATTGCGGCCTTCCAGTCCCTAAAGGGGGCCTACAGGAGAGCTGGGGAAGGACTTTTTACTAGGGCATGTAGTGACAGGACAAGGGGGAATGGCTTCAAACTGGAAGAGGGCAGGTTTAGATTGAACATTAGGAAGAAGTTTTTCACTTTAAGGGTGGTGAGGCACTGGCACAGGTTGCCCAGAGAGGTTGTTGAGGCCCCATCCCTGGAGGTGTTCAAGGCCAGGCTGGACGTGACCTTGGGCAACGTGGTCTAGTGGGAGGTGTCCCTGCCTATAGCAGGGGGGTTGGAACTCGATGATCTTCAAGGTGCTTTCCAATCTAAACCATTCTATGATTCTGTGATCTACAGCACCAATGACACTGGGAGAAAATACATCTTTTTCTGTCTGTCCTTGTAAAAATCACTGGTTTAACTCTGTGAAAAATGTGTATTTTTTTTTTTAGTAGAACAATAACATACCCAAGAAAATCAGAAGTCACTCCATTGCTTTGCAGCAAAATGAGTACCGCCATCACATTTTTTTCAAAAAAGCCCTAAGTGAGTGACTAACACAGCACTTCCTATCCAGTTTATTTAATCAAATCTATTTCCCTTGTGGTTTTAAGGTACGTGTATCCCTCTCAGATAGAATACCAAGCATCTACAACAGAAGACAGGAATTGTAATATTTACATTTCACACTCTGAATACACGATGTCCATATTTTATGCAAAGTAAACAAATATTTAGATTGAATGCAACCAACTGGCATAAAAATGAAGCAGGTCAGGCAAAGTTGTTCTAGGCAAAGAAGGCAGATGCCTAATGCTGCTGGGTGCAGGAAAATCACAACCACCTCTTTGCCTACTTTGCTTATGTTTTCACCCTCAAAACCTACGCTAGCTGCTACTGTCAGAGAAGGGGATGATTATTTGGGGTGGTGTCTACCACTGTGGCTGTAGAGGAGCACCTCATCTTAGAAGCAGCAGTTGTTACCTCAACAAAATTTAGTTTTCAGGCATGACTGAGAAGCTTTAGCCGAGTTCTGATAGAAAGAACGCCAAACTTATTTGGCCCTACAATAACATTGGTAGTTAATATGTGAGATAGTTTAAAATTAATATTTGAAATGAGACAGGTTATTTCCTGAAGATGTTTTGGTTTCTTTTTCTTTTTCTCTTTTTTTTTTTTTTTTCAGGATTGTGCACCAAATACCTTTTTTCTTTTCCTTTGTTTGGATTTGGTAGAGTCCTGTCCAATTCCACCATTCCCCAGGGCTCCTGATGGGGTTTTCCCCAGATGTTGCTGTCCTGCTGATGCTGGGGGGGTGGGTGTAGGAGGTGGTGTGTTTTCAGGAGAGTCAAGACTGGTCTTCACGCTTGTAGATTGCCCTAAGAGATGTGGCTATGAAAGCAAGATGGCAAACAGCAATTATACAATCCAATCACAAAAAAAAAATAATTATTGCCTTCTTAGATTTACTGTTAGAAGAGATGCTATGAAGAATTCAGTTTGCTCATTCTAGAGGTTACTGAAACATCTGTATCATAGCAATGCACGCAATACAGCACTTATCGCACTTGCCACTGTTGACAACTTTAACCTCCAAATCTGCAATAGAGAGAGCCTTCAATACAGAGAAAAGGAATTTCCATGCAAGAAAAGAGGATTTATATTTAAATATAAAGATGCTGCTAAGAATTTAACATTTGGTGCTAGAATTTAACATCTTTCCATCTAAATCCATAACTTCAATGTTAATAAACCCCATAACAGAAGTCTGTATCAATACCAGATTCAATAACATTTGAAAGCAACAAACTACCATATGCATGTAAAAGTAAAACAGAAAATGCAGTAATATGTGAAAAAGCAAGATTTACCTCAGTAGAGTTGTGATACTGTATGAAGGTGGCAGATATGGCATGACTGAACGGGTCACCAGCTTTGGGAGCCATGTCCTGCTTAACCAAAAGGGCCAAGTCCACCAACTGGAAGGGCAAAACCAGCCGATAAACAGGTAGGTCTACTGATGTGGTACTTACAACGAATGCCATCGTAACAATGAAGAGAGAGAGGAGTTGTGGGTTGAGGCGGATTATTCTTAGTGTTTCCCAGTTGAAAACAAAATTATTCAGAGACATTTCAGCCTAAGGAACCTTTCTTTTCCACTTCTGTAAATATATGGAGTAATCTATCTACCCAAGAGGGCTCAGCTTGGCACTAAGGTAACGTTTTGTTTTCCAGGAAATCCTGCTTTTTAATCCAATTGTGCAATGGGGTTGAATGAGCCTCAGCGCACTGCCAAAGGTCACATAGCAAAGTATGTGGTTTCAGCTTGGACTTGAATAAAGTTCGCGCTGGACTCCACTCTCCTCTGTAACCATTATAAAACATTCCTATTTGTGTATCAGATGGATGAAGACGGTATAGCAAGCATCTGTCCCACACTAAATTGAAAGACAGACAGGAATCCAGTTAGCTTGGTTCGCTGAAGCAGTGGCTGCATGGTTCTGAAGGGGCTTACAAGCCACCTGACGCTGAAATACATCCGAGAGTAATTAATTAATTTTGTTTAACTAGAGGTCAGTCAGTATACGCCCTTACCTGTGCCACGGTCTCATATGCTAAATATGCCAAAATCTCCATTGCAACTGCATTTGGCTTTATTTCCATACTGCTACAGTCCAACCAGTCACGAAACTTGGATGCTTTCTTTGCTGTCAGTGCAAATTGTAAGGGAAAAAAGGGAAAGTTAACAACAGGTACGCCAAAATAACGCATTTTTTTCAGGTCGTAGAAAATACTGCAAATGTGAAACAATGAGTGTGAATGGGATTTGATTTGCCAAGGAAGGAATTATGAAAATCGAACTAGTGAGGAAAAGACACTTATTTCATAAACGACATTTTGGAGAGCCATAAGCAGCATGGAGTAAAGAATAAAACACATAGTTAATCAATCACACGGGAGATTTCAGAACAAGGAAGGGTCTACCTCAAAGGACTGTAGACGGCACAAACCTGATTTTGAACATATTATTGTAAAAGAAATAATATGATTGCATCACATCTTTGATGAATGAGAGAAAGCGCTAGAAGAAATCAACACAAATCTGAGTCCAGATAAAATGATATAACTGCATTAACAATAGCGAAGACAAATGAAGAAGGACAGAAGAACTAGGAAGTCCTTGTGTTAACCATGCAGGGACTAGGTGCTGACAAGCTAGCCAAAATGATTTGTAGATGATTGTTTTTAAAATGTGCTTTGGATACGAAGAAATAAGGATAGACGTAGATCTGCAAGTGATCAACATTCATACGAGAACTTCACACCGCTAATGGATGAGCTCACGTAGGAGAAAGTACAGAGAAAAATATGGGACAAAGAAACATGATATTTGTCGAGAGAGTAAAAGGAGGAAAAAAAGGATGACCTTACTTAGGTGGACAAGTTGATCACAGAAAGCTGTGGAGACTTGGACAGATGGAGCTAGTAATATAGAGGTCTTAATGAATGAATGTTTGTGAAGACAGGACAGCCAAAATGAAACACAATACAAGGCGGGAGAATCATCTGAAACAGCTCTTTCACAGACAGTTTTCAAGGAGGACTAAAAAGCTAAAGAGAAGTCAGGTATTAAACAGAAAACAGGTGTAAATAATGGCTATTTTTTAGGGAGGAGTGAAAAAGCTACACAGCATTGCTGAAGCCAAAAAAAAAAAAGAAAAAAAAAAGGCAAGAGAAAAAGTGTGAAGGTGACAGCAGGACCACCAAATTTTCCCTAGAATCTAAATTTGTAACCCTGTAGTACTTGATCGTTTGACAGGCCTTTCTTTCACCTGTCTTTAAAACTTCACAGAAATATGTGGAGCTGTAAGTACGAATATATAAATATATATATATATATAGGTAGAACAGGCTTCTTGAAGTCACTTCCAGGTTTATTCTCGTGACACAGTTTTCACTGGTTTATATTACAGTAAAAAGGGTTTACTACTTTAAACATAGCAATCCATTCCATTTTTCCTAAAATAAAATAAGTAAAAAATAGCCTTTGTGTTAGTTTTGAACAAAGGTCTGCATGACCTTTAATATGTTCTGTCTAGTTGAGTTCATATTATGCAACTGAATTTGTGCATGAGGCTCTCTTGCTAGTATTTTCTAAGCACTGTAATTCTCTTATTCTTTAATGGCATTAAATGTCAATGAAAAAGAACTCTATAGACATGGTCATTTAAAAACGCTGTGAAAATACCATGGAGATATTTTTATAGATCACAATCCCCTGGTCAGCAACATTCAATTTTATTTCACAAATTTAAATTTCTATTTGTTCTGTCTCCAGATTATAATTTTGGGGTTTTAAAAATGACTTTATCACAAACCCCTCATTTCCTAAAGTCACCCTAATCTGAAGTATCATTTATCTAATGGCTCACAGATGTGTGATGCCAAATTATAACTAAGCTTACAAAACATATTGAATTAGGAAAAGAAATGCTTACAAAACATGTTTTCCTACATTTGCTGACATTTGCTGATGCAGAACAGTATTTCAAATGTGTCATTTATTTGCCATAAATGAGTCACTCTTTCTTTGAATTTAAAAGGAAGAACGAGATAAGGTCTCTCGTTTAAAGACACCATTGTGTTCCAGTCTGTGTTGTAGGATCATGTGCTGTTTTGTCATGATTTTTACTGGCTCCTTCACCTCACTTTCTCTGACATTTGACCCAAAACCTTAGTCATCACTTAACCGCCTCTGTAATGATGTTTTGCTACATGATCAAGCCCATTAATTTACTGCTCATTATAGTTGTGGCCCACAAGTACTTCTAGTAAGTTGGTTTTCAGTGCTAGTAAAGCCCTAATTCTGTCATCATGTTATTAGTGTTGGAATGGCGTATACTGATGAATTTGGCTAATGTTGAATAAATTCCACAGCAGGAGCTTACAGCTTAAAATAGAAAAGACTCTTTAGTGAGTTCTTTGTGTCTCTGCGGATAGGGAAATAAAAGCAAAACTTGCTGCTCTTCCCTAATTTTAGATGCATTCCGAAAAACCTGCAACCATGAAACTTTACTAATATGCTGACTGTAACGCCACCACGGCAGACTTCAGGCGAGTATGGTTCTTTTAAGCCATTAACTCTTTACCAGTTCTATCTTTGCCGTCGTCCCCACCATCACAGTATTTGAGCATATAGAAAGCTTGGTAAATATTCAAATAAAACACTGCGCCTGACAGCCCGAAACTATGCCAAATTAACTGTTCCCAGGAGTTATGCAGACAAAGAATTTAAAGTTTTATTACTGCAGACGAAACAAAAGTGCTTTCAAAAAACATGAGGTTCTGCTGTGTTCTCTATTACATGAAATAATAATCGAACATCTTAATACAGTGCAGCCATTATAATACTTACAAAAACTCAATTGCCGGCTTTCACAGAATTCTGCATACTGGACCGAGTCCATCATTCGTGTTTGTCTTTCTGCTCTCTGACAAAAGAGTAGAAGCACATGATGTACCTTATTCCAACAAGAACTGCATTCCACAACAGAAATTATAGCACCAAAGCACCCCTGCCATAACCTTGAGCTAACCCTCCCAAATTAAACACGCACTGAACAAGTCAAGATGCAGAAATACAAACCGCGGATTGGTTATTAGTCTCGCGAGTTCAACTTCCCAGAGGAGCGTGTCAATTCTTATTTTAAAAATGAGCTTGCACACCGCTCACCTACAACGGTGACGAGGGCACATTTAAACTGAAGCACGTGAGCAGCCTGCCTACGTGTTCACAGATGAGCGGACAAGAAAAACCTTCTCCCGGACCGAGGCCAATGTGTTCTGCACTGAGCAGAACGGAACCTGTGCGCTTTTAAAACGGGAGCATGAGCACTGGTGAAATGAATCAATTCCATCACATCGAGGATGTGCCAGACAGAGCGGAGCATCGACTTGCCCCTTCCCACACTCAATACACAGTAATAACTCAGTGCTAAATGTGTCTGTTTCATTTCTTTTCCCCCACTGTTAATCTATGCTTGATTTTTTATACTTTATGAACACCTACAGGAAAAGAAAGGAAATTAGACTGAATTAGAGCTCGTTCAGGAAAAAATGGATTTAAGAATGTATTTCACACAGAGTCCAGCATCAACCAGAAGAGTACATCTCAAAAAAGTCAAGATCTGAAACCATAAATGTTATGCACACCCTCCCCTCCACGTATACACGATGCCACAATTGATTCGTGGCTGAAGCAGCACTGAAGTTCACGGTTAGGTTGGAGCATGTGCTTGAGTTTTGTTTGCTTCAACAGAGCAGGGGTGATTTCCACAAGGTAAGGATCTGGTCTCTAGGAGAGATTAAATCCTTCACGTATCGGAGGCAGGAAGTGGTTGTGAGATTAAAGAGAACGATTATCCTCTTCAGAAGCAGACAGCTTACTCAAGTCTCTCAAAGATGGAACGTAGATTGTCTTAAAGATCAAGGAAAGGAATGTAACTATCTTCCAAACAATAACTCAACAAATAAATCATTACACCCGGTAAGAACAGAACCATAACTAAGGATACAAAGTGGTATCAGGAGTGGATGATGGCACTGAAGACTTTACTTCTGCAGTGAGTCCATCCAGCTCAAGAAACCACGCACAAAGAAGGTAAAGTACAGGTGTGTCCGCATCAAGGAGGAAAACCAACAAGGAAAAAAAAACCCACATACACACAAATTTTGCTCTGACACCCCGAGCACTTTTACACCTGATGAAATTGAAATTGCAGAGTTCTTTAAGCTGATTTAATGGAAAACGAAAGGGCTGTTGAGAAGTGCATTTGGAGACAGGCTACACAACCAGCATTTGGCCTTAGCAGTTTCTCAAATCAGGAAACAAAACAAAACAAAACAGAACAAAACAAAAACTTCAGATACTCACTTTCCTCCTCTATTCTTTGCCTTTTAGGTTACTCTTCTCTGATAGTCCAATCCATCACTTATGAGATCTTGTTGACAGTCAACACGTTCAATTTAGTTGTAAACTAAACCACTAACTGTCCAGGAACATACCTGGAAATGCCTTCTTTCTTTTCTTCTCTACCCAGTCAAACATTTCTACTGTATTTTCACTTTTAGTCACCAGGATACAAACTGTTCTACTCAGGCATTTTTCAGTTCTCCTATGTACGCTTCTGGCATCTTGACTACATTTTGTGGAGCTGCCATTTCAGATAAGTAAAAGCTTTCCGTTAATCTATTCCATCACAACATTAAGTAAATCTAGATTGATTTTGTATCCTTTAAAAATAATTTTCACAATACATGCCGTGACTTCAACCCTCATCTAGCATAACCATAACAGAGATCTGTTTTGCCTCCGAATTAATTCAGTCCTACTTTTGAAGACAGAAGGCACCACCAGGATCATCTAATCTGAACTTCTGCATAGCACAGGACACTTCTCACATAATACATCCTCGAAACGGCAGTCCCAGGATTTCTTGTGTAATTTTACTATATGTTTTAGAAAGGCATCTAATTTGGGTTTAAATTTTTCACATATTAAGAGGCAACTTCTTCAAATAATTCAAAATGCTAACTTTGTATGCAATATGGTTTAAATTCTGTAATCATTTGTGTCTTTGCCAGTAAGAAATTACTAGTAGGCTGCTCCCAGGTAATATTGAAATAATTTAACTTCAGGTGGGTAATCAAACAGACTGAGGTTCTATACAACAAAATTTTCTTGAAGTTTTACACGGAAACATGCAGGCTAGCAGAACCCTCCCTCTAGAGGTCTCTAGCCCAACCTCCAGCTCAAAAGAGGACTATTGCCAACACGAGATGAAGTCAGCTATGGCTTTCTCTAGCCAAGTCTTGAAAACCTCCAAGGACAGAGATTTTAGTCTCCTCTGGGTAACCTGCTCCAGTGTTGTACTATTCAAAAAGATTTCTAATGTCCTACTTGAAACCACCAAGCAACAATGTGTGGTTCTTGACCTTCTTTATTCTACCCAGCACTACCAAGAAAAGTTTGGTTCTGTCATCATTGTAACTATCCTTCAGCAGTTGTAGGCTGCTGTCTAATCTCAGCCTTCTCTTCTGCAGACTAGTAAAATGAAGTAATCTCTCTCAGCCTCTTCTGACAGGCCACCTGCTCCATGGCCCTCAGCAATCAGTAGCTTTCAGCTAAACCTTTCCAGTTTCTCAACATTTTTGTGGAACTGAAGGACCCAAAACTGGATGAAGTGTTCCAGATTTGGCCCAACAGCACCAAGTAGAAGGGCGTGACAACTTCCTTCAGTCTGCCAGCCACATTTCTGCAAAATTCTGAGTTTCACTTTAATACGATGAGACAAAACCGTTGACTCATGTTCAACTTGATGTTCATTATTGTCCCCTGGGTTCCTCCCAGAAGGGCTGCTACCCAGCTAGCTGGCATCCAGCCTGTACCGATGCACGGGGTTACCCTGTCCCAGATGCAGAAACTCAGCGAAGTTTCTGCTGGTTCAGCTCAGGGTTTTCAAGACCTGTCTGGGCTGAAGCTGCTCAAGCAGTGTGCCAGCCACTCTTAATTGACTATCATCAACAGATTTGCAGAATGTGCATCTTGTCTCTTTTCCCACATTTTTGTCCACATTATTGATGAAGATATTGAACAATATGGGCCCCAGTATCAATCCTCAGGATATGCAGTTTTCACCTGTTGCCGCCTGTATGTCAAGCCGTTTGCTATTACCCTTCACATCCGTCAGTCCCAGGGATTTAAAATCCTTTGCAACAACAAGGAAGGCACAGGAAAGCAAAATTATGTGAAATGCTAACATGAAGAGTTATATTTGAAAGTCCTACCTCAGATGACAAAGAAAAAAGACATCTAGAAATTTGACAAGGATACTTTAACATTAACTTTTACAGGCATCCCATAATGTAATAGGGAAACTGCAAAACCAGATGAATCCCAAGAGCAATTATGTTAAATGAAATCATTTAGCAATGGCTACTCGGCAAATAGACTATAAAACTCTGGAAATGCATGCTGGCAAAGGCTAGACAATACGCCTCACAGTATGCTCACTATCAAAACATTGCAAGTTTCTTCATAATAAGTGAAACAAAAAAAATAGTAATCAAAGCTTTATTAGAAGACAGGTGTTGCTGAGGGATTTTTCCAATAGGGACTTCGTTTCTCCCCACCGATTGTGTACAGTAGTGTCTAAACACTGGACTTAATTTTGTTCTTATATACTAAATGAATATTTACACTGACTTTTTCTCTGTATTAATATTTTTTATGTAGAAAAATTACCTACATATCTGTGAAATAAAATTGCTTTCTCCCTTCAATTCTCCTCCCTAAAAGAAGTTTTTCTTAAAGGTGGATTCTAGAGTGATGCTCTGAAACACCACCAAATAAAATAAATTTTATGATAAATAACTGGACTATATTTCCTTCCCAATACACTTTAACAAGAAAACCCATATCATGGCACAGAAACTCACAGTTCAAGGGATAAGGATAGCCATTTCATCAGTCCTACCAGTTTTAGAACAGTCTATAAATAACCACCAAATGTAGGAGAAAAAAACAGATGGATAGCAGAGGTATATCATCTTTAAGGAAACAGCAAAGCAGAAGACAACAGCAGATCATCTTTCCTCTTTGTTTCTCAAGATTATAAACAGTAATTATTTTCTCTTACATTATCTCTGCTTTGGAAAAATTTAATGTTCCCTTATCTCTACGTTTCTCAGGTATATTTTATAAACTCAAAATGAATCAGTAACATGGGATAAACATGGAGAAGAAAGAGAGAGCACATTAATGTGAACCCCGCTACTCCAGGACAGAAGAGTTTGAAGCAAATGGCATTCAATGTTGGGGAAGTCACAAAGTTTGTGAAAATGCGACAACCTGTAAGTAACGCTTTCTTTTAAGTCTACAGAATACCCACTTACTCTTCTTCACAGTCTTTATTTTTCAATGATTTTTTTCTTGGAAGCAAGAAATGAGACAGGACGTTTGAACTAAGAAACAACTTCAATTTTATACAAGTGAAATTTTCCAAATGCTGTTCTGGGAAGGAGTAGCAAGTCACTCCAACAGGGCTGAAGTCCTCTTTCATCAGTACAAAAACCAATTTGCTGGGAACCTTTCCTACAGGAAGAACCACAGAAACCCCTGATGACACGCCACCTTGAAGCAATCTCAGCTTGAAACCAGATACAATAAATGACATCAATGACACTGCCCCACCGGTTTATCAAAAGAATGAAAAAATATATAGTTTTTAGACCCTCTATAGAAGTACAAGTCACTCTAAGCAGTTAAGAAGCTGAGTTACGTGGCGTACAGCACAGTTAAAATACTTTGCATGCTTTCTTTGGAACATGCTGAAGGATGCAGTAGATAGGACCTGGCACAGTAAATGTATGCTCAGTCTCCCAAAAATGTGTTGCATTATATCTTTCTTTCAGCATGAAGAACCAAAAAGGAAGACTAAAAAGGAAAAGGAAAGAAAAGGTAAAGAGTTGCATGTTGTCACCTACCATCCAGGATGAAAAATAATCTTATTTTGATTCCGTTTTAAAGCCTTCACACTTGACATATAAAGCCCTTTGTGTGGGGGGAAGGCAAGAGGCCAAATGTCAACTTGCTTACCAACCATCTCGTGTTTGAAGGACATGTGCCGAGTCGCGGCTAAGCTGGAACATTTGAAAAACGTACGCAGCGTGGCCGGACACCCCTGTGTTTGGCAACAATGTTAACGATGACGATGTTGGCATCCCAAACTGCTTGCATATTCATATTGTGGCGTGATTTCCTGATTTCCTTTGCTAAAGACCTCTTCATTGAGTACCTATCGCGGCTTTGAAGGACCTAGGTGACTACCGATATTACTAAAAGAGAATGTTAAATACATTTTTTTAATTTAGCCTAGAGAATAATGGGGCGCTGTATGCTGTACCTGACAGCTCTCGGGTTGTAGGTCAAAAATTACCTAGATTAAAGAAAAAAAAAAGAAAAATAAAGCACAAGGTAGCTCAACACTGAAGAGCTTACAAAATATGCTGAAAACACATTTTTATTCTTCTGTATCTTGAAATTATCTGAGGATTATCACTATCTGAAGACTTTTTTTATGTAAAGGAAAGATGTGTTTACTCTTCTGAGAATCACTTGAATTGGTAAGCAAAGAAAAAAAGGGTTTGAAGAGTAAGCATTTTCAAAGATTAAGCTTCCTCAGAGTTTTATACAGAAAATAAAAATGCCACTTGGGGAAAGATCAATAGCTTTTGTAATGTAATACTTGATTTGGCTATAAAGTACAGACATACAGGGAATTTTTATCATTTTTACCCACCTCTTATAGAACATACCATACATTCTGCAGTAACCATTAATCTGAACAAGTCTGCATAGCAAACTTAAGGCCTTTGATGTTATACCGTTTTTGAGTGCTCATGCATTTAGTACAAAGTTCCCAATATTAGAAGAAATCATGAGGCCTTTTTCTGGCAGACCAAGATGATACCAATATTAATGTATTTTCACAGTTAAAAATAGTAAAAATAGTTTGTTTTTTTCTCTACAATATTATTGAACCCATTCCCCCCCAACAAACAGAGTTTAAGACTTTAAGAACCTTAAAAATCTCAAATGTTATAGAGATGTTAAGGATCTACAAGTGTAAATGACATGAAAGGAAGCTGACAAACATTAATTAAAATAAGGGTTTTTTTTTAAATTTGAATTTTTCATTGTAGAAAATTAATGATTTTCTGTCCAGGGACAAAAGATGGAATTCACTTGAACAAGTTAGAAGTCTGCAGTATTTTAATGAGTCACCTAGAGTCCTTTTATAGTGAAAAAGATATTAGACACTTTTAGAGAGCAACTTTATCCTAAACTAGATGTTTAAAATAAGTCAGATGAATCACATCTATGAATTTGTCTGAAGTTCATCAACTGTGGACATCAGGAATGGAGGCCTAGGGACACCGGCTTAGGTCTGCACGTCCACAGTACAGACATCCTCAGAAAAGCCAGATGAACACTGCTCTGATGAGTGAAGAACACCATCACCAGCAGGGCAACTTCCATTTCAGGGCTAAGCAAAAGCCGTGACTAAAGAATGACTCAGTAAATTTGGTTCCTGCTCTGATCTCAAAGCAATGCAAGTATATACAAAGGCGGCTTTGTGCCCCGGGTGTGTGCTAACTCCATTCATCTTCCTCAAAGTATGTAAAATGTAATCTAACAACGTATGTGCAGATAAGTGGGGGGAAGGGAGTTGGCAAGACTATTTAAGATTATGTAAAAATTTCAAGGGAATTATGAAGAAAGAAAGCAAATGAAATTGCACAGACAATAACAAAATGAATGGATTAATTCCCAGCAGTTATGATCTCATTGCTTAAGGAATAAACTGACCTCCTGATAGGGACTCACTGCCCCCATAATACTTTGCCCTTGAACATATGCAAAATCTACACATACTGTATTTATTTGAACCAGCTCCATATCATATCCAAATTCCTTGTCTAAATTTATTACTGCTAGTCTGAAATGTGGAGCCAGAACCTGCAAACGAAACATTTCCATTTCATAGGATAACTTTGATTTCTACAGGAAAGTATTTTTTTCTGCTATAATAAGTGTCATCACGAATTTGGTAAAACTACGTGTTAAATTTATGGCTGTCTTCTACCAGTGCTTTCCAGAAAAACTAAAATAATTTCAGATAAACTATGCTACCAAACTTAAATTTTATTTTTGTGAGATTTATTAATATATTAAGAATCATAAAACTGTAGAATGGTTTAGGTAGGAAAGCACCTTGAAGATCATCTAGTCCAACCCCCCTGCCATAGGCAGGGACACCTCCCACTAGGCCAGGTTGCCCAAGGCCACGTCCAGCCTGGCCTTGAACACCTCCAGGGATGGGGCCTCAACAACCTCTTGGGGCAACCTGTTCCAGTGCCTCACCACCCTTAAAGTGAAAAACTACTTCCTAATGTTTAATCTAAACCTGCCCTCTTCCAGTTTCAAGTCATTCCCCCTGGTCTTATTACTACATGCCCCAGTAAAAAGTCCTTCCCCAGCTCCCCTGGAGGCCCCATTTAGGGACTGGAAGGCCGCAATAAGATCTCCGCGGAGCCTTCTCTTCTCCAGGCTGAACAGCCCCAACTCTTTCAGCCTCTCCTCATAGGAGAGGTGCTCCAGCCCTCGGATCATCCTCNTGACCCAGATGTAGGACCTTGCACTTGGCCTTGTTGAACTGCATGAGGTTGGCTTGGGCCCACCTCTCCAGCCTGTACAGGAAGAAGATCAACCTTCCCTTGCTTTTCTGGTTGAGGACACTGTAACACCTTTCTGTGGTTTCCATCTGGCTGTACATCAAAAACTTTACATACCAGGTTAATATTAGGATACCTTTATGTCTTCTGGACAGCATTCTTCTGAACCCTTATCCTGACTCCGTATCAATTCATAGATGAGGTTCAAATAAACAGCTTTAGCATCTCACCAGTAAAGCTTGCAGTCATCCAAACAGGCATCACTGCATTGTCTGGGAGATATGAACAGCAAAGCAGTCCCTTTTGCACAATGAGCTTTAAATGTTTTCTGTTATTTGCAGTCAAAAAAAAGCCATTGCACTCTATTTAACTACAATACAATGATTATAGAGGCTCACTTGTAAGCAAAAGGAAAATATTGTAAGCTATGAGTAATTTAAAAAATATTTCTTTTAGCTTTATGACTAGAGACAGATGGATAAATAAAAGGACAGAGAGCTTAGAAATGTGTATTTACTTAATGTATATATTGGTTTCTAGGCAAATTTCTTGTAGTTATTATATTATGTGCCATCTCCAAAAATCCTTAAGTACGTCTCAGCCTTGTAATATTTTCCCCCATCGCTATTTGCAGATTGCTTGGTTTTGAACCCAATTTACGTACAGCCCCTTGCATCCAGAAGAGCTAATTTAGTACTGAATAACTAAAGAGTTGCCTTACAACTAACCGGACTCCCTGAAGCAGCGCTCCTTGAAGTCCCCCCCACTTCAAGGGCCGGGGGGGACTTGGCCATAAACTCGTGGAGTGTTTTTTGCTCAGAAACTGTTTATGGTCTTAGATAGAGGCTGGCTCGGAGTGGTACACGCACAACATGCCTCCCACGCTTGCTCACCATCCCGGGTGTAGAAGAGAGTTGGAGGATTCAGCCCTGCTCTGACCGACCCAAATGGAATGGCAAAAGGTGAAGGGGGCTGTTTCAACTCCAAGTTCACCAGGAATCAGTCCTAGACATAATCAGCTTCAGTGAAACTCAATCTTCAGACATAATCTATCTATTCACCCAACTACAATATGTCCAGAATTATCCACTTTACAGCCACGACTTGTTAAGCAACACATGCAGTAAAGCTGGTTAAACTGAACAGTAGGTAAGTTTGGGACCAGCCCTCTCATTCACTGGCTATAGCTGCTAAATGCAGGTAAGAGAACAAACCTAATTTTAAAAATTTGCATTGCAAAACTCTGTCCTGTTAATAGCCAGCATCAATATACGCTTCTAAAATATATTTGAGAATTTTGCTAATGTTATATGAGAAATGAAGAAGGAGGAAACCCTCAAGAGCATTGTTCTTACATTCTACGTTGAAATGAAAGGAAAGCAAAGCGAACCCAAGGTAGATGGTAGTAAGCAACCCGTGATAAAATTCATTATCCTGTAAGGCACATGTCTGTAATTCTTTATGAATCGGGCCTGCTGACAGACACTGAAATGCCCTCCTGAATGACCCACAGCTCCACAGTAAAAGGAGGAGCATAAGAAGATTAAGGAAAATTTTGACTAGAAGAAACTTGAATGTTTCAAGTCATATCAACATTCCTTAGTCATTTTACTCCTGTTATCTTATTTGAAAATATTATAATTCCGCCTTTTTCCTTACCCTTAATAACACAGATTTGTCTTATACTAATTCCCACCAGAACAGCCAATTCTCATAGTATCTGCCATTTTTTGGGATATCACCATCCTTCACAAGAAATTACCATTCTTTGCAGGAGATTCAC
>VUYV01000273.1:512675-568241 GCA_008711295.1 Anarhynchus alexandrinus
TGGCACAGGCTGCCCAGGGAGGTTGTGGAGTCCCCTTCTCTGGAGATTTTCAAAACCCGCCTGGATGCAGTCCTGAGTAACGTGCTCTGGGCAATCCTGCTTTGGCAGGGGAGTTGGACTAGATGATCTCCAGAGGTCCCTTCCAACTCTGAAAATTCTGTGATTCTGTGATTCTGTGATTTGCACCAGTGCTAAACCGGTGCAAAGTTTGTGCATGGTGATGCCGTGACACGCACTCACCGCCCATACCCAGCTTGCACAGGCTGGGGGAGAAAAAGGCAAAATCAAAACTGCACGATGTGCCCAGGTGTGAAGAGTAATGAGACCCTAAAAATCACTGGCTGAACTGAAAGGCTTTGAATAAAAGCATTAGGATATTTCTTTTCATTGGGACTTCATTCATGATGCTGAGAACAGAATTTGGCAGAGCGTGAATATTTCGTTAGTCAAATGTGTGACACTTGCTATTTATTTAACTATGCAAAATTTTCTACGCTGCTATTCTTACTGTTTCTTAATTTCTTTAAATATGAGCAAATTTATCTTCATAGTAGCCTTGTGAGCATTATCTCCACCATATACATCAGAAATAGAATAATAAGCTTATTTTCCCAAGGCAGTTTGTTTAATCAGAAAATGGTTCTCTTTTTTTCCTCTGCTTTCTCTTTTCTCTTTCTAATATTAGAAAGGAAAAGAAAACCTTGAAGATTCCGCATGATTTAGCATTTGGAATTAAGTTAATTTGAACCATCAGCTAATTTGGCTAATTTGGAACAATCTATTTAGTTAGACCCTTACACTATACCTATTGATAAATATACCACAAAATTATAAAACGTTTACATAAAACTAAAGAAACAAATACTATCATTAATTCAAAACAATCACCACCATCCAAAGCGACTACAGGAGTTCTCTTATTAAATATCCCCATTACCTTCTCTGGGGGGGAAAAAAAAAGGAAAATCTCAAAAAATGTATTTTTGAATTGCATAAAAGTTTCACAATAATACTTAAACCAATTACATTTCATTTTGCGTAAAGAGTAGAACCAAAACTTCTAGATGAAACTTTACTGATATATCATTTAAAAGCAGAAAATTCAAAATTTTAATTTGTGAACACAATTTGCCAGATTTTGTTACTTTGGTTGAGATCAGAGGAATACTTCAAGACTTTCAAGGCTGAAAGTCAAAGTGAAACTTCTTGACTTGTGAGAAACTACGCAAACATCCTCTGGCAGCTTTTAGCATCTGAAATGTAGATGTTCTGTGCTAGTGAAACCACAGTTTCTGAACAGTGACCTTCCAATGAATTATATCTTAAATAATCTCAGCCATTTCATTGCAAAACAAATAACAAAGATGTTTGGGGGAGCCTCGTCGAGTCATCATAGCTTACATTGCCTTTGACAGAAGAAACAGGTCCTACGTATCCTGGTCTCCCGCTCTGCAATACCGATTGCTCCCCCAACACCCAGGACTACTATATACCCATCATGCATTTATAAAAAATGAGGTACCATTACAAGAGTTTGGATGCGATTTTTGGGTTTTTTTTTTCAAATCTCAAGATGAGTGGAAGGAAAGCAAAGAGCATCTACTGTATACGGATTTGTTACCATAAGCTTTACTGATAGTTTATCCTGTTTCCTAATGAAAGCAAAAAAACCTCCACTGTGTCTCTATTAAAAAGCAATCAGATTTGGTATCCTGGTGACACTTTAAAGAGCACATTATGTGGGAAAACAAAATAAACATTTACCCTGGCAAATGAAAGTGAATTTGGGTTTTGACATACTTGGCAGGAGGGTAGAATTATATTCATGTCAAGTATGCAGAAAAGCTAATATAATATTTAAATATTTGCTTAAGTAATATAGAATTTAAAACAACACATTAGAAGAAACATTTTTTGTGAAATATTTTTAAGTTTTTTAGTATAGGACATGCCATGAAAGTCATACGTTCAGGTGAAATTTCAGACTTCTGCAGCCTTTGTTACACATTCCCTTCACTCGTAAAGTGATAAAGAGTCTTCATCTTCTACTGACAAGTCTTTATTTATATTTCCAAGACAAAGGCAGTTCTTATGCTGATGGTTTAAACTGATAATGAATATACGCAGCTTTCCAAAGAAACAAACCTTGAGATTCTGAATCTTACAAATATTGATGTAATGAGCTAATGTTAACACTATCTCAGCTAAATCCTACAGCACTCTTCTACTGTTGGATACTACACGCATGCAATTATTTTAAAACTCCTTTAGTTTGCAACAAGACATAATTCAGTGAAGACCTTTATATCGCTCAGAAAGTATCTAATGCTGTATGTCAATGACCTCTGAAATTCTCAACTATCTTTAATAATGTCACACTAATTCATAAATTGAGCTGGATACTGGACACTAGTGCCAAAAGTATTTTGATGCACTAAGTATGCAGATATTGGACTTTCCTTTTTGAGTATAAATCTAAATCAAGATTAGCCGCACGTACCCACAAAAATCAAATCTACCAGTGTATCAGAATTATAAATGATTATGAAGTTTGAGGTACAATATTCTGAATTACTAAGAGTATTTTAAACCATTTATTTTAAGAAAAAGGTTTGCTTAATTTTAACTCACTTGGAGAGATATACATAATTAGAATATATTTTGAAACACTTATAAATTGCCATAATAATACCATAATAATTTAATGCAACAACACCGCTCTTTAGTGTAATTGTACATTGTACTCCAGCTCTGGAGTCCCCAACATAAGANCACGCATGCAATTATTTTAAAACTCCTTTAGTTTGCAACAAGACACAATTCAGTGAAGACCTTTATATCGCTCAGAAAGTATCTAATGCTGTATGTCAATGACCTCTGAAATTCTCAACTATCTTTAATAATGTCACACTAATTCATAAATTGAGCTGGATACTGGACACTAGTGCCAAAAGTATTTTGATGCACTAAGTATGCAGATATTGGACTTTCCTTTTTGAGTATAAATCTAAATCAAGATTAGCCGCACGTACCCACAAAAATCAAATCTACCAGTGTATCAGAATTATAAATGATTATGAAGTTTGAGGTACAATATTCTGAATTACTAAGAGTATTTTAAACCATTTATTTTAAGAAAAAGGTTTGCTTAATTTTAACTCACTTGGAGAGATATGCATAATCAGAAAATATTTTGAAACGCTTCTAAATTGCCGTAATAATACCATAATAATTTAATGCAACAACACCACTCTTTATTGTAATTGTACATTGTAGAATTGTGTCATTTTAAGATCACTTGAAAAGAATTCATTTAAACATCACCTGATTTGTAAATTTAATTATGAACTATTAAACTAACTGCTTGGATTTTCAGTTCTCCTAAATCAGGACAGCTCCTCTGAGTCTCATCATAAGAGAGAAGTCATTGTTTATTTCAAATCAGCAATTAAAAGCAATATAAAGAGTAGTCAGTCTGTAAGACATAAACAAAAAGGGCAAGTTTGGGGAATTTGACTTTCGATCTTCTTAATTTGCAGTGCCTGATACACAAATTGTAACGCTGCATTAGTGATAGCTTTTGAACACAGTATTCAATCATCCAGCCTGTTATAGAAATAAATTTAACAAGAGACTATTCCCTGCGCACATTCTTAAAATTGCTTGCTATGAAAACAATTCCTTCTGAAGATGTTAGCACCCTCCGATTCAACAGGCAAAGTTTTCAGTCACTTACAAAAGAGGAAAACATAACATTTTTAAACATAGAATTCTTTTTTTTAGTTCTACTTTTTATTCTACGGTTGGTCAAATGATTTTTCAAAGGTAGAAAGCTTTGAATTCAAGAACTTAGCAAAAGATATCCCAGAATCCCATTACCAGGATAATCTCCAGAAAAGGAAGCCATGGCTCTAATTCCTCCCGTTCAAAATCAGTTATAAAGATATTGAATACATGCCATAGTTCAGGTAGATATTCTTATGGCTGGGCACTGACAGCTTTGCAAATTTAACCTGAAAATGAAAATAATTTAATTTTGGAAATGTCAAAACCTGTTCACATTTCCTAGGATTTCTCTCATTCTATTTAGATTTTCTTGGAGGTGCAGACTGACTGAAGTGGAAAGTTTAGGGGCTTTTGGGGAGGTAGAGGGGTGGCAAGGTGAATCAAAGATCTATAAAAAAAAAGAGAAATTAAAAAATCACACAGCCCTACTCACAGAATAATGGGAAAATTTCTTCAGTTCAAAATATTCTATTTAATAATATAACATAATTCTATTTAATAATATAACATAATTGGGATGCAAAGAACAAGACCTTTAACAAGATTTTGAAGCACGGCTCTGAAGGTTGAAGTCTATCTAGCATTAAAGGTGCTTATAGTGTAGCAACACTAACTGCCACAGTTTGGCATCAATTATTTGACCACTGTTAGAAATTGCTGCAGATTCTTGTGCCATCATATAGGCTGTTGGAAAAAATTTACTCTTCCTTGGTGGTTGCCCGGCCTCCTCGGGGTTTCTGAGCTTTTCTGATATTTTTAGAGTCAGACCTAGCATTTCTCAAAGACATCAATGTCTCTGCAGCATTTTCCTCTCTTTCTTTAAAATACGGTATCGACTAACAAGGTTAGCGGGCACCGCAGTCATCTTACTAATACATTTCTTTAAACACTGGAACTAGAAATCAGATTTCCATCCTTGGTGTACATCAAGAGTTAATTCCCATTTTAAGAAGGGTGCGATTAGTAGCTGGAAATCTGCCTGAGTTTAGTACATCTGAGGATGCTATTACAATTTTCAGATATAAAATAATTAGCTGATGATATGAGCTGACAGCTAATACATCTACAATAAACATAAAAAAAAATTATTTCCAAGCGGATGTCGAGTATGTGTTCCGTTTCTGAGCTGTTTGATATGGTCTGTGTAAGGAGCTAGGACACGATACCAGATGCTCTATGTTCTACAAGCTTTTTGTGCAGATGTCTGCAGCCTGAGAAAATCAACAGTGCTTTGAATAACACTCCTAGTAAAAGCATCTTCTTGTCAGAGTCACTGCATGATATAGGATATGAATCCCACACAAGTGGATGAACTGATTTTAAATAATACCATCTGACAATGGTAGAAAAAACTCTTAGTAGGTCTGACAAAGTCCTGGAAATGGCTGTTAGCCTTGGGAAATAAAATCCAGCCCTCTGACAGAGACTACCCGTCCTTCTTTCGTTTGATCAAATGGAAAACCAAATTTAACGATTGCTTCCGAAGTTCCAGAGGCAAAGTTTCAACAGCACTTAACGCTGCTACCAAGGAGTCCCTATTTTTGTTCCTTACATGTGCCACTCAACAGAAGAGCCTGGAAAAAATGTTTAAGAATTATTTGAGAGTAAAATATATGCATCTTAATATATTTCTGATATTACCACTTTACATTGCTTTCTTGCCCTTGCTTTTAATGACATTTCTTTCACAAAACAGAAATAAAATAAACTTAAGCCTCTAGTGTATGGTACACAGATACCAACGTGCCAAAGAAATTCTAAAAGCCTGCTCTACCTGCATGCAAAAGTGCAAAGAGCTACATCTCAAGCCATAAATCCACACATTCAACTGAGAAGAATAATTTTTTGCTCAAAAACCTGTGCCCCCCACCTTGATAAAGATTATACTGAATTCACATAAATCTGTTTCTAAAATTTATTCTCTATGCAAAACCAGTATTTTTTCAAGTGATAGTATTATGGTCTTGTCTTCCATGAAAATACAGGTCTAGTTGTGGATGTACTTTGTCAAGCCAAAGTGGCCGCAACGCCTAATTTCTGCCAAGTTAAAGTTAGCTAAATGTGAACCCCAGATTATTAAAAGAGTCGAACGTTTATCTCAAGAACATCTGTAAGATTAAACTCTGCATCTTCACTCCATGAGGACTTTATGTTAGGTAGCTATCTGAAAATGAGAATGGTTACCGTTCTTCTTGAGTACCCAAATTAAAATAACCTTTTCTGATTCATTTAAGGAAAGTGTCTAACTGTCTAGTTATCCTCAATTTTAATCAAAGATGGTGGAGCAACATGGAAGAAAAGAGAGGAGAGAAAATTTAAAGCTTGAGGGGCAAAACATACAACTGTGTGATACAAATGGAAACATGCTACCCTGTGAAGAGTTAATAATTATGCCAGTTTATTGCCCAGGCTGTTCTGTTAGGACCGTTGTGGGTCCATTTTTTAGTGGATTGGGGAAGGATGTATCTCACATTTTGCAACGTGTAGAGCTTAATTATATTGCTTCACCATTTCAACAGACACTTAAGATGCTTAAATCTTACTGCTTCTGATTCCATAGCCGTGACACATGTGCGAAGCTATCACTGAGTGCAATTTTGCACAGCAGCCAGATCGTATTCTTACGGAAGAATACAGCAAGCAACTGTATAGATAAAATAAACCACAACGACTGAGACAAAATGAAAGACAGAAAACCCTGTTCCTTGTATACATAAAACGTCTATTCCAG
Organism: Anarhynchus alexandrinus; assembly: GCA_008711295.1. Classification (NCBI taxonomy): domain Eukaryota; kingdom Metazoa; phylum Chordata; class Aves; order Charadriiformes; family Charadriidae; genus Anarhynchus; species Anarhynchus alexandrinus. The sequence continues at coordinate 519,193 of VUYV01000273.1, forward strand.
GAAATACCAGCAGTTACAGATTACAGAAAGTGCAGAAGCTGGAAAGTCCAATTATACGCTACCTAGATTTTTAAACAGTTTTTAGAAATTTGAGATGGTTTATCTTCTATGTGTTTTATAAAAGCTCTTCTATTTCTACACCACCTGCCATTTTAAGATCTGAAATGGGAAACTTCAGGACAAAATCATAGAATTGTGGAATAATTTACACCAGAAAGAGCTTGGGACCTTTCCAGAGGTCTCTAGTTCAACTCTCTGCTCAAAAGAGGTCCAGTTAGACCAAGTGGCTCAGGGCCTTGAGCAGTCGGGTTTGGAATATCTCCAAACTTGGAGACTTCCTCAAGCTCTCTGGCCAACCAGTTCCAATCTTTGATCAGAATGTTTTTCCCCAATTATGTATCAGTCCAAATGCTGTCCTTTACCTCACAGCCTATCACCATGCACATCAAAGCTGGGTCTGGCTCCATCTCCTCCGTATCCTGCTATTACTTAGTTGTAGACAGCAATAAAATTTCCCTTTAGCCTCCTCTTTTTCAGGCTGAACAAGCTCTGGTCTTCCAGACTTTTGTCATATGTCAGGTGCTCCAGCGCCCTAAACTTCTTGACGACCCTCTGCCAGACTCACTTCAGTATGTCAAAGCCCTTCTTGTACTTGGGAGCACAAAATTGGACACAGATTCCAGATGCGGCCTCGCAAGTGCCAAATAATGGGGAAGCATTATTTCCCCTGACCCGCTGGCTAACCTCTTGCGAACACAGCCCAGTACGCGGTTGGCCCACAAGCTGTACTGTTGCATCCCACATTTGCTTTTGTTGAACTTCATGAGGTTCCCATCAGCCCATTTCTCCAGTCTATCAATAAGGTCCTTCTGAACGGCAGGCCTGCTTTCCAGAGATTTGACTGCTCTGGTATCATGATTCAGTATTTATTTGCCGTGCTATGAATTACTGCTTTTATTTGGCTTATAAGATCCAACAGCTAATTGTTTCTGAGTTTAACGCACAAAGAGAAATAAATGCTTCCAGAAAATGCAGTACAAGGGGAGGCAACTACTCTGGTCAAGAGGAGATGCCCTGTGCTCATTTTAATTCCTTTCATGTTAATTTATATGGAAAGCTGATAAAACTAAAATCGTATTACCATGCATACTTTGTATTCTTCATTGTACATGTGTTCCCATTCATACTCTCAGTACCAAAACGATATCTCCTCTACAAATCTGCCACAGGATCCTATTTTAGGGATGGTCTAAATGTCAGGTTACAAGTGTAGTCCTATCAGAATGAGCTTTGAAACCAAAAATGCTGGTATTTCTAATATAACTCTTATTCAATAAGAAGCAATGTCTTTACTATTAGATTATCTTAACGACCTTCACCTTAGGCAACAGACCATCTGGCTTTCCTAACGGCATCTGAACTCTAGTGTGAACGCAGGCGGGAAGGCTTCGCCCCTGGTGGCTTTGCAAATGGGAATGAAAGATGACAACACTTGTACTTTGCAACTGGGTAATATGTAATCAAAACTCGTGACGTGCTAGCTTTTAGACTGGGACTGACTCAAAGAAGGATCGTAGTACACAGATAGCGACTATTGAGTGAATGAAGTGATTCTCGATTTTGTGCTTAAGTGCCTGTGACAAATGTTCACAAAATCCTATCTGAATTCAATCAACTACCATGGGCAATATAGAGCAGAAGCTAGCAAAATGACCTCTTTACTTCTGAGGAGAAAAATTGCCCTAGTCTTGGCTAATCTGGCGGTCAGAAGGAAAAAGGAAAAACAAAAACCCAAATGAAGAACCAAAGGAGCAAAGCAAAGATCAAATATACGTAAGGAGGAACAGAACAAATCCCCATTTAGCCCCGGCTCCAACAGTAGCTAGCTGCGAAGGCTTAGGGGTAGTGTAAGCACAAGACAAACTCATAATAATTACTTTCCTGAATAGTCATACAGCACCCAGTGATCTGTAGCTCAAACACTTCCCTAACCAAATGCAACATCTTTGTATTCAATAGATTTCCCCCCCACACACCCCCGTTACATTGTGCAATTCAATAGATCTGAGCTCATTTTGGTTATATTTAGCTGGAGTGCAGCCTGAAAATGACTTTCAGTGCTCCTCTATATGGTCTGTATGCTGCAAAGTGTGGATGGAGAGGCTCTGATGACACACAGCTTGCTCACTCTGCTATCAGAGGGTCAATGCTAATTTAAAAGAAAGAGACTCTCAGTAATTTTGTAGAAGGTATTTGCAGGGCTGACCCATGAGCCTGATTAAAAGTAGGTTTTGGTTCCTGGCTGGAGTCTAGTACTGAGAAAGGCATTGTGAATTTAGTGAATATACAGAGTTAGGAAAGGAAAAAAGGGGTTTCTCTGCCATACTTGTCATAACTAGAAATAGCAGATAAATGAACCTGCAGATAAATTAAGTTGGCACTGCCTTAGTTTGAGAGGCATGCATCACCCTCCTACGGATGAAGCAGGAAAAAATCCTTTCCTCAATACTGCTCTGTGAATGTTCTCACCTATCTGTTAAATCCAGGACCTTGCCTGTTAAATCTCAGCACCCTCTCTTCTGCAGTAGTTGAAATAGAAGAACACCATCAACCCCCTTCTGTTTCATGCCACAGGGAACCTTCCTCTATTGTCTTCATTTGTTAGAAGATCTTATTTTCTTTCACAGAAAGTTTTTTGTGATATGAATCCTTCAATAGAAGGAAAGAGAAATTCAGGAGCGCACACTGAAGCTTGGTCAAAGAGTGGCTGATGACCCAGGGTGCTCCTGCACCACGGAGCTTTGCAGATGGGAGCGAGAGAAGCGGGTGGTTGGGAAGCTTTCTGCCAAAAATACAGGGTCTCTGTGCCGAGGTTTCAGTCTCGCTCTCCACATCAGTGTCAAAAAATCTCTTCCTTGCAACAGGTGAGAAGTGGGAATGTCATAGAGTAGTACTGTGTGACATTTTTACATGGTTTTCATTCGTATTACAACTCCATGTTTCTTTTAAGGTTTGTGAGTCCTGTGCAAAACAGTCTCAAAAATGGTTTTAGGCAGGTGACTAATTCTTTCAGGAAAGCTTGAGATGTTAAAAACGGTCTCAGTATAGGCCCAGTTAACAACTTACCCCAAGAAATAAACTGGGTTTTTTATTCATTCAGAATGGATTTAAATATTAGGTTAACAGAGATTAACAGATTAGTAATTTGCTACAAAAAGGTGCAAAGACCTGAAAAAATAACTATTTTTCTCCCCAAAGCCTCTGAATTACATCCTGTCTTACAGAAAAGGTTTGCATTATCGCTCCTCTACACAACCTCAGAAATACAAATCATTATCAGAACTGATTTGTTTAATTACTTTAAAGTATGACAGCAATTTCAATAACCCACTACCAATGGGACCTTTGTCAGATTTCAGCATCATTCCCAATTCTCCAGAGTCTAAATAAACAATAACTGTCTTGTGAGTACCAATAGGTGGTGCTTAGTACATCAAAGCAACAAAGATGTTAAACACAAGATCACAAATAAACACAGTATTAAAATACACTTAGAAGAAGAATGTTTCTTTAGTCCTACATTTGGCTCCTAATCAAATGCTCCATGAAAATACTGTTTATACGTATGTGTGTCTACATTTAATTATAGATATAAATAATATGTATATAAAGTTTCCTTCCCAAAGCTAAGTTAAAAAATAGTCATTTGGGCATCAAAAATACAAAATACAACAGCCTAGAATCTTCCTCTTCCTCTTTTTGGCAAAAAAAATGCTCAAAGAACTAAAAGACAGGAAAGCAAATAACACCTTGTCCTCCCAGCAAAACCGCCTAAATTTGCAGCATGAGCAACGTCCACTAAAATGCTCTAAACCCAACAATATTTTACCAGGACTGAGGACCCAGACAAATAGCACACTTTATGTAACCACAGCAATCAACCCCAATGTGAGAAAACCCTAATAACCTTAGATTTGTAGCAGTGTAAAAAGTCTATTTTACTGCCTGTAACAAGAAATCTGTTCCACTTGATAGCTTTTTCCCATTCCGACGAGAATGACACAATATTTACAGACGTATAGAAAATAATGAAAAACTGTTTCTGTTTATTTTCTGTTTATTTTTAACCAATTCAACCATTACCCAAGAGAAATAGTGGTTTCCCAGTATCCCAAACATTCCCAAGCAATGTGTAATCACAGAAACCATTAATACCAGCAGGCTTATTTTCATACCCAATAACGGTTCCAAACGCTTTGATGCCCAGACAGCTAATTTACAGTTGAGACGCTACGAGTTGCGCTATCTTTGCACTCATCTGGAAACACTGGAGTGATGCAGTGAAATTAATTCCCTCTATATTTGGATCCCTAACTTTGGTAATGTATGTTTTGCAATATTGAAAAAACACCGCCTAGAGAATAAAGGTTTTTTCTTTGATTGGTGTTTCCTCTATATTCTTTTTAATCTTTGCATCTATGCATATCAAAAGAAGGAGACAGTATATAGGGAGCTGGTGTTGACCTTATAGTCTGAGATCATCATGACACTCTTTTTTTCATATCGTCAAGGTTCCACTGCATACACAGAACTTCAGTCTCCAAAAAGAACCACCCTGGAGGCACCAGAAGCACTTTTCCGAATATCTGATGAATTCCACTCAAATGTGACTTAAATATTTGGTTTTGGAAAAGAAAAAAAAAAAATGAAAGAAAGAGCATTTTTCTCTCTGATCTAAGACATGAACTTCCCCCTGGATTGGCTCTCTCTCATGTCTGAGTACAGAAGCTGGCCTAAGTTATGGGATATTTAAACTTTTAGGCAGGTACAGTTTAGTGAAATTCAGCCCAACTTGTGGTAGCGATGCACTGAGCTCTCAAAGCTGCTTAAGGGGGTAGGAGAAGGAGATCCTGGGGTTTTTTTCATCACTGTCCCAGGAATCTAGTGTCCTTGGGCAGGAACTTTCCCAATCCTATTTGAGTACCTTACTCAGTCATTATAAGTCCCTTTTCAAATTTAAGAATACTTCCCCTTATTTGGCCTGGACACACAGTTGAGGATCATACTGGTTTACACTTAAGGTTGCAATTATTTAGTCCATACAAGAATGTATGATAAGATGGAAGGTTTTTAATGCTATGGCTTTTCTTTCTGTGTCATATCACTGGGATCCCTTTGCCCATATTTGACAATGTTGGGTAAAGAATAAAGAACTTTTTTTCTACCCCCTTTTTTCAAAACTTGATGTCTTAAAATTTAAGTCCATAACTTGAGTTCCTGGTGTAAATGATGTAATATTAGAAAACTGCAATTCTGTATGTGGACCAGCACAAGATAAATGGATGATAGATCCACGAGAGTGTTTTTTAAAGACAGCGCACAAATCCAGCAGGGATTACACTCCTGTTCTCACGTGAACCTGAGCAGCCATAGGTACCTGTAGGCATATATACTCCATCCCTTCAACAGCTCCCCCAAACTCAAGCCTTCTCCACTTTTTTATCTCAGTCCTTCAGCCTCCACTCCCTACATATGGCCAGGATAGAAGCAGAGTGGTCACTGACAACACAGAGACATTCCCTGCAAGATAAATACATCCAGAGGAGCCTACAGAGCTGTGTTGCTCACCGTAAAGAAGATACAAACATTCCATAGCTGCGTAGCTCCCTAAACTCCACTATTTATACTGCCTGGGTCTCCAGTAATTNCGCTCACTGTAAAGAAGATACAAACAGTCCTATTTATACTGCCTGGGTCTCCAGTAATTATAGCAGGAGATGAGACACTTAGCTCACATGCAAAAACCCCAAACAAATTTAAACATTTTCATCTGTAGCCAAATCTTACCCCAAAATTTATTCATTCATAGGGTGTAGCTGTTAAAATCAAATAAGGGTTAGCACTTATAAAATGTGATTCTAAAAAGTAATACATTATTAGATTTGGGTACAATATTGTGAGATAAAAGAAGTCACCGCTCAACTAAATGCAAAGATTCTGTCCCAAAATACGGCTTCTGTTGACAAGAATCTGAAATCGGTGAGAAAGTTAAAAATTATTCCTTCTGAAGAAAAATAAGGTTATCATAAAAATTATGAAGCAAAAAAGCTGTGCTGTGAGGAACAATGCCCTGGTGCTTAGTAACATAAAACTTCTTCGTTTGTCCTCCGGCATGCAGTTTCCATTAAGTATGTGTTGTCTGTACGACAGCACTAAGCTTTCCATATGGACTTTAAATCAAATTCCAGTTCGTTATAGATACACCCTGCATGAACAGATACTCCCTAAAGAGTAATGACCCCACACAGCACTTACACCGGCACAATTTTCGCCAGTGAAATGAGCACAGTAGTACTAAAAGGCCTCTGAGCTCTTCCTAAATCATTTCCTGCTTATTTAGTTTGTACATCTTTTCCAAATTAGTACCATGAATTTGAGTACTTCAACACCATCTTTCGGATCCTCCCTGAACAGAAGAGCTCACAGTTTGTTTTTCTGAATTATCCCACCAAATTTTAGCTGTCTCAACCAAAAGATGTCGAGTCCATGCCCCGTCTCCAAGGGCATCAGCATGGAGCAACCTGTGTCCATGATCCTGCTCTGCAAGCCTCCCAAAGAGAGCAGCCACATCCAAACCATGCCATGGAGAGAGCTCCTGGCCCAGGCTGCCTCCCAAACCATGCCCAGGAATTGTTTGGGACAACACTACCTGGCTCAGGACAAAGTGCGTACACTCAAGAGTTGATGAACATATTCCAGTAGGAAGGAATCTTCTTGGTCATTGTCTAATTTACTACTATATGTCAAGTCCGCCTTATTTTCATGATTGAAGATTGAACTTCCAGAATCACAGAATCATAGAATGGTTTGGGTTGGAAGGGACCGTAAAGATCATCGAGTTCCAGCCCCCCTGTCATAGGCAGGGACACCTCCCACTAGACCAGGTTGCCCAAGGCCACGTCCAGCCTGGCCTTGAACACCTCCAGGGATGGGGACTCAACAACCTCTCTGGGCAACCTGTTCCAGTGCCTCACCACCCTCAAAGTGAAAAACTTCTTCCTAATGTTCAATCTAAACCTGCCCTCTTCCAGTTTGAAGCCATTCCCCCTCGTCCTATCACTACATGCCCTCATAAAAAGTCCTTCCCCAGCTCTCCTGTAGGCCTCCTTTAGGTACCAGAAGGCCGCAATAAGATCTCTCTCTAACATAGCTATACCTGATTTTAATAAAAAGACATGGTAAATTTGACAGTGCTTCTGATATGAAAATTTAGCAGAACTCCCGTTACCATTCACAAAATCACAGCGGAACCACAGCTGGTTTCACTGCGAATGGATCACCTGAGAGATTCAGAGTAGCAACGTAAGGACACAAACACCCAAACCTGCATCTCTACCCAACCTGCAAAATAAGGAAAAATGCCAAGATTTTCAATGAGTGTGCACCTTCTCCCCACAGCCATATCCCACAGGAATCCCAACTCTCCCCTCTAAATGATTTTTAAGAGAGAGGAAAGCAAAATTGCGAACCACTTGCAAGGTGTTATTTCTCGTGGATTCTGTCATACAAGAGGCAATAGAAGGGAAATTGAATTCCCGCGCACCGCCAGCTGTGGTTACTCCAGAGCCTACGCTGTAAAATAAAAACGGGGTGTTCGGGAGATCACCATTAGATTTTATTCCCAAGACACTGTCACCTGTTATGAAGACAACTTCTGTGATCCGGAGAGCTCTCCTTCACAGGCACAGTTCAATCACATCTACGAACTGGAATAGTTTATTCCATCTATAACTGTTCTTACTCTGAGGATCAGCGTTTCACTGGTGTTTTACTGCTGTCTTAGGAGGGCAAAACACTAACTGTTATGAAGTGAGACAGAGGTACTATTCCAGTTTCTATTTTGTTCTGATTCTGCCAATACAGTTGGCTGATCTGCCACTATTCCTTGCTATTAAGTTTTTATAGTAAGTCATGATCACAATCTGTTGATAACCATGCATTATGACAAATCAATGTGAATTTTGTTCTTAATTTTAAGAGTATTCCACTTTCCGTTGCACATTGCGATTATTACTGTTCTAGAGATAGTCCCTTTGCTTCACATCAAAACCACAGGATACATCAATAAATTCCATATACAATCCTACAAGATTGTCCTCTCTTTTTAATACGACAGCATTAGTGGGTGTTTTTCAGTCAAACGTGTAGAATTGTTATCCTTTAGTGATGTCTGAAAGCGGTTTGGAGCTTTGCTTGCTCCTCCATGGTACAAACACAGAATAGACCTCAAGGAACAGCGAGCGATCTCATGAAGTCTTAGCTCTAATTTTATAAAATGTTTTAAAAGAAATGAGTATAAACAATATTTGCTTTTTGTATCATAACTGAAACCATACTGCTAAACAATCATATCCTGTTTAGCCCATAATGACATCAGGAATATATGTTTATCATCTGCTCTGGACAACTTAGCATGATTTTGGCCCAAGGCAAAGTGGAACTGAAATCATTTACAGTTGTCCAAACCGAGATAACCACACATTTCTGAGGTAATTGATACCTAAAAGCAACACTGCCTTTAGATCACAGTTTGTGATTTAAGTATACTAATTCCTTAAAGAACGCTGTTAGAATTTTTAAAGTGTCTATTGGATTTCCTCCAAAACTTCGCATGGATTAAACAATCTACCGCACAAAGAAAACGTGATACACGAGTTCAGCCCATCCACTAACAACTCTTCCTTTAGGAATGGATCACATTTCCTACTGTCTTTGATTCCTTTACACCCACCTCAAAGTGACAACAAAATCCCAAACAAAACAAAGCCAGAAATACGTCAAACATTTTGAATAGCGTCTCTCAAGCAATCTTCCATGTTTTGTCATTAGTTTTAAAAACTAATAAGAAAGAAAATACATAGTACTGACTTCATACCTCTATATAATTCATGGATCTGTTCTAAAATAAGTAAATCTTGATTTTTGTCTTTTTTTAACATGGAAAAAGATCAAGAGTTCACAAAATAATATTGCTCTAATAAAGCAGAGCAATAGAGAGAATTACCTTACATATACACATACACACACACACATCCCCCAGTTCATGAATTATAGTCTAGCGAGAAAAAACAAAACATGTACTCAGATGAAAGATAAATATTTGATTACAGAAACACATTCTGTGACAGACAAACATAGAGTCAGATTTGTCCTTGCCTAGGACAGGGAACTCCATACTTCTAGCAACTTGTGTAGTTTTTTAGACCGAAAAAGTATTATAGTGGAATGACAGAAGAGAATGTAAAGTCAGGCACATAACCCACTCATTCAGAACAGTGCTGTTATGTATTTTTGGGCGTACAAGCTCAAAGGATTTGCCTGCCTTTATGCAAAACATAACATTTTGCATCAATAAATAAATAAGAGAGCAAAGAAAAGAAACCATCATTTTCCAAAACACAAACAGGGGTTGGGAACAACTGCTCTATGACACTTATTTTCAGCTGGGGAGAAATGGGACCTGTTCGTAGCCAAATTCTTAGGGAGAGAGGATTCTTGATTAGATTTTGAGTAATTGCAATGGGGAGAAGGAAGGGGAAACAGGACTGGGAAAGTCCTAGTTCTGAAAAGGGGCTCCATTAAGAAGAAAAAATGAGACTTACAACTAAGGCAGGGTAAAAATTGGGTTATTTCTTAGAATTTTCCATGAAATCCCCCAAGTGAAATGAGGCCGTAATAGTCAAATATTAAATACACAAATATTACTGAATGCATCAGCCACCTCAGCATAGAAAAGAAAATCAAACTGATATATCAAGCTCCTACCACTGAAAGGGTATGAAAAGCATTCTAAAAATAGCAAGTTTCCAACAGCCACATACACTGTACTGCTGACTAAAAAGGACAGAAATTGGCCCAAACACTAGTGTAGAACTGTGAGCGTGCTCCTGGCACAATTTTGCCCTTGACATCCAGTTGCCCACACAAGACATGAGGAGGAATTTGTTGCCTTCAGAAGGCGTGGCGACCTGGNTGTTGCCGCCTTCTGAAGGCAACAGGAATTGAGCATGAACAGGGGCCACGGGCTGTTCTCCATATTTGTCCTGGACAGGGCTACCGAAAAAACAGGGTTAACCCTGTCCGCCTACAGAAAATTTAGCCAGAGGGACCCAAGGGAGGCCATGTCACCTGCCTGCAGGGCCAGAGAACTGGCCCTGCCCTGGTTCGGTGGTTAGTACAGACACAGCCTTTGCATCTTCTAAATACTTCAGAGTAAATGACATTCAAGAAGATGCTCTACTGATAGAGAGGACATAGGGTTGATAAGATCTATAAGGTCCTTGATGTGTATGTAATATCTTTTAAATAAATATATATATGTGATCTTATATAAGATCTATAACTTGCTGTGATGTAGTATCTTGGGACAGTATAGCTAAACTTCAGTGAAACCGAGTAAAATTGTTATCAAAACCATCGTTCCACAGAATTCCATGCCAACACTGCTATACTGCTTCTTGATCCCAGGCTAGCTTTTTGAGAGCGACATGGTACTGCATTCTGTATTGTATACGTAATTTTTTATAAGTATATAGACCAAAAAATAGCAGGATGGAGAGAAGAGCACATACCGTAGCACGTTTGCACAGGATATTTTAATTTTATCTGTAAGCTGTGTTACATGAAAAGAGTCCTCAAATGCTATTGAAACAATTTTCTAATGTCAATAATAAAAAAGAAAAAAAAATGATTGTGAAAAATGCGTGTGAAAAGTTTATAAATAGAATCTGCTTTCTACAGGAAGGAAATACAAATACACGGCAGACAGAAAGATCCATAACTGCCCTTTTGTAATCTTCCTTAGCTTGCATGCTTAGGTGTCAGCAAACATTTGAGGGGATAGGAAAAATATGGAAATAGGGTTCCTTTAGACCATCCGGGCAAAAGGAAAAAGCATGTAACAATGATATAATATGCAGTATGAAAAAGGCCTCAGACCAGCATAACATATGAAATATTTCACAGTTTTCTCTGCTGGAGCTGTGAAAGTAAAAGAAAAGAAAAGTAAAAGAAAAGAATTACCTCCATCCGCTCTTGTTTGACATCATCAATCTCATCATCTTCAAACATGGCTAAGAGCTCTCCAGTCTGGTCAATGGAGTTGAGAAAGTCTTGAGCAAGCTTCTGCCGTTTGTTGGTGTTGTTACTGTTGAATTTATCTTCACAAAAGTAAGAAAAGAACAACAAACTGAAGTTATTTGGCTTCTCCAAATGTCAACCGATGTCCCTAGGAGGGACATGTTTTAGAATCAGACGCCCTGTGCAGAAAGGGCCTGTTCTTACTGTCCTCCTCATACAAGTTGTGCTACCTGACTGAGGTGATGGCACTGCAGTAGCCCCATCGTAAAAAAAAATCACCTTTAGTGTTTTCTAGGATAACCTAGTGGATTTTTGTAATCTACAGAAGCCTAGTCTACTGCTCATATATCATTATTTCTCACTGAAGGATCCACAGCGGACAGAGCTGTACAAGAACAGCTGTAACAGGTTGCCCAGGGAAGCTGTGGCTGCCCCATCCCTGGAAGTGTTCAAGGCCAGGCTGGATGGGGCTTTGAGCAACCTGGGCTGGTGGGAGGTGTCCATGGCAGGGGGGTTGGAACGAGATGATCTTTAAGATCCCTTCCAGCCCAAACCATTCTATGATTAAACTACCCTTCTCTGGTTGCACAAAAACCTCACTCGTAGAACAGGATACATAGAGGAAATATATATATAGAAATATATATATAAAGACAGGGATCTGCTGGAGAGGGTCCAGCAAAGGGCCACAAAGATGATTAGGGGACTAGAACATCTCTCATATGAGGAGAGGCTTAGAGACTTGGGTCTCTTTAGTCTAGAGAAAAGAAGATTGAGGGGGGATCTTATTAACGCTTATAGATACTTAAAGGGAGGATGCCAGGGGGATGGGAGCAGTCTTTTTTCAGTGGTGCCCATTGATAGGATGAGGGGTAATGGGCACAAACTTGAATATAGGAAGTTCCATCTTAACATGAGGAGGGACTTCTTTCCTGTGAGGGTGGCAGAGCACTGGCACAGGCTGCCCAGAGAGGTGGGGGAGTCTCCCACTCTGGAGACATTCTAAACCGGCCTGGATGCCGTCCTGTGCAACTGCTGTAGGTGCCCCTGCTCTGGCAGGGGGTTGGACTAGATGATCTCCAGAGGTCCCCTCCAACCCTGACTATTCTGTGATTCTGTGAAATGTTCTTTCCTGAATGTACGCAGAACAACCTCATTACCTGCAGCCTAAAGCAAACCATAACACAAACATTAAGACACAGCTCCACAGGTGATGGACCATTGCTCCACAGTAAGACCTAGAGAACCCTGGCGAGGTGATGGCTGTTGTTCAAAACAGAACAGCAGCTATAAAGACATTAGCTACAAAACCCAAAATTAATGGCTTCAATTACTAAAGCCTGCCAGAAAATGCAATCTTTAATTCCCAGATGAACTGTGTTTAGGAAGCACTTCATGAGCATCTAAATAGCTTACGAATATTGTTTATTTGTTTTAAATAGTGACACAGACTTAAGCATTAAAAACCCCAAAGCTGTCAGGTAAGATGCTACACTGCCAGATTGCTTGTGAGAAAAAATATTTTCACGTGTGGTGGAAATAAAATGCCACAGGCAAACTAAACCTCAAATGAGTTGACAAAAACTCATCCACAGATTGAACAAGAAGTACAATGTTTACCTAACATCAATGTGGATGCTCATAGGAACCAAACACAAGGAATTCTTTGTAAGGGAAAAAAAGAATAAATAAAAGGCTCTAAGAAACAAAGCAAGTTAAATACAAAAAGCTGTGTATGGACATTGCTAGATGTTATAAAAGTATGGCAAGGTTTTGATTTGCTAAGGTAAGTTTTAACTTAACCTTTTACAAAGGAATTGTTAATTTTTCTATTAATGTAAATCAACAAAACTTTATAACAGCAAATTATACGGCATAAATTAATATATTTTACATGCAAAGAGCTTTTCCTTTAAGTCCATCGGTTACAAAATCTGTCACTTGCTCATGGAATGGGGAAACAAAAGTGTTTCCCATTCTTTAAATTACGGATTCAAAGTATAACATGTTAAACCACACTGAAAACAAGCCCAGGTCATATATTAGTATTCAGTGACATCAGATTATGTTGTTTTTTTAAAAAACATGTCAAAACCCTTTGATAATAATTTAACAAATGTCCATTCAATTGCACACGGTAGCTGCCGCATTTAAATTACACATGCTGAAATCAATTAGCCTCTTAATCAGCACCAGTTTCTTACTTCAGCAGAGCTCTGACATTAAGCAGTCTTACTTCTAATTTGGATGGTAGACGCAAATACTTACTTTTGAAGTATTTCAAATGGAAAAGCAGAGATTTAAACCAAATTACTCTGAAGACAATATTTTTTGTGTCTTTAACTGTTAAGTAAACCAGTAATACTTTGCTTTGAGCTGTTCAGCACATTTATAAAATATCAAGCCTCCCCCAAATTAAGAAATTCATTTTTTCTACCTTCAAGGAGGTCATCTTCTTCTATTCCTTTGACAATTTTAGATTTGTAGTCTCGAAAAAACATGTATTTAAGTAGCCTTCTAAGCTTCTTCTAAGAGAAAAAAATACATTTATATTAATAAGTATTGTATAGTCATTTTTTATTTAGACTTTGTAACCCAAAACCATACAAATGTGTAATACATTAGTAAATATAATTTTTAAAATGTTCATAATTTTTGATTCTGCAGAAAATCCATACATAGAAAGTACATCAAGGTCAGTAGCAATTCCACATTAAATATTATTTATTTGAGCTCCTCGGTACTTTGCTTGCCAACGGTGAGACAGAAATGGGTTTGACTTTCAGAAAGCAGAAATTCAGAAATCGGGCTTCTTTAAGGAACTCCAAAATCTTTGCTTAGTTTGGAAATTCAAACCTACAAATGCATGTTTTCATGAACTTTGATATCCATATTGACCACTGTGTTCAGTATAGCCTTATGGATCATATCAGATACAGAAACTGCAATTGGCTTTCAGGTTTTAGTGTTTTTTAATTTTGATATGGTTTTGGTCATTAGGTTTCACCTATCAACTGAGGAAAGAAAACAGAGGGGAGAGAAAGGGGAGTGGGAAAAGGGGGAACTAAGGAAGAGAAGGAGATAAAGGAAAAGTAAATACAGTTCATAAAAATAGTTGATAATATCTTCACAATTTTGAAATTTGAAGAAAGAAAATGAATTTAATCTTCATATGCATTGTTTGTTTTTTTTTAATTAATGACCTGCTCCAATTATTATCCAGAGAAAGCAAGACCATCCCTAAATTTGGAGATTTTAGTGAGATAAAGTACAGGAAAAATATTATAAAGGAAAAATCATGCCAGGATTTACTGACAGCCTAGATGACAAAAATGTAATGGCCACATTATCAAATGTCACATCTACACCCTGCGTAACTAGGAGACAATTAGAATGATTGATTTTTAATAAAAGGGATAAAAAGGACCAATACTTATAGTTTTATTAAGAAATTGTTTTGAGCTCTAAGGTACAGTCCCCACCCTAAAGCTAGTGAAAAAATCTATTTATAATTGAAGTGACTGGAAAAAATGAGAATTAGTTAAAAAGTTATGCAATTATTGTACTGTGCACAATACAATACAACTGCAGAGCAGCTATACTTTTAAATAAAGCTACTCATGATGATGGACTCCTTTCACACAGGTTAAGCAAACACTTTAAAATGCGATAAGCAGCTTATTAGGTAAGGTAAGAAAATTCTATTTCATTACTGTACCTTATCTTTGCGCATTAAGAAGAGGAGATCTTCGGCAGAGATGACTCGAGCTCCTCGCAGCTGAGAAACTTCAGCTGCTTGCTGCAACTAAAACAAATTAATAAATTAGGATGGCTGCTTCTGTGTTAAAACATTTATTCACTAGGGTTTGTTTTAAATAAGTTCAGATAATATTTTGCATGGGAGTGCATAGCAAAACACAAGGTATGCACTCAAACACAAGCAGGGACTCTCAAAGGTGTCACTCACTCGGTTCTTGTTAGCCAAGAAGTGAATAACAATTTTATGAAAAGACTGAAAGTCTTTTGAGAAATCTCAAGCAAAAGCTTTTTTGTTTATGTTTAAAACGATCGCTTTTAAAAAGCGCTACATCCCTTTTTTTTTCTTTCCTTGCACCACATTAGCCCAGAAAATGAACATATAATTCTCTCAGGCAATGTAAAAATGCCAAATTCTTGCCATAGCACTTTATCTGCAACTGTGGAAGGGTGGCTGATCCCTCTCACAATTTTTAGAATAACAAATATTAATTTTAAACAGCTTACCTAAGTATTTTTTGAAAGAAACTCTACCCCTACTTGACTTATCATTAGTACAAACCGGACCCACATGAAGAACTTTTTTAGGCATACTCTTTTTTCACTTGAGAGAAACAAAATTGATTGATAGGAAACACTGACTCTATTAATAACATAATTGGAAAAACCTGACTGAGTTTTGACCCTATTAATAAAGCAATTGGAAAAACCAGGCCATTCAGATATGAAAGAGATAAAGATAGGATTGCGCAATGAACGCCACAAAAATCGATAAGGGGTGGCCACAGGAGTGTGAAGCAAAGAACTGTCCCCACCTCCATTGCAACAATGCCTCTAAAGGCCCCAAACTCCTCAAACTGGGCTGCAAAGAGCAAAAATCTCTTTGTAAGGGATTAAGCCTGTCAGCCTTGGATTCACCTTCAATAGGTGCAGGAAATTGGGCTACTTTATACCCAAATAGAACATATCAAAACCAGGACAAGATTAGAAACCAAACTTGTGAAAGCTGATGCTTATCAAACTACAGGGCTAAGGAGGTTCAACCCAAACGCAGAAGAGAAGTCTACAGGATTTGCTCCTTTCACCTCACCAAAGGCTATTTGGTTCTGGCTTAAGACGATGCGGTAGAGTAGGTGGCATAGAAAGGATGCTTCACAGCACAGAATACACCTTTTCCTCTAAATTCAAAAACATTGTCCAAAAGGCAAGGTTTAATCATAATTTCTTTGCCCTCATCCTCGTTAACCATGTGACGGATGGACTGACAGTGAGCACAGTACAAAAGTTATCAAAAGGAGAGACGCCTTAAAAAGTCTGGATACTAAAACTCATACACACCTGTAACGCAATTGATAAACAGAAATTTAATTTATTTTCAAATATATCTATATTCTTCTTTCAGAAATGCATTAATGCACCTGAAAATAATTTAAAGAAATCCTATCCTTCATACTCACACCAGCAATGGTTTCACTCAGTATCACTGGCTGAATAAGTATATTATTAATCTGAGCTCCCATGCTGCTATGACTTGAAATAGGCCTATTCAGAAGTTAAAAAGATCAACAAAAACAGTAGCTGTTTCTAATATCCAAAGGAGGAGGGGGGGGGAAAGATTTTCATTTTGGCAAGTGTTCAGTGGGCAAAAGATTCAGTCCATAAATCATAATACTGGACTGCATTAATTTTTTTCCACACTAATCACACGCATACAAAACGTTAACTGTATCTCGTACGCACAACACAAAACATACCGCGCGAAGAGTTTCAGATTTTCCCCTCGAAACCCTCTCTTGGCCCTTGCAGTCACAAAGACCAGAGAGATTTCAGGAATTCAGAAGTCACAGTAATATAATCTTACTTGAAAAATGTAAGAATGTGAAAAACGATAGTTCTATTTTTTGGCATAAGCAAAACTGTTTCTTATTCTGATTAGTTTGAGGGCACGCAAGCTACTTATATTTCTAACATAAAATATAAAGAGCTGGATAAAAATAAATTTACCAAGAACGAGCCAATATTCATCTCTGGTGTAAATCTATTGCAGCTAATGGATTTATGCCAAGGCTGACTTTGGCCCCACTAAGCTTAAAAGTGTTACAAAGCCCGACCTTAGCATGGCGATAACACAGCACAGCTTTTCCAAATATCATATAAAACAATGGCAGAAATATCCGACGCGAAAGTATGCTCTAGTTCCCGAACACATATAGGACCGTAACGACAATCTCGGAAGTCCCTTCCAACCCAAACCATTCTGTGATTCTAGAAGACATTAATTTTTTTACCGTAATATTCATATATGTTAATTTCTGCGTGTAGAAATGAAATACCTTATTTTTCCAAATGACGAACACATGACAACGTCATCTAAAGCAAAGTTTGTGCGCAAGCTGCTTACGGGAACCTCCCTATGAAGTAAGGGAGAGTAAGGAGGGGCCAAATTCACGTCCCATTTGCATCTGAGTAAAGCCTGAATAACACTGTTTAGTTTAATGGAGTTATTCTAGGCTAAACGCAAGATCAAAATCTAGAATAATATTCTCAGTTTCTACCAAAACAATGAAAACTTTATTCTCATATTGCCTCGACTTTTGCATCTATTTTATTTTAAGGAACGAGCACACAGCATTTAATTTCTTTGGCTTAAAGAAAGCAAAATACGAAAATAATTACTTCCTGTACGGTTATAAAATATGGATTATTTATCCAAACAGACCATAATGAGTTCTGCATTGGTACACATATTTACCTGGGAAACCAGGATATGCTCAGGTAAATATGTATCCAAGCAATTAAAAAAAAATTACGTACCGCACAGCCGAGGTTGGGGGGGGGAGATGTATTTATAGTTTTAACACACATATAATTGACTCATTCAAACCACAACATGAGTGCCTCGCTATAATTAGTATTATAACAAACTGTCTTATTTGACTGTCCCAGAGTTGCCATTAATATGCAATAAGCCCTGACTCCTTAATTTCCGGAGCTCAAGGCCTTGTTGAGCCATTACCGCGGCCGCGTTACGTGATGAAGGGGGATTTCAGGAAGCCATACCCAAGAAACGATCCATCTCCGAGCACCCGAGCATTTGTCATTCCAGAAAAGCAATTTTCAGCTACGCAACCTTGAAGTCGGGAGGTCTTTCACCTTTCGCTGCAGTGGAAGCACGGGGAGTTTTCACTTTGTGAGCAGCGGGTCTGCTGCCTGTGACTCCAGATGATAGGCGTGATATAAATACCGCAATAGCTTATCATATATGAGGTTACTATATGGCAACAGTGGAGATATGGCAAAAATTTCCCACCATCTCCCTTCTCTGAGCCTCTGATATCCAGTGCCAGTCACAGGATTTGGGGGAGCAGCAGTTCCAACAGACTCACTGTCTTTTCCTGATTTTTTTGAATCATTAAAATTATTTAGTCCAAAAAATCATAGAATCATAGAATGGTTTAGGTTGGAAAGGACCTTGAAGATCATCGAGTTCCAACCCCCCTGCCATAGGCAGGGACATCTCCCACTAGACCAGGTTGCCCAAGGCCACGTCCAGCCTGGCCTTGAACACCTCCATGGTTGGGGCCTCAACAACCTTGGGATCATCTTGAAGAACAGCAAACAATCCAAACAACTTAGCTTTTTAAAGAAAAAACAGGCTGAACTTCCTGATACCAGAAAACAATATTTGAGACCGCGGAGTCTGAATATATTTTTTACTACAGCCAAATTATGAACCCCTAAAAGTGAAGTTTAAATAACGGAAGTGTCGAAATGACTTTAACTATAGGCGCGCAAATAGCTCTGTTAATAATTAGGAGTTTATGAAAAATAAGTGTATTTTACAATTTTTCACATTACAAAGAAGGTAGTATATACAGTAACTATATTTTAAAGTCTAAGAAGAAATGGCTGGGGAATAATATTTTAAAATGTAATCACTGGTTTAATGATTTTATGAAGTTAACTTTCTTGGCAGGATGAACTGAAGTATGTTAACAGTCACCTTACGGCTATTTTCTTTTTGCAACTTCTGCAAATTATAGATTTGTTGAAAGGAGTATTCATTCTCCTATGACAGAAGCACAGTTACTTCAATGGCACTGTCTGCCTTTTTTTTTTTTTTCATAATTATTTTTTCTTCCACTACCTCCAAAGTCAACAATCACCGATACTTCTTCGACAAAAACGTCTTGATGGACAAACAGACAAAAAGCGGGAAAACAAACATACTGTGTTGTGACATAATCCTTCCAGTGAAACGGCAGGACGGAGTCGAAACGGTAATGTTTGCATACCTCGAAACTGCTGGGAGCCAAGAATAATGCTTCAGGAGCTGTGATTTTGTTTTGATTATAGAGGAAAATTAGATCATAGTTCACCTGGCTGAATTTTTTTCTGAGGAAGGAAGGTTGTTTTGTTATTAAATATGCATTAAAATGTCCTCTTTTTTCATCTTTTCTAGATCAAAAGCATGCAACTATAAAAATACCAATAGAATATTCTGAATGTAGATATAGTGCCATAAAGGTATTCTAAACAGAGCATCCCAATACTTTTTTGAAGGCAATTAACCTGTTTTTCGCTTAAATCTTTCCATATAATTTCTCACATGCTATTAATGCTGACACCTGAGCTTCTAATCCTAACATACAGAGCAAAAATACAGAATTTGTTTCCACAAGTCACCATAGGGATGTGCTTTACACAGTCAGCACCTCCTGAGAGGGTAATTACATTATGGAGTCCATTAGAGCATTCTAGTAGGTAATGATTTAGAATGACCACAGAAGGGTTAAACAGCATGACCAAATTGTCACAAGCTGTCAAAACCAAAAAACTTTAATCTGCAGATTAAAAGACAATTAATTTTCTTCTTATTAGGTATCTGTTTTCAAATCTAAGTATTTGTTTACTGAAGACCATTTAACTAACACCAGGTGACTACGTGGGACCTTGAGAAGATAAAGCTCTGCGTCCCATTTTGATGTTGGTTGGAAAAGACCTTTAAGCTTGTCAAGTCCAACCATAAACATAACACTTCCAAGGCCACCACTAGACCATGTCCATCAGCACCACGTCTACACATCTTTTAAATACCTCCAGGTGTGACTCTACCCCTTCCCTGGGCAGCCTGTTCCAATGCTTGACAACACTTTCTGTGAAGAAATTTTTCCTAATATCCAATCTAAACCTCCCCTGGTGCAACTTGAGGCCATTTCCTGTTGTCCTATTGCTTGTTACTTGGGAGAAGAGACCGACCCCCACCTCATTACAACCTCCTTTCAGGTAGTTGTAGAGAGCGATAAGAAGACATTTCTTATTTTAGACATTTCTTTCTTTATTTCTTGACATATAGTGAATTCCATTCCATAAAGATCATGAGAAAAAGAAAACATCAGTTCACACCCTACGGTCCCTGGCACTTACTGAGAACTTGTTTTCAAGTATGTAATTTTTTATATTTGTTCCTTCAAATAAACCTCATTCTTTAGTATCTGAAGCCTGATCAACTGCTGATCATCTCGCCTTCTGGCAGGTGGCAATGGCTTTTGGTTCCCACAGCTCAGCCAGTCTGAAGAGCTGGATCTGGATACAGAGAGTCTGCAGCCAGTTGCTAGGAGCTGGAGAAGAATTATCCCAAAAGCATCTCCAGCAATAAGCAGGTTACACAAGGACGCCTTCCCTTCGAAAGCATAAAGAGTATGTCTACAGGTCCAATAGTCAATGATGGTTTTGACATCAGAGGTGACAAGCAGTTGATGTAAATTCAAGAAGTCAGACTGTTCTAACAAGTATGGGAGAAAACAGCCCTGTCCTCAGCTGCCTTCAGACTGAAATTGTGTGAAAGCCAGTCCTAGGAACTCCAATAAACAGCCCTACATCTCAGCCTCCACATTTTTAACCATATTTTAACCTATTGAAGACCCCTACCGCTTAGAATGATGAAGAAGAAATATTTTGTTATTATTCCCATTTGTTTAAATGGAACATTTAATATAATTTTGGACATCACCATCTCTCTTCATTCTACTGACAACCCATATACATCTTTTGATTACAGAAAAGATTGTAGGGTTTTTTTGGTTTTCATTTTTGTTTTTTAGCAACACAGTGTAATCCAAATAGAATAAACGCAACAAAAGAAGGTACCTACTTATAGGGAGAGAAAATAGCAAGAGCAGAACACCCTGCACCTTGCTCAAGCTGATATTCTTCATGCTGCAAACAAGATCCTTCTAAACATACAAAAGAAGGAAAAAAAAAAAAATTCCAAAAAATGTACATAGCTTTTAGAAAACCACATGGACTCAGCATGTGTAATGGAATGGGCTAAGAAGAAAATGCACTGTGGTCCTGGAGCTCACCTATGGTGTACCCATAGTTTCACCCTACTGGAAATCTCTGCAGCTGGAAGGGGAAGGCTTTCTACTAACCAGTGTCATAAAACTGAACTAACAATTCTAAGCTAAAGCACATACCATTTATTTTCAAAAAAAAGTATAGATATATCATTAGAGCAGGCTTGGCCACCCATAGCATCTTCAGACCATACCCTACAATTCATCTCAGAGCAGTAGATTCCCAGAGAGCAGTTATTCATGGGGTTATTCTCTCACAGATGTAGACACTTACCAGATTTATGTCCATCTAATGCTCAAGTTTATCAAGTTCCCACCAGAATGAAGCTCTGCCAGTTGTCAGCCACCCCCCAATTCGGTATTATCAACAAAGTTGTTGAGCGTACCCTGTGTCACCCACCCAGGTTGCTGCTGAAGACATATGGGCCTCGTTATTCCACTCTTTACCAATATCTAAGAGACTTAAGTGTTGCTCCACAGGAGTGGGGAGGGGAAAAAACAGGTGAAAACTTTTTCTCATGTGTGGAACAATGCAATTTTCGCAACGGATTCTGCATGTTTGTTCAGCTCCTTGAATACGGTGTAGTAACTCCTGCAGTTCAGCAGGCAGGAGATCAACAATCCCACCACGAACGGGGATTAAGGAAAGCTCTATATTTGTTTACTATCTCGCGCTCCATATTTTTTATTTTTAGCAGGCATAATCATAGCTGAGCCCCACATTTGTTGATACTCGCAACCATTCTGGTTTAAAATATAAACAGGCACAGTTATTACAAAAATGGTGACTTATTTTTAAAGCGCAATAGCCCAGGCTCTGCCCCTGAAAGTGAAGATTTGCATCTATTGGAGATGGTGTGATTTTTAAAAATTATATTAAATAGATTAAATAAGGAAAATAAATTTCCAAGTAAATAGCGAAATTAATACTGTTATTTTGCAAAAGAAGAGCTTTAAATCAAAGTCTCCTTTTTTTTAAAATCTCTTCTTTATAAATAATTCAAGTTCAGCTTCTTAAATTAGAGCTTGTCGCATTTTCTGTCACACAGGGAAAAGAATTTAATGCATTTATGAACAATAACTACATTTCAACTCAAGATTCAGGCATGACTTTTTCCTGGTTTTCCTTCTTTCACTTCTGATTCCAAAATCAACAATTTGGGCCAACATTTTATACCTGTAATTCTTCTACTGTCCATAAAACAAAAGAAACTCTATTGCACACTTGAGATGTGTAGCAGACAATACTGACCAAAGTGAAATTATACCAAGAACATTAAAACTATAAAGTCTCTAAATGCAGAAAAGTATTCAGACTCACTGAATTCAGTTTTAATATGCACAGATTATTTGATGGCTACATAGACTTTGTTAATTGAAGATTTGGTGTAGTGCTGGAGATGGCCATAGCTGATGCACTCTCCCACTGCCAGTGATGATTTACAGCAGGCAAGAAAACAAACCTGGAAGCTTCTATTCTAGTTATTATTATTATTACAGGGGAGAAAAAATAAGCTTGAAAAATATCATTGAAGGGGAAACGATGGAATAGTGTTCTCCAGAACGAGCAAGAGACCGTGAACAAAGCTTTGTGAAGTGTGAACTTTGTAGATATGAAAGATTCATTAGCCAATATGAAACGGAAAAATTCTCACGGCCAAACGCACTCCGACCTCTGCAAACACATATCTGTTTGTGAAGAAGATGAGCACAGAGGTCCTGTATAGACTGTCCGTGTTCTAGGATTGTCCGGATATTCTAGACGCTG
The DNA here is from genome assembly GCA_008711295.1 of Anarhynchus alexandrinus. Lineage (NCBI taxonomy): Eukaryota > Metazoa > Chordata > Aves > Charadriiformes > Charadriidae > Anarhynchus > Anarhynchus alexandrinus. The sequence continues at coordinate 542,215 of VUYV01000273.1, forward strand.
AGGTAAATGGTGCCAACCCACGGTAAATCACTGGTAGCAAATTTTCCCTGCATCTAAACTAAATAAATGATGGTGTTTTGGAGGAAATCATAACAAAACTAACTACATTTGTATCCAAACTTTCACAATGACCGTTTGATTTTTACAGCAATCTCGCTATTGCTATTCCAAGTTGAGAATCTCAGCTATAACTATTATTTCCATCTAAGTTACACCTTTCAATGCCTCTTTGGTACTAACAGTTACTTTGAAAAAATAAAAATGTGCGATCTTTTCAGCAATAAATCCATTCACATTCCTTTAGTAAAACAAAAAAGACAATTAGAACTTACCCTTTTTAAGAACAGAAGATAATATTATTTTTGAATATTTAGCCTATGAGCTGAGATTTATTCCTCTCCATCAATTATTTCTATTTCTTTTCTTTCTCCAATATTACTATGGCATGCAAAGCAGCAGAGGTTTACATTATACCACAGCTTCCTGTCCTTTGGTTTCAAATCCCAGAAGAAACCACCATTCAGGATTATTGTTATGCAGTTTCCAATGCTACGAGCAGAAAAAAAAAAAGCCTGTTCTCTGTTGATTGAGAGACCATCTAATATAAACAGGTTTCTTTCTCTAATTGCTATAGAGAGTAACATTTAAGTCATGCATCCTTACGTTGCTCGCACAGGAAAATAATCATCGCTTTATATTAGTTTCACCAGAACACTAAATAAATACTCTTCCTTTCCATATGACAGCAAATTGGAATCAGACTTCACCGTTTGTCATAGGGAAAATAAGACATATATTTACCTATTCCATGCACAGAGATAAAGTGCTTTTAGAGCACGCCTCAGGCTAACGAAAGAACTGCAAAGCAAGTATTATTCTGAAGAGCAGGTAACCATCAGTGCACTGAATATAGAGAAGACAAGACCTTGATTCTCTGGCTGAACTGATCCCAGAGTCATTAAAAAAAATCCCTTTAAACACTTCAAAATGAAGGCCAAAGACATACTTGAAAAAATTACATCCCTCAAAGGACATAGGCAAGACTTTGCTTTGAAAATTTAGACTAGGAGACAGAAGGAGAAAAAAATGGTTCCATTAAAAATACAAAATGGAAATATTTTCCATTAGAAAGATCTAAAATTATTCACAGCCCTGAAGACACATGCCATTATGTTCATACTTGGAAATACAGCGCTAGTGGTAGAAGACTTTATAAGATAAAATATTTCACCTGAAATGATTCACAGTGGTCTTCCTCCTAACTTTTTATTGCCATCTGCTCAAATGCACGTGTCAACCAAGTGGGAGCTTCTCAGTTTGCTAAATGTTACAGGATCACTCAGATTAAACAGTGAGATACAGAATACCTGTTAATGACTACTGGTTTAAATGGTTTTGGACGGCAGACAGGCCATACGGGTGTCTGGGCATCAGGTAAATTATACCGCCTGCAGAATTTTGACAGACAGGGACATGTCATCTTGCAAGATGTACCCAAATTATCAATAGAAAGAGGAAACAAGAATAGAAAAAAAAGAAAAGGACTGAAAACCATTTAGTTTTAATGCTTTTTCAACCACAATATATGCGTGAAGTGTACATTATGACACCAGAGAAAGTCTCAGTCTGTTCTGTAATCTTTAATCTTAGGGAAAATCACTTGTCAATGGGGACAAGGTATAACCAGAATGTGTAATAAAACGGGAAGTACTATGAAATTTTTCTCTTCTATCAGGAAATCTTGCTCCAGTTCATTTCAAAATGGTTTCAAGATCCTAAATCTATAGCACCTTTCTTCCAAGAATCTTCTAATCCAAGCTAAAAATAAACATAGAGGGAAATTTATGAAAACAATAATCCCAGTCCAAGGTAGACCCATTTTCATGTAAAAGTAAGAGGAAAGGAAGTCCAAATTTTTGCATGTATGTGTTGGTTTACTGTATTTTCTTTTTTATTTATATGATTTATAATTCTTGGAGCTTCAATAAATACAAGGTAAATTGTACAGATGATAGCAGGAACATGACAGATTTTCCATTGGGAAGATGAAAGACAGAAAAAAGGAGGGAGCTCTTGCTCGGAGAAAGAAAAGAAAGCAACATGAAGGAGCATAAATGTAAAATCTGAACAACAGATATTTGTGTCTGAAAAACGGCACTGATTTCCAAACTCTATTTAATGTTCATTCTTTAATTAACATTCATTTCCCAAGGACATAAGTTTCACATTACTTTAGCACGAAGAGAAAGAATCACTTTTAAGCCATGAAAAGGCTGGGGAAAAAAAATAAACATGCCTTCTGAACATAATTTCCTCTTTATTGCTACTGCAAAGTTATGAAATGAAATCTATTATTTAATTACATTGGATCAAGCAACAGGAAGAGAAGGGAGTGTTTGAGTCACAACATCTCTGTAAGGATAAATTACTACACTTCCTCTCGCTAAAAGACAGTTTTAATGGACTGAAATTGTGCAAATGGTTAAAATCAAACTACTGGGAGGTAGGAAGATCTTCTTGCTAACATAAAAACCCCATAAAACATACTCTGAGATTCTTAACAGAAATATCGGTAACAATAGGGGGAAAACGTAGCAACATTTCTGCCAGAACATCAACAGTGTGAACATTATTACATGTATTCAGATTCTCTGCAGAATCTGAAGATAGTTTAAAAACTATACAATAGCTTCTGGGGCTGCTTTGTTTTATGCTTTGCATTGGAGATGTTTAGATAATCTATTATGAAAACTTCAAAATTTGTCCGCTATTACTACCAAACTTTTATTAGCCATAAGGGATTTCCCTTAGCTGTGCTTCAGTAATGTTTACTAGATCCTTCAAATTGAATGCAACTGTTGGAAAAGTTAAAGCATTTTATTTCTTAAGCATGTTCTTGGCATAAAAAAAAATGGGAGGGCTTTAAGCTATAATGAAAAGATAGGCTGCATTCTAAAACGTTGGAATAGATAACTTGGCAATTGCTATAGAGTCCAAGAATTGGGATATGAATGTGCAAATGCTGTGATCTTTTATATAATTTAAATTCACATTGACTTGTGTGGAGATGCTCTGAAATAACCTTTCATGGAAATACTATCTTTTCTGAAAACCAGAATACACTAAAATACAAGGGGATTTCACAGATAATTTGAACAACAATGGAATATATCTTTGAAGATTTTCAGGAAAGCTACTCCTAAGCCTAAGGGCAGTATGGGAGAAAGCATTTCTTTGAAAAAGCTCTCCTGGAGGCAACAGAGATGGATTTCCTCAGCCCGTCAGAGACTGGACTGACCTCTCAAGACTACAGGAGGGATGACATGAAGGGAGTGAGTATAAGCCATGAAGTTTTTTGAGAAAAGACGCAGAGAGGTTTTGAGTGGAATAAAGGAAACAACATAGAAAAAGCTGTTTGCAGAAATTTTCTGGATCAAAGATTTTCACGGTGCCCTCCTAGTATTTGGTCCATGGTTTACTTCTAAGCTTCTAACACAGTCTATGAAAGGAGTTATAAAATAAAGCCTTTCAGCCATGTGGTGTCTCACAGAACACCAGGATTCTTGAGTTCTTTAAAGAGGTCTGATCTTCAATGGAACACGTTAGGAGGCCACTTGTCCCTATGTGAGTAGAGAACCCAGACTTCACCCGTTGAATGTAGGACACCAAGAAAATATGCCATGAATCTCATCATACATGGTGCATTTCTTATTCTTCTCTTGAAATACAAGTTATTGGCTACCATCAGACTTCAACTGGCTATGGGGACATTTGGTAGGATTTAGTGATTTTTTTAATATTTTACCTACCGATGCTTCACAATTAAAACTTGCACATTCTCAAAATGGTTATGAACCAAAAAGGCTTTGGCAGATAGTCAGTCCAGAGTCAATGCAAAAAACTATCAACTGACTGAGCAAGAAGCCTGATAAAACCGAGGAAACAAGAGATGCATGTCAAGGGACAGAAGCACTTGGTCTTTTGCAAAAATCTGTGGAAGTAGGCGAGAAGTACAAGCTGTGGACCTATATATATCCATTAGGAGAGGACAAATAATTTCCCCTGCCCTGAGGAGATCTCTGTTTTGGGATTTCCACTGTACAATCTTATAATTAAATTCAGCTCCACTAAAACTGTTCACGTGTTAAGTTACTAAGGCTGAGCACAAGGCCAGGATATCCATTACTGGTACCAGAGGAATCAGAAGAAGAAAAGGTCAATGATGCCAGTGGGGAGGAGGAAAACTAGTGTTTGCAGCCTTTATCTTTATCCTTTGAGATCCACGAAGTGTCAGCACTACAGCTCTGAGTTCAGTAGACACTGAGACATCACCAAAATCTTCAAGAGGAGGGGCTCAGGGCAAAAAAGCATGGATGGAAAGAATGATTTTCTCCAGGAGAACAATGCTGTAGATCAGCATCTGGGCACAGCGATTCTGACCATGGTAAAGGCTGAGCCTTAGCACAATCACCAGGATTCAGATTGTTCAGCTCCTAAAAAACAGTAGCACAGATTTCTTCAAGTAGAGACCTTGATATTTCTGCATGAGCACGTAGTCTAAAGGGTCTGCAAAAGGGTACATGGTTCTCTATTAGAGATATTCTCTGTAATGTTTATGGAAACAGAGGGAAGATTATCTAAGACTAAAGTGCAATTGCTGAAGTGCAATTGATGAAATTCTAACAAAAAAACCCACCCCCAAAAAAAAGACAACAAAAAAGCATCAAAACATAAATGGAAACGTACCTTCATTCCTCAAAAACAATGGAACACTGTCATTTTTATCGTGTATTTATAAGAAAGTGAACTCAAATATCAGTCACAAACTAATAACTATATTTACCAAAAAGGAGTGAAAACAAGCGTGAGTAAAATCAACAGAAGTATCACAATGACAGAAAAAAATCTCTGATCTCAGAATGACAGAGTGGGTGACACTTTTCTAAAAGACTTTCTAAAAGGAAGGAGGAAGACAAGAGGACATCTTTTCATGTCTAAAAAGACATGTCTAAAAGACATGAAAAGACATGATCCCAAGTGAAATGTAGAGTGGACGAAGAAAAGATGCAAGGCTGGGTAAGATTTAAGAAGGAACACTGATTGTTGAAGGGACTGAACAGGTCAAGAGAGTAGAGGATAAGACTACTAACAACAATAAAAAAATCTCCATTAATACAGATCTATCCCGTTTTGGGTTGCTTTTGAGGCTGATTTCTTTATTGTGGAAAAGCTAGGTTACCTATGTGAATTTTACATTTCTGTTCATATGACAGTGATCTCTGTTCTACATCCATTTTACAAACCAAGGCACGGAACAGCTCACTGCACGTGGGCAAAGACAGGACCAGGAGAAAAAAATCCTTAGTTTGCCTCCCTTCCCAGCCAATTAGCAGCACTCCTTCACTGCTAACAGTTCTCTAATAAAATAGGAAACATCTGCAAAGTAATGCAGAAATATAAAAAAGAACAAAACCAACAACCAACCAAACCTCTTCTGAGCTTTGCCTTAAGTTTTTTGTATCTAAACTTGTATGCGCTCCTAAGCAAAAACTATAAATATTTCCAAGCGCCCAAAGCTGTGATATGCGGAGGTGATTTAGCAGGCACGCAAGCCATAAAAACTGTGCCCGATATATTTCGCTTCTAATTTAGAGTAGGTGGGCCAGCCTTATATCATATATAATCATAATTCTCAGTGACATTTAAACCAAAAACCAAGTAAACATTTAAACTAAAAACCTGCAAACCTCCATAAAGCTTTACAAATAGTATGTCATTTTAATATAAAGCTAAGAGACAGTAGCATAAACAATGTCAGCACAGCCACTGGTTTGCAGTTTAGAACCTGGACCTCCAATATTATACAATTAGATCTGTACATTCACAAAAAACACTCTTCAGACAGTGGATTTCTGAGGTGGAATGGCATCTACAGCATGCAGTAAAGCCATACTGAAGCCATACTTGGCTTAGAAGCCAAGAAATACAGGAATAAAAGAAATACAGGAATAAAGAACTGCCAAAAATAAAGCTTAATTAGCTTTACAAGTCAAATTAAGAAGCAAAGCAAAGGAGGCTTCAGACTTAAAACGGTATGAAGAAAGATAATCTCTGCAGAATGAAATAGAGGTGGAAAATCTAAACGTGGTTCTGAAACAGGAGAATAATTTTCACTGGGGGTTGAGAAGAACTGAGATTTTGAGCATCGGACAAAGGTATGACAACTCATGGAAGAGGTATATGGAAAGAAATTATTTCTAATTATTGAATCATAGAATCATAGAACAGTTTGGGTTGGAAGGGACCTTTAAAGGTCATCTAGTCCAACCCCCTGCAATAAACAGGGACATCTGCAACTAGATCAGGTTGCTCCGAGCCCCGTCCAGCCTGACGTCCAGCCTGACGTACTGAATGGAAGTAAAACTCAAAGATTTTACTGCGCTCCAGTCATCAGCACTGGATATCTCCGATGTGAATGAACTGCAAACATTATTGAACGTCTGCTGGCATTAATATTCAAATAAATCAGCTAACTTTTGGGAAGCTAAAGGGATCAAAAAATTATAGGCTGCTGCCTACAAATACTTGAAGAGCAATTAGAAAGATGACAGATCTAAATTCTTCTTGGTAGTGTCAGATGATATAACGAGGGGCGACAGCCAGAAATCGCAATTTGGAAGGATCGAGTAGGATGTTAGGGAAACCTTTCTCATGGGGATGACAGAGCAGCACTGCAGCAAGTAAGCAGGAGAGGATCTCAAAAATTCATCTGTGGAGCTTCCAAAGCCTGGGCTGGACACAGCCATGGCTGACCAGATCTCGTGATAGTCCTCCTTTGAGTGGGTTGGACTAGATGTCTGCAGGGGTTTGACTATTTCCTTGCCTTCCGTGTTTCATATATTCTTACGAAGTTTTTGAGTAAAGGAAATAGTTTACTTATGTTCCTACAGGTTCCAGCACAACAGTCACCTCCCCCCTCCCCCACCCCCATTTGGAATAGGGTCCCCTATCTACTACTCCACCAAAATTAAAATTCTTATCAAAACCAGAGTGTCCACAAAGTGGAAGTGCAGAAACCTGGTCCTGAGGACACTGCAAAAGGCAGAGAACACAGGCGGAGGTGAGACAAACCTCACCACATCTTTGAGCTGCTGCTACAACCATCAGGTCGGGAAGTTGGTGGGCTGTAGTCAGCTCCCCGGTGCCTCTCAGTCACGAGAAAAGCCTGCGACAGCACTGCTAATACAGAGGAGAAGAAACAAGGTCTGCTCCTCCACACCAGCCATCCCACTGTGCACTGAACAAGACATAGGACAAGAGGAAATTCGCCGACTCCTTCAGTAAGAACGAATAAATACATAAAAATAACGGGTTCATTCGCAGCGAGTAGTCTAGGCTGATGAATGGCAGTTGTGTGTAAAACGAGTTGAGCAAGGTTATTGGGGTTTCTTTTGATACAACTTGAATGAAAATCAGCTTCTATGATGGTGTAAGTATTCCCAGAGTAGATTCCTTAATTATTTGCAGCCTTGGCTCATTCAGATAAATAGGCTGTGCTAATATAGGTTTGAGCTTCATGTAGAAAAAAAAATAGTTATTCATTACAGATGTGAGTATCTCTGCTCCGTCTCCTGAGCCGCATACTGCAACCAATAATAAAATGCAGAGTGGTTGAGCTCATGCCTCACAGTTAACTTTATAATTTCATCTAGTCAAGATTTGCTTTCTCAAAGCCCTATAAGCTAAATCCTAAAGACCCAACACAAGTTTTTACGGAATAGGTCCAGAATTGAGGCCTTTTTAATGGATTCACGTAAACAGTGATTTATAGTCCAGAGTAACTCTTGTTAATAAACTTAAGGTTGTTGAGGTTTTTAGATTCTCTTTAGATATATTTCCCTTTATACCTTACAGATGTAATAAACTGCGGTATATCAGCTAATGAATGAAAGAGGACATTTGTCCCACGAGAAGGCAGCACCATAGAGAGTGTTTCTGCTCTTTACAGACACTTGCAGTGAAACGGGTGGCAAGGACGACGGAACTGAGACTGAGGTCCCCCACTCCAGGACAAATTTCAGGTTGTAAATGAAGAGACACCACCACAAAACACATATATTATACTGCACTCTTCTAATAGTCTCAGAGTATTTTACAAGCAAACTTAGTAACATTATCCCCATTTTTCTAATATGATACCTGAGACACAGAAATGAAAATTAATTAATCTACAGTCACTTTACATTCTAATGATTCTGGTTCATCATTTCAGTACCTGACCCCTTCCTGAGAATGACCCACTGGAGAATTCTTACAACTTTTATCCGCTACTTGCCTTCATACACAAACCAGATCTCAGATATCTCCCTCCAATCATCTTCAGTCTAATCGGTATGATGGCACTCAGTGCAAATAATTCTTTAAAGCACTCTGTATTACCCACTTTTTGTTGTCCTACTGGTAAGTTTAGTGACATCTAATGCATAGTCAGTTGATGACCCCTGAATGTTTCATTAAATGACATTTAATGTCAGAAACTAGATATAAAAAGATAACGTGATATGCTGATTTCCCATAATTCATAGAATCATAGAATGGTTTAGGTTGGAAAGGACCTTGAAGATCATCGAGTTCCAATCCCCCTGCCATAGGCAGGGACACCTCCCACCAGACCAGGTTGCTCAAAGCCCCATCCAACCTGGCCTTCAACACCTCCAGGGATGGGGCCTCAATGACTTCCCTGGGCAACCTGTTCCAGTGCCTCACCACCCTCAAAGTGAAAAACTTCTTCCTAATGTTTAATCAAAACCTGCCCTCTTCCAGTTTGAAGCCATTCCCCCTCATCCCAACACTACATGTCCTAGTAAAAAGTCCTTCCCCAGCTCTCCTGGAGGCCCCATTTAGGGACTGGAAGGCCGCAATAAGGTCTCCCTGGAGCCTTCTCTTCTCCAGGCTGAACAGTCCCAACTCTTTCAGCCTTTCCTCATAGGAGAGGTGCTCCAGCCCTCGGATCATCCTCATGGCTCTCCTCTGGACACGCTCCAGCAGGTCCATGTCCTTCTTATGTTGGGGACCCCAGAGCTGGATGCAGTACTCCAGGTGGGGTCTCACGAGAGTGGAGTAAAGGGGTGGAATCACCTCCTTTGACCTGCTGGCCACACTTCTTTTGTTGCAGCCCATTATCTCACAATGCATAGAAACATGCATGTAGGTGCTTCCCATTTCTTTAGCCTTCAGTCAGCTGTAGAAGTTCAGGCTTGCACAGCCAATGCAAGCAAAGAGAGAGTCACCAACGGAATTCCCATGCCCTGCATCTCCGGGAAATGCACCATCCACCATGATACTGGTTTAAGATGTACATCAGGTTGCTTAGCGAATCTGCATTTATCCTCTTGAAGACTATATTCAACAAAATCAAAGCAAGGACAAATGATTTTTTGAGTTGAGTGTTGTAGCAATAACAGGAAATTCTTTCAACACACGTTATATCCAGACATAGGATGAAATAATCCTTAGTTTGAAAATCTAGCCTAATTTCAGGGGATTTGTATCCTTAAAAGGTCAATGTACTTTTGCTGAGAGCTTCTTATAATGAAAGGGTTTTTTAATTAAGTAGAAATAGTATTCTATTATATCAACTATAGACTAAAGCAGTGGATCTGATTATATTAGTAATATTAACTTAATATAAAGTGAAAGTTCCTCATCTAAATATTAATAAGCAGCTTCTACTAACAGTGTGCTTTATCCATTCAGTGCATACAATGGCACTTCTGGCTTCAGTACAGTTATGCATACATGAGTCCTAGAATTTAAATACGTATTCATTCTCAAAATTTCCTTTTACTCCTTCTTCCAATGTGTAAATGCCAAGTATTGAAGTAAGCCTATAAACATTACTTTTATTTTCAGGCTGTACAGTTAAGTCAGAAGGAGTTTCCTGCAGTCCAGCAGTGCACTGGAACTCACACTTACCCAGCAGAAAGTGAATCCCCTCGGTCTCAGCAGAGCTAAACCCTGAAACGATTTCCTGTGCTGGTCTTCCATTTCGTATTTGTTTTCTGCACCATTATTTTATGTAGGTATTAATTCTGAATTCTGATAGATAGATTGTGCTCCAGTGAAGTTCACTTTTGTAATAGTGGTGTAGCCAGCAGTGTGATGAAACAGATATTTGATAATTACATGTCGCAATTTCAAGTGTGCCATTCTCTCCATCCATCTAAACCAGAATAATAATAATGTGCCACAGATTACCTCTCTGTCACGGAAAATCATCTAAACAGTGTTCACTTAGATGGGGGAACAGGTAATCAGAGCACTCCTCTTTTTAACTATTTTTATGTATCTACCCTCTTTTCTTTCCTACCCGTGTTCCCACCTCCCACACCAGTAGTCATTTCAATAATGAGTAAGATTAAGGGAGAACAGAGTCGCGCGCTTCCCTTTCGCTGCTGGGATCACAATTGGAACCTGATCCAAAGTACTAAATTCAACCAGCGCCTGATCTTTAGCTGCCATCCACTTCACAAAATACCCTGTCCACAGTTTGCTGCAAGTTGACATCAGTGGCAAACTGCGCTCAGGAAAAGACGAGCACAGCGCTCATTATCGCTGGAGCCTAAGCCAGGGTTGAGGTCTTTGGCGACGAAGTGTGGGAAATGGGACTGCGCTGGCATCTCACCTCTTGCCCTTCAAGTTTCTAGCACAGTTTCCACAAAACGCAGATATTAATTTTCAAAAGATCATCCGTGTTTTACAGTATTCTTAAAATTTTCTCCTATTTCCTCCACATATCTCTTCCAGTAGCACCAATGCTCTCTAGTAAAACACGATCTCTATTCAAAATCATTCCATACTCCTGCTTTTTAGAGAAAATAAAAAAAAAAACAACACAGCTATGTGTGACTGGATTCGTATGACAGCTTAATTTGAATGTCCTTTCATGTTTTTATATATATTTTAATATTCTAAAACTCTTTTTACCTTTCAAAATGTACTGATATGTTTTTGAAAGCAAATTTCAGTATAAAACCCTTTCTCACTTATTCTCATTTTTCTGTAATTAGTTTTTATTTTGCCATGTTCTATGCCCAATTTCAGTTAAGAAAAATGTTTTGGTTTGAGTATGTGAGAAAAATGCACTTGGTCATTTTCAAGTTAGCCAAGATGAAAATAAATTTCTTACTTCAAAAGGCTTATGGGGTTTTTATGCACTCAAACAATATGACTTTTGAAAAAAGTAAATCTTCAGTGAAGAATCATCACAAAAAAACTAACTCATATTCAATTTAGTTAGAAATAAGCACGTGAAGTAATTAATCCAATTTAAAACTGTTTCTTCTAAAATGTTGCTTTTTCCTGTTCTACTGTTTTTGTTAAGAGGCTAGAAAATAGATGCAGAGTAAATGCTAAATACTGTTAGGCTGAAAGTAGCCAGTATGAGTTCAGTCACGACACTAATATTCTCCTTGAACTACAAAACGGTCAAATGCCACTCTAAAAATATAAAGAGGAATGACTCCTTCATATCGAACATGGAAGCAGAGGATAGTTTTGGCAATACGGACATGCAGATTAAATATCTAAAATATTATGTTGAAAAAGTGGCAAGATTTAAGTATGGCCCAGAATGAAGATAGAGAGGAAAAAAAAAAAAAAACGCAGGAGGTCCCAGGGAACATTATAGCGTTAATCAACCCACAGAGAGTAAGGGAGGAAAGATAAGGAGCGTGGCTTTGTCCTTCCTGAATTTCAGTGGATAAAAGAGTACTTCTTAGGGCAACACGCCAAAATGCAGTCCTGGGTAAACACAGACAAGTCGAGAGTGGAGAGAGAAATATTCAAAACACCAGTGTAAAGATGATACTGAATCCTTGAAAGCAGATGAGGCTAGAGAGCCTGCTGATGAAAAGGAAATGGGATAAGAACAGAAATTTGTGGGATGCCCAAAGAAAGTAAGAAAATGCCGTTGAAAGATCCATTGAATTACATAGTGGAGGGAGAGGAAGATTAGAAGAATATGGTGTTTCTCCTCAGGTTGAAAAAATACCCTCCACTTAAAATAAGATTTAGAAATGATGTAACCTCTGTGAGAAGAATCACTTCATAGTTAGGGGACTGGAGATCCAAAGAGTCTCCCCACCTGGAGTACTGAGTCCAGCTCTGGAGTCCCCAACATAAGAAGGACATGGACCTGCTGGAGCAGGTCCAGAGGAGGGCCACAAAGATGATTTGAGGGCTGGAGCACCTCTGCTATGAGGAAAGGCTGAGAGAGTTGGGGCTGTTCAGCCTGGAGAAGAGAAGGCTCCAGGGAGATCTTATTGCGGCCTTCCAGTACCTAAAGGGGGCCTACAGGAGAGCTGGGGAAGGACTTTTTACTAGGGCATGCAGTGATAGGACGAGGGGGAATGGCTTCAAACTGGAAGAGGGCAGGTTTAGATTGAACATTCGGAAGAAGTTTTTCACTTTGAGGGTGGTGAGGCACTGGAACAGGTTGCCCAGAGAGGTTGTTGGGGCCCCATCCCTGGAGGTGTTCAAGGCCAGGCTGGACGTGGCCTTGGGCAACCTGGTCTAGTGGGAGGTGTCCCTGCCTATGGCAGGGGGGTTGGAACTCGATGATCTTCAAGGTCCTTTCCAACCTAAACCATTCCATGATTCTACGAAAAATAGCTCTTCCCTCCAAAGGCAAGAAGAAGAGGCGTATTTTCCACTGCTAATGCTTATTAGTTGTCACAGACTTGGTACACATCACTATCACTTGTCCTTTAACAGTTCACAGGGTAAGAGTAAGCCCATTCATTAGAACGTGTATTTCTGATGGAAACTACCAACCCCGTCCCCTTCTTACAATGTTATATTTGCCAAAGAGTTATGCTGAATATAAAGTTGGATATTACCTTTATCTTCTGTTTGAGCCAGTACAGAGGGAAACTGTTTTGCACCTGCAGCTTTTATAAGGCAGGAGTGGGATTTTAAAGGAACTGCTGAAGTGACTGAACACTTTATGTGTGAGAGCCAACATGTGCTCTACATACTTACATTTGCTTAACAAATCATTATCAGCCAAATTAAACTGAAGTGTGAAATATGGCACTCTGAAAAATGACATATACCACTTTTGCCCACTGGTGGAAAGAATAAGGCAAGAAAATAGGAAAAGCTCTCACACAATTTATTGGATTTTGAGCTTTAAAAGACCAGTCAGAGAGATGCATACATGAAAACGGGTTCTACCAGAGAAGTAGCAGTATTTCTTAGTAAAGTAATGCCTAACTCTTTTAATCATGCAGTAAGTGGGTTCAAGCACCTCCATCTCTTAATCCGTTCAGGACTAGACATTTTCCTAATGCTTTAACATTACCAATACTCTTCTCAACGATCTTCAATTCAGAATTAACTACAAAGAGAGATCTCTCTCCAGGGCACATGAAGAAAAAGGCACGTAAAGCAAAATGCAAGGCTTTGATGAATTCATAAAGAATGGGAGAACTACTTACACGTAAGTGTATGTATTGTAGCAATATCTCTTTACAGTTGGGCTCACAATATTCTGGAAAACTGCAAAACCCAAGAGCTTTGCCATGGGAGTGCACAACTGCCAAACTGGAGCAGATTAGCAACTGAGTGTGGGGCAGAATGAATAGGGAAAGTGAAGCCAGAAAGATCAAATGAAGCATAAGTTGAATTTGCTACCAATTTTCTGGCAAAACACATTTTGTTTTGAAAATACTGATTCTCCAAAACTTTCAGAGGAAATACACACATCAGAGGCTGGGACCAGCCATCACTACTGAATGTCAAAACCCAACTAGGAAGCATGGGTAATCTTTCTCACTCTCTCTTTGTAGGACTCCTCTTTGTATCAATAGTTGCTTGTTTTATTTTATCAGGGAACAAACTTTTTTTTTTTTTTTAAAAAATACATCATACACAAACAACCAGACTCTGGTGGGATAGAGACATGGTCCCTGTCACTCTACTTGGCCAACAGGCATTTAATTCTTTACAAAAAGTGAAATGGTTCACACAGGGAAAAAAAAAAAAGATAATCAGGCTTTTATGGATCTCACCTAGGAGAGAGAAGGCTGGAGTTAAATTCCCTTGCCTGAACTGGGCAGAAACTTGAGTATCATCATCCTGTGAACACCAGGCAACTATGCACACCACTAAACCCTGATGTAAAGAATGTTGTCTTCTGTATTTCAAAGAAAACTTCAAGATATTTTAGTGTCATTCAAATACAGGACGTCTTTTCAATCACAGAATGGTTTAGGCTGGAAGGGACCTTAAAGATCATCGAGTTCCAACCCCCCTGCCATAGGCAGGGACACCTCCCACCAGACCAGGTTGCTCCAAGTCCCATCCAGCCTGGCCTTGAACACCTCCAGGGATGGGGCCTCAACAACCTCTGTGGGCAACCTGTTCCAGTGCCTCATCATCCTCATAGTGAAAAATTTCTTCCTAATACCTATTCTAAATCTCCTCTCTTCCAGTTTGAGGCCATTCCCCCTCGTCCTATCACTACATGCCCTTGTAAAAAGTCCCTTTCCAGCTTTCTTGTAGGTGCCCTTCGGATACCGAAAAGCCTTATAATAATTATTGTTCTGGAAGCCTTATACCATAAGCTTTAGGTCTGATGATCACAAAGTTTCAGTGGAAACATGGATGAATTCATTTCTCTTGGGGTATTCACAGAAAAGAAATAATTTGCCTACAGTCTGTTTAGTCAAAAATACCTGTTCATGACAATGCAGATACTACAGGTAACGCAATATCTTGTCTGATAAGGTTCATAAGTCAGGCCTAGAAGAAAGGAAAATGTAAGTTTTTGCTGTGAATGCAAAGCCAGATATATGCAAAGTACATCCGTTCAGTCACATCTGATGTTATTCTGCATCGTCTTTTCCCACCAAGAGTCATCAAATGCACATTCAGCAAATCTGGTACTCAAAAGTAAATGACACACATAGATACACATTTCCCGAATCCCTACATTTACCAACGTGGGTTGGAAAGTTCTCAAAACCTTCCTTGGGTTCTTGGAAATTACTGCCACCTTCAATTTTATTACGTCCAGATCTTTGCCACCTCTAGTCGCAGAGATGTGAATGATGAATCATTGAATTGATGGCCCGGAAAGGATTATCTGTCATCTGTTAAAATTACAGGCTACGGAGGTAAGGATGTCTGCAGTTAAGCATAGGCCTGATGTGCTTTTTATAATTTTGATTCCTTTAAAACACTTGAGATAAAGTGGAGCAGAAATAGCTCACTACTTTACTGGCATTGTTTAAGGAAAAAAAAATTTTTGGTAAACATTAAAAACTTATGCGTTCATTTTTTAAGAATTATAAACATCTTTATTCTGATGAATAAAACGTTGCCCTCACAAAAAGAGTTTTGCAATACCTGAGAAAAATCAGCCACCAGATGTGGTTGATTTGCCTTATGAAAAAACTGCGTTTGCACATGCCAGTGGGTAATTGTTTGGAATTCAGAAGCAAAATCTACAAAGTTTCCACCCACAGCAACCAGAGGGCTGGAAGTCGAACTGAATTTCCCCTACAATTCCTTCTCCTAAAAGCTCTCCCTGGCAGCTGTATGTAGCACTGGGCATACTAAATGAAAAGGGAATGTGGTTGTTTTTTTCTTATGTTCTCAATGTCTCCCCTTCTGTCCTCCTGAGCAGCCATCCGAGTGGCACATATGAAAAGACTGGTGGGAGAGACCTCCTAGGTGTCTCCTCCTACCCGGGTGCTTAATTGATTATATACATTATGTACTTATATACATTTTATTTATGGTTTTAAAGACAGAAGTATTCCTCTCTCTACAAAGAGAAATGCAACTCAGAGGCGCTGGGTAATTTGCCTGCACTTAACACAATCAATAAATAATGAAGCAAGGCTAAACGTGGCCTTGGGCAACCTGGTCTGGTGGGAGGTGTCCCTGCCTATGGCAGGGGGGTTGGAACTCGATGATCTTCAAGGTCCTTTCCAACCTAAACCATTCTATGATTCTATGATTCTAAGCCCAGTGCGAAACTCAGGAAATCGGTTCTGTCTCCGTACATACGAGACACAGCTCCGTCACATCAGCAGAGGAACAAAAATCAGAACGTCTTTTCTTGTGATTTGTCATCCTATCCTGAGTATCCTGAGGGATTATCAGAACAGGCAGCAGAAGGCCAAGGATGGAATTGTTCAAGATCTCAGCTAATTAATGGAAGGAAAAAAGATGGTCAGTTGACAAGGGAAAAGAACCGGCTATTGTTCTGATGATGAAAGATGCACTTCAATAGGCAGGCGAGTTGTCTCCACCCTCCCATTATAGCTCAAATAGTTTTGTTGGTGGCTCTTTTATAAGAATTCAATTGTTACAAAGATATATATCTTCCAAGGACAAATAAAGCAATAAACCCCTACCTTAAGAATTTTAAATCTGAGAAATTTATCTTTTCATGCAGCATTTTGAGATACAAAACAATGTCTTTCCATCAGCCAACACTCAGTCAAGAACCTTGAGAGATCAGACTGTCAATGAAACCAGAAATAATGCACGGGGATAATGGGAAGGAGGGAGAACTTAATGGGAAAGTTCACGACAGAGAAAAAGAAGGTACAAAAAAACGAACAGTGGTGGTGAAGCATGCCATATGTGTAATACCTTCACCCTGTTGGGGCCTGCACAGATTTTATTTTTAATTAAAAGCATTATTCATTTTAATTAGCAGTCATGATTTATAAGTGATGCTTTCTTTGAAAAACACATTGAGCAATGATTCTAGACTACTCGGTCCAATTTATCTGTGATATAGCTGGCATACAGCTCAGGAACAAACAGATAAAAATGCCCCATGAAGAAAGAAATAAAGTAACCCCTCCACAGATCAAGCATTATATAAAATTAATGTGCATAAACAAGACATTAATATTTTAATATTATTTTCAGTGCAACAATGAGCACAGTCATTTTCGAATCATCATGGACATATCCCAGTCTAGTTCTAAAAGATCCAATAAACAAAATTTGTGCTTAAATTAATTCAGCTTTAACAGGTCTGTAACCATAGCATCTTTTTTTTTCCTTAAAAAAAAAAAAAAAGCATTCATTGACCCATGCTGTTAAATTCAGAGTTACAATCCAAAATCAATTGTGCCTCAGCCAGCTTTCTATCAGCTGAGTCTTTTGTTTGGCAAAGACTCAGCTCAAAATGAAGGGAATTCATTGGGGTGATAATTTGCTGTACGAGCACCTATAGGGTTGTTAAAATAAAGGTGCTGTGCCATACGCAGGTGTTCCAACATTCTTAAACAGTTCGTCCAGTATCCCCGATGCACTTGCAATCACAAAGTAAGCAAACTCAGTAACAGCAATTCTTCACCTAGCATTTAGTTTGGAGCCCCTCCTGGCACGCACCGCCGATCCCTGCTCTACAGCACATCCCTTCTGTTCAAACGATGCTGACGGACTCTAAGGAGTCGCATTAAGGTCTCGGTCAAGTAAATTACTTCGGCTTCAAACTGTCAAGTAAACTTTGCAGCTTTGCGCTTCATGTAGTACAGTTTGTGATAAAGGCACAGGAGCCCCAGGCTGCTGGTTTTGGCCATAAAACCACCCATTGAAGTAATCCTCCAGTTCAGTATGCGATGGGGGAATATCATTTACACAGCAGAGACACACAGTTGGTGAATTGATATAGTTCCAAACCTACTGAAAATTGCTTTTCCCCACCTACCCCCAAAATCCATCCTTCTAAACCTTCACGGGACGGGAATCTGGGACAATTTCGGTCTTGAGATGCGATAACTATCTCATCGCAACTTTGCCAACTGTATTTTTTTAAAATAATAACCTGCTTGCATTCCTGTTAGTACTTCAGTAATCTTCCAAAATTATGAGACCATGTAAGCCAAGCTGCTGGAGGGATCGATAGTGTTTATACATGTATATAAAGATGTACATATTTACACATGTATATGTGTATACATGCATATTTATATATTTTCCACTAACACCCTGATCAGCCAAAGAGGGAAACAGAATGAGGCCAGTGCTGCTGGTTTTGTTTGCATGGATTTTGTGTTTTCCGCCTGCATTGATCTTTCTGGCTGGTTGCATGTATAATTATGTCCGCAGTGTGAGTGTGCCTGCGTACGTGCTACGAGATCAGTCAACTCCAAACACCTCATGCAATAACACGGGCAAAAACATTAAGCTCTCAGTGAGCAAAAGAAATGATCATAAGACATTTTGTCTGAAGATAACGGTTAAAAAAGGGCATTATTTTTTCTCAGTCCCTTAATGAGCTATATTATCAGTGCTGAAACATTCCCAAGCAGGATAGGAAGATAAACTCCGTAAATCTCACTAGCATGGTACAACATGTCTTCTTATTTTTCATATGATAAAACACCTCATTGCCTTTTCGGCACGCAGATAAGATACCGGACACTTCTCAGTACGGATAAGGCCGCTAATTGATGAAATGGAAACTGTTCATGTTATGTTGTTCTTAAAAATGTTTTTCTGCTGATCCGGTCTCCTTGAATAAAAATAACTGTATATACATAGCATACTGTTTGCTTCACTTGCAGTTTTTATGAACTTTGGTAAAAACATAATAAAACCAAGTACTCAAACTGGATGAAACTGCTTTGGGTAGGAGTCTGCCTGTTAGAGATGAGAAGTGCCCTTGGCCATTCAGCCTGCGTGGTATTTATGAGCAACACTTCATTTTCACAATCTTAGAACACTTACAATAAACAATAATGATAATCATTTTCAAAACACTTGCTGAATTTCAAAATATTTTCCCAGAGAATAATGTTTGCCTCTCTCTGTTTTGATACGTGCATCTGAGTCAGTACATCGCACGTAACTTTGGAAAGGTGAGAAGTTTCTGCTTCTGATATTGAACAGTAAATCTGGAGCATTAGCCTCTTAGATCTTTAAATAATATTTACTATTGTAATACGCATGGTTTTATAAGCTACTTTAGAAAGTAATTTAGAATATGAAGAAAGTACATAACGTTTTTCAGCTCAGCTGTGAAATTACAATTGCATTCTCACTCTAACTACATAAATAACACCTTTCTCCGTCAGTGCTGGGATGCACAAATCCTTCCTCTCCATAAAATTTACCAACCTAATAAATACTGACCTAGAATCACCAATCTTGGTATTTACTAGGGACTCTGACTGAATTCATAAATCAACATAATACCTAAGTGGGCAGTACTACAATCATTTTATATATTCCATATAACTATTTCACATAATATATTTAATGGTCAGAAACGTTACACATTTAGCTGGCAAGTCTCTCCTTTAGCATTTAATAAATGCCACACTTTTACATAAGAAATTGCATTTCAATCTAATGTTTATATTTTGACTGCACCTAAAATGTGCTTATTGTAGCATACTGCATCAATAAATGAACAATTATTTCTCAGTGGCATGTAAAATACATAGTGATGTCAGCAGCATTAAATTCTAGTGCCAAGTAGGGAAACAGTTAAATGTAGTTTAACTATAAAATTAATATTATACTAATTTTAATAAAAGGAAAAGATTTACCTTATTATTTTTAGTTCAGACATGCAGTCATGTGCAAGGTAATTCAATACCCACTGTATAAAATATGAACTATGAAAATGTTTTACAGATGTTTTTAATCAGCTTCCTTTGTTTAACATTAGACGCTAACCTCCAGAAGATACATACAAGCTGCACATCCTACAGGTAATGCTCTCCAGATGGGATGTTTTCCCCGAACATCATGCTTAATAACACAAGGAATAAGGAATAACATAAGGAATATGCTGTGAGGAAAAAGCACCTTGGCAAAAAAAAACTTTCTAATGTCATTTCGGATTCAGTGGCACGACACATCTTTTCCAGCTTGCCTACAGTACGCCTTGTGGAAAACTCCCAAAACATACAGCATAAAAATGTCTTGAATTCAGACAGCTTTATGTTGACTGCTCGGCTCTAGCAAATGCTAAATACAGTAGTGATATCATCTTAATTATTAACTCCTTCCTTTGGTTAAACTGTACAATTTCCCAGCTGTTCTGTCTCTGGGTTGTTCCTGCAGTCCTAGCCCATACCAAATTTTCTCAGGCTACACCAATTTCATCCGGAAGACGCTGTTGCAATGAGTGAAGCAAGTACGCCTTTCTTGGCAACAAAAAATGAGCTTTCCTTGCCTGGATGCTGGTTGGCAGGGAAGAAGAAAACACCAAGCTTCTTAAATTCATTATTCGGGCAAGAGTGAATAGTAACGCTGGTTCAGAGAAGAGGTAACCAGCTAAGGAGTGGCAAAAACATTCCTGCTGTCTTACCCCACTAGATCCATTTGCTGAACATCATTATCTCGTTACCTCATTCAAATATTGCCTACTTAGAAAGGGAAAAGCCCCGAAATGCCCAGACGACTCCAAATATTCTTGTTGAAGCGCACCCTGTAGTCCTTTGCTCTGATGACTTGAGCAAAGGAAGGAAACAAAATCTTCCTTTAACCGCTCCAGAGAGACAACTCGGGCAGAGACTACAATCTGTCCAACGTAAGGCCTTAGCCCATGTCCATAAATGTCTCATTATTCCTCAAGTGGAACATGGAGGGAATTTAAGCACCTTTATTTTCGCTAGGGATGTCCACTGACAGGCCTGAGCTTGTCTAAAACTGTGCGCCACAGCAACATCGTTTTAGTAGGACTGACACGTTCAGGGTCCGGCCTGTCACCTAACAACCCTCTCCCTGGGAGGAGTTAATCCTCTAGATACCACCCACGAGCTTTGGGACCATTCAGTTCTGCACAACATTCAAAATTTAGGGTCACCTCAAGTAAAAAATAGATATGGAGGTGAAGATGCTCACTAAAGCGAGTCCCTTATGGGTCATCACCTGGAGACCACAGCCAAGGCCGGAGATGAGTTCAGTTCCTTCCTCCAGGCAGCAGAGATCCAAATCCATCTCCCTGCACCCTCGGGGTGGTGCTCAAGCCCAGAGCCATAAGCCAGGCTGTGGAAGGGAGACCTGCGTCCCTGTCCTGCGACTGCCTGTGCACAGAGGGATTTGATATTCGCTGGATCTGAAGGAGGGAAGGAGGGAGAGTGACCCCCACACTGGTGCTGAGGGGACGCAGCTAAGACAGAGGAGCTCAAGGTTAATACTGCTCCAGCTAGAACCGCTTGTGCATGTGATTTTATGGCTGGTTACCTGAAAACACAGGAACAAGCCTGTAATTAGAGCAGTAATTACAGAGAAAACAGTAAAATCTACAGGTTTAACTTAATGGCTATGACTCACCATCACTCATTAGTGTCTCTCTCTAAAATACCCGGGTTCATATGTTCAAGTGAGTAAAAGCATGAAAAATACACACTGTTATGGAATAAATGGTAGATATTTACTTTAAGATGAGAAGAGATTTTCATCTCACTGACAATACGGTGAGCATAAACAACTATCTCAGGAACGTGGGTCTACCTGTGTGTCCCATCAACTCAGTCTGAAAGGCGTCACAGCGGGGAGGAGGAGCCCTGTCTGGCCCTGACGCAGTAGAGATGCTGCTTTTCTGCCTACCATAACAAAGTACCATTGGATTCTGTCACCTATTTGTAAACATCAAGGAATGACAACAGCTTGTTTCATGGGGCTAAAAGAAGGCTTTGCTCAATAACGACAGCAGCAATGGATATAAAACATGAAGAAGCCCAAGAATGAAGAAGTCACAACTGAACATATACTTCACCTGGAGTACTGTGTCCAGCTCTGGAGCACTCAGCACAGGAAAGACATGGACCTGTTGGAGCAGGTCCAGAGGAGGGACACAGATGATCAGAGGGCTGGAGCACCTCTGCTATGAGGACAGGCTGAGAGTTGGGGTTGTTCAGCCTGGAGAAGAGAAGGCTCCAGGGAGACCTTATAGCAGCCTTCCAGTATCTGAAGGTGGGGGGACCCCATATCAAGGAGGACAGTGATAGGATGAGGGCTAAGTTTTAAACTGAAAGAGGGGAGATTTAGGAAAAAATTCTTTACTTTGAGGGTGGTGAGGCACTGGAACAGGTTGCACAGGGAAGTTGTGGCTGCCCCATCCCTGGAATTGTTCAAGACCAGGTTGGATGGGGCTTTGAGCAACCTGGTCTCGTGGGAGGTGTTCCTGCCCATGGCAGGGGGGTTGGAACTAGATGATCTTTAAGGTCCCTTCCAACCCAAACCATTCTATACATCTTCACTTCAAAGGTTTGCAATGGGAATTTTGGAGTAGAATTCAGCTGCAGATCAACACCAAATTACATATGTACAATGTATGTAGGCATCTAAGCTCCCAAACAGTAAAAGGAGCCTGGGGGCTATTTAGGTGACTGGACAGTAGATAGATGTTTATGGAGTTGAAGAGTTGACTCTGCTTCAGTAGCTACAGCGGGTACTTAGATATCTATAGCAGACACACAGACGCACACATATAGACCTCAATTTAGGTATCTGAATCCAGACCTGAATTCTACCTTTCTCTCTTCATTATGAAATCATGCATACCTTCTCCTGTCAACCAGGACATAAAGTATCTCATTCCAAATACGTTCCCAACAGCCTATCCACGAAACACAGGCTGTAACCATCAGCCCAGGCTTGCAATGCAAAAAAAACCAAAAAGGAACCTGGAGTCACAGGCAAAGCCTCTGACACAAATATATTTTCAAAGAATAACCATGGATGTAAGAAACTACATTTTCCATTAGGCAAATAGATCCCCCCAGAAAGGGTCCTGACATCGCTTTAAGAGCAGATGTGTTCAGGGTTTCTGCAAAAAGGCATTGATATCTACAATAAATACACTAGAGATCATTTTTTTTTTTAAGTGCATGCAACTGCAAGTCTACAGTCAGCAAAACAGACAGAAAGAGAGCTGCAATCCAGTGCTCTTGAGTTGACTCAAGCCTACCTTACAGGGTTCACATCCCTGTGGGAGTTCCAGCACACCTAACTCCTAAATACTAATAAACGCTAATTAAAATGTTTCCTGCATCTGAGAATGGTAGTAGCTCTTGCATAAGAACACAGTTGTGTCTCCCATACTTATATTACTGAAGCATTTGGAAGTTTAATAAAAATTTAGATTTGAAATGGGTTGTGACAGGCTAAGATTAACATCCTCCTACTGCAATTGCTTAGATGTAGGGAACTGGCAAGAGACAGGCTATTTTTCAACCAGACAGGCATGTTTCTCCTGACAGTGACAGAAACATTTCCACAAAACATCCTCCTGCTGTCTCCAACACTAATGAAACTCACGGCATACAGCGGCGCGGCGGCACTACTTTTCCCTTAGAACATGAAATGTAAACTCTGTGTTAACCACCCTCCGGAACTGCACCGATATCTATGACTTTTGTATAACATTAAGTCTTTGTAAGATTAACTGCTGAAGAACCAAACAAAATTATGTGATAAAGAAGGATTTGATACAGAAATCCAACTAGACCTACCTCTTACCCATCTTTTGTGTGTACAGGGCAAAAAGGTCTGCAGGAGCTGTATTTAGCAGATAAGAGCAAAATAACAAGTTAAATCGATGAACAAGGAATATCCCATTCCTTCGCCCCAAAACAGGTGTGTATTCATTTCCATGACTGCAAGTATACATATTATACATCCAAAATGCATAATGATGAGATGTAAACCTTTCATTACCATGATTTTGAGCAGTTGCTTCAATCACACATAGTCCTGCAAGATCTGAGACATAGTCCTAAGAACCTGAGACAGCTTAGTTATATTAGACCACAGTTATACCAAAACAGCATGAGAAGGGCCTACTTGGAGTCATTTGAAGTCCTTAACTTGAAATTCTAATATCTTCAAAGGTGTTAAATTAAACAATAAATCCCTTTTTCATTTATTTATTCATTTTTATTATATATTTGTTGAGTTGTTTCTTATTTATATCGTAGCAGCGTATAACAACATGCTACTGATACTGGTGGGTCACAGGATTGCCATGTTGGCCATCACACAGTCACGTAAAAAAAGAATTATATTGTCACATCCAGGCTAGAGTCCAGATGACAGATAGCAAGGGACAGACAAACACACACACAAACATAACATGAAATGTGAAATTCAACTGCTGCGGACCTTTTTGCAGATATTAGAATAGATGGGAAGTTTAGCAAGAATTTGGAAGAAGCCAACATTTGCTTTTTGGAATTAAAAAAAGTGCCTTTGCTTCATAAGGATGTATAGAAGAAAATAAACTTTACAATACTGACTTTGTTCTAACACAGAAGATTGACATATTTGTTTTTAATGGAGGTCACCAACCCATGATAACAGAACATAGCAGAGAGTTGTGACAAACTTCAAACACGTAGTAATGATGCAACAAGTCCACTCACATTTTTTGGAAAAGAAAGAATATTCATTGTTCCCCTCAGATTTAAATTGCTCAGATTAAGTTTTCTCTATAATGACCTTTACAAAAACTGTCCTAATATGAAACTATGGAGAACAAATGGAGAGGGAAGAAAGCTCTCCTTAAATGAGGAAACATTCTTCTTTCTCTGTAAGCAGTACCAGAGGATTGCATATGCTAAGAAAAAAAAAAATCCATCACTAGATCAGACTACAATAGATGTGTCTAATGCTGAATCATATGATCTCTTCAGACAACACTTTGCTGCATTTGGTATTGTATTATAATAATGTAACAGATTTAAACTTGCAAAAAGTTTAAAATAACTTTTTGGAAATAACGAAGTTCACCACTAATATGAATTAATTACCATTAAAAATGAATAAACACGAAGCAGTCAAGCTTTTATGAGACCCCGCAGCTATAGCTGAAGCAAAAGATTTATAAAAATTAAGTTGAATTTTTGAACTACAAATAATCACTATTAAATATTATTTTGGATTAAATGCACATGTGAAATATATGAATAATTTAATCATGAGCCCTGGTCAGTACCTTGAAATGAAATATTTTTCCATCGGAAAAATCATATTCCTTGAAGCAAACAATTTTGTATACAGGTACTGAGCAATATTTCACAGGTCCGTAATTAAGAGCATAGAGTGAAATGACGACATCAAAAGATGTATTCAACACTCTCATATTATGGCACTCACTCTGCATATGGGACACTCAGTTTCAAGTTAATGTTCTGCCAGCAAGCAGAGACTTGAACGTTGGTCTTCGTCTCCAACACTGTTGTCCTACCCACTGAACTACCAGCTTGATAAGATTCCTCTTCATCTCAGTAGCTTTCTACAATTTTTTTAAAGAGCTTTTAATTTTGTTCTGGTGAAAAAGTAAAGCAAATGTCAAAAGCTCTAAATTTTTTCAGGAAATGGAATTCTTGTTTTCCAGCCAGACACAGTAATTATTGAGACCTCTGAGCAGGACATGAACCCTGCGCTGCTTGAGCAAGAGCCTGAATTTTAGGCTTGCAGCGCTTGACCGAGTACAAAATCAGGCATCGTCTGAATCAGCTCTAACAGCAATAGAGTAGAAATGCCACCACCTCCTATTGTAACTGCTCCCATACAGAGAGATTTGAAGGCGTTTCAAATGTATGGATAAATATTGGAAAAGGACCAAAATGAACACAAAGGAAATTCAAGTCCTAAAAGCTCTACTGAAGCAATCTGAAAGGCTTGCTTTAAACCTGTTAAAGGAAGGAAATTCACAGTTAAGACTGAAAATCCTGGCTCGAGCTCCAGCCTTCAAACACACACGCTGCTCCGCAGAAACGAAAAAGGGTAGGCAAACCGTACAAATCAAGCCCACAGTGTCAGACTGGATTTCCAGTTTTAACTATGATTTGTGACATATTAGAGAACGCTTTATTTCATTCTGTTTCCATAAAGTTGTAGCTTTCAGATGGACAGGCCAAGAACAGTCAAACTAGCTGAGGGTTTATTATAGAAGAAAACTCACTACCTTACTGGAGGTAGTGAATAGATCTCTTGCTACAGGCCCATGAAGAAAAAGAAAAAAAAAAGAAAAA
>VUYV01000273.1:568311-600152 GCA_008711295.1 Anarhynchus alexandrinus
AAAGAAAAAAAAAAGAAAAAAGAAAAAAGGAAAAAGAAAAAAGAAAAAAGAAAGAAGAAAAAAAGAAAAAAGAAAAAAAAGAAAAAAGAAAAAAGAAAAAAAAAGGAAAAAAAGAAAAAAAAAGGAAAATGAAAAAAAAAGGAAGCAATACTTCCAGAAGTCACAACACTAGATTTAGCAGCATTGCCCTTCCCAGCATAAATTTCTTTGTAGTACTAGTACTTCCCACAGCAATATCAATCAAGATACTCTGTGCAAGTATTTCAAAGCAATTGCCAGTAGCTTACATCAACATTTGATTAGGCAGTTATCCATAATTCTTCCAAAACCAGGACTTGATTCCATAAATAATTCTATATATACACATATATATCCATTTATATGTATATATTTAAGAGCTTTCCTGACCAAAGGCCAAAATTAGTTCAGGATGAGAGATACGGCTCAGATGACCTCTTGAGGCTCCTTCCAGCATAGTTCTTCTCCAAGGTTCAAGATTGAAATTCCAGAGCAATCAGGGTAAAAAAATGTGTCATTAACCAAAAGGAAATGCTCAATTTCTAACCGGCGTGCCACAAACTCAGCGTGTAGAGAGGCGGGAGGACCAGCCCGGGTAGCGCAGGCACGGAACAGGCGGACCAAGTCCTCATACGGGTGTCAAAACCATTACACGATTTTAGGCAAGTCGTCGAGCTCACTTTTCACACGTGAACAGGAATGACAGCGAAATTCTGGGCAAGTGTGGGGATTAACTAGTTATTATTGCAAAGCGCTTTGAAGACAACAGGTGCTGAGTAAAAACGTTGAGCGTTAGCGGGATGACTAATAAAAATCGTTAGTTACAAGGAGCAAGAATCAAAGGCGAAGGGGGGTACCACAGAAATCCAAGACATCTGGGGAGGAGAATCGGTGTAATAAAATGAAAACAAACCAAACCCGTGTTATTTGGCAATCCCACATGCAAACCACTTGAACTCTACACTTCTGGAGCTTATGTCATCATTGAGCCACCACCTTCCCACTTTGAGAAAGCTGCAGTTTCGAGAACTATTATTTTAAAGCATACTGTAAAGCTGTAATGGAGCAGCTATTCGAGAAAAAACCTACCGGATTAAGTCAAGTCACTAATCGGGACACTGTGAGAGTCATCTTTCCCCAGAAATTAATACGCCTCCTCCAGCATTTATGAGAGGGGATGTAGAAAATCACAAATACTCCTCAAGACTTCACGAACCTCTGGTATAGTCGGAGAACGCAAGCGTATTGTGTACGAAACAAAGAAATGATACACGCTTTTAAAATATCATATACAGCCCTCCATAAATCCCACAAACCCTCTCATTAACGGTTAGGCTATGATTAATGTTTGTACTGGGCCATTTTAATTACTTAAACAATTCAGAGTTCTACCTTAAAAAGCAGCTTTGTGAAACTGCAGTAGTTGCAGAATATTTTACTCCTGGGCTTGATAAAACACTAAACCAGAAACTGCTTTAAAATAACTGCCTGCCACAGCACTTTTAGCCAACTTTTGCACCTGGTGCCGAGAGAAAAAGCCAAGTGAACTTTCACTCACTTGTTGCATGTCAGCTTCAATGCGATGTCTTTCTTCTGTTGCGTTTGGGTTTCTAACTGGAAGAGACAAGTAAGCTAAACTAGCAGCCAATCAATCCCTAAATTCTAAGAATGCAATAAAATTTGATACCAATAAATCTTTTCTTTTAACAGCCAGGAGAGATTAACAAAGTTATTTGAAATTTTATCCTCTTCTGTTCTTTCAATAGGACGATTACCTGACAATCCCGTTGAATCAAATAGCAAAATTAAAAGAGACACAATTAAGCTTGTATATACATAGGAACAGGATACGCATTTATGCATATCCCTAGTAGGTCCTCCATTATTTATTAGCCTTGATGTGTTTTTCTTCCTCTTACAATAAAAGTTATTACACCTTTGGATTGTCAAATAAAAACCCAATTGGCTGAGACATAGACCATCAATATAGAATAGCTTTGCACAGCTTCCCTCTCAACTACAACTAGACGACTTTTTTTAGCTCTGCCATTCATTTGTTTCCTGCCACGAGGAAAATCCACTTCATCTTCTTTGTACTTTATTTCCCCATCAGTAAAGTGATCATTTGTTTTTTTTCCCCCTGATTTGGAATGATGATGGCACAATGTAAGAGAAAAATGGTAAACAATGTAAAAACCTATTCAAGAATTAGAGATTTTAAAAAATGTAGTTATTGAGTATTGTGAGAATAGTAGCTAGGAACAATATCTTGCGAGTATCTTGAAAGTGATATACTAGCATCAGGCTGTGTATCACTATAAAAGTGCTTTTTATTTATATATATATATATGTGCATATGTTCTTGCATGTATGTGATGGTGCAAAGACGTGTGCATTCAGACTTCCATGTGTACGGTGATGCCCACAGAAGGAGCACTTGTCACAAGACTTTCCATTTTACCACGAATTCTTCACTGAAATGTAGAATTTGTCTCTCCCTTTCTTCTCAGTCCTGCACCCTCCTGCACGGTTCCGCCAATGGCCACGTTCCACCTGTTCCATCATTACCCACCTACTTTCTCTGGCCTCATCTGAGATTCAATTTGGGAGCAACACATCTGCTGATTCTCACTCCATTTGCTACTTCTTGATGGCTACCTTGTCATCAGCACTTAATGTCCTGTAAAGCCACTTCCCAAACTCATTCTCCAGACCAGACCTTCTGCAAGCTCCAATCCACCACCCACAGTTTCTCTTTCAATCCTCTCTCATTTCAATTATTCCTCTTCTCCTGCGATTGAACACTTTGAGAGAGGGTCACGGGATCCTCTTCCAAACTCCCTCCACTACAGGTTTGTTTTCATCTTTCTTTATTCCACTTCTTTAAACAACTCTTTGCTGAATCTCAGGCTTTCTATTCCTCTTTTTTTTGGGGGAGGTCCTCTTTTAGCCCCATAATTTTTCTGCTATGAGAGAATATATGCATTCCCACAAAGTTGCACCTAGGTTTTGTTCCTGAACGCCTTCTCTTGTCATAAATCTCGGGCCTTTTTCCCAACTCTGACCCACCTCAGTAGACGCATCATATCCTGCCTACTTAGTCTCGATTTTTCTTTGCTCTCTGGCTCTTTCACTCACGGTGTACAGATGTCCTCAGCCTATACTCTCTTTTAAAGAAACCATATCTCAATCCAGCCTGTCTCTCCCAATCTTTTCCCATTTCTTTCTCTCTCTTCATCTGTAAAAAAAACACAGAACATGCAGTTTTCAGCTACAGCGCAAACTTCCCCTCTTCTAACTCTGTCTTGGATCAGCTCCAACCCGACTTTTCATAAATCCCTTCCCTTAAAACTATTCATATATGGGACACTACGTGCCTCTTCCTGGCCAGAAATCTGGGCCTCCAGTATGTCTTTATTTTCTCTCATTTTTCTACTGCTTTTTACTCTGTTATATTTTCCTTTTGCCATCACAGAAGTTCAGATTATCCCCCCCCNCCCCCCCCCCCCCCTTTTTTTTTTGATTGCTTTGAGGCTTATGTCATGGGGGTGTTCTCTCTCAGGTGGGAGTTATCTGACTAAACATAGATGTCTACATCTGAGCTGGTCACCCAGGGCATCATTTATAGTCCCTAGACAGAAATCACCATTCTGGGTGCAAATTCACCTTATGCTGAAAATAAATGCCTGAAAGAGGTCAAATAAATCATATCCTGCAAGTAACATTTCTCTCTGTTGTCTCTGATTGTTTCTCTGATAATCACACTATAAGTAGTTCACAGGAATATAACTATTGATAAGCAATAACATAGTATAGTGTCCTATCCGCCGTGGGCACACAGAGAAGTACAATGCTTTTGCACAAGATATAAGCAAACAGGGAGTCCCACTTGGTAGATTGTATGTTGGAATTTAAATGAAGAATATATGAAAACAGCTACCTGAGTTTGGGAGTATTTATGTAAATCACAGATCTAACTACTGCACGGAGACCACTGTACTTAATAGCTGTGCTGAAAATAATTCAGCACAATCTGACTTACACTTTTTCGAGATCACTCCTGTGTCAACACATGTTTTCTCAAATTTATCTCATTTACATCCTCCTCTGACCAAGCCAACAACTCCATTACCTCATGCAAAAAAAAAAAAAAGTCTTATACCAGGCACACAGCTCTTCTAAACAATTATTTTTCCTTCATTTTGGGGTCTTAATAGCACAGGAATCTACAGATTGTGCAGGCAATGGGTCTGTAAGGGGAAAAAAAGACATCTCTGGAGGGAAAGCTTCAGCCTAAAGTAGTAGAATTAACCAGTGACATCTGGCTAATACAGCTAACCAAAGCTTATGGCAAGAGATTGTTTTTATGGCCACATTCTGGCCTTTTAGGAAATTGGGTGAGAACCAAGGGCTTCCTCAAAAGGTGACCATGGTCTAGGTGAGTATTCAGTGAATCGTCACTGCTGCCCAAACTCATCACTAAAACACAAAAATTCATTGACGCTTTCAGATACAGCTACACAAAATTCTTAAAAAATTATCTTTTATGATGGAAGATCTTCAGTTAACATACAAAAAATCTCAGGTATGAGAGTTAGAGAGTACATTTTACTCTGTTAGTAGCCGTCCTTGTCAGGAACGGGTTACAGTACGTACTTCGACTGCTCCATTTATTTTCAAGTCTGAGATAAAAGACTGTTTGTGCTAGTTTTTGTGTATAAGTTATTTTCTGTCTACTCAAGGACATTGCTACCATCAACACTCCTATCAGGTAGAACTCGTGGCTTGAAGATAAAAGAACACAGAAATAAAAAGCGTTGACATCCCCCACAATTAAATAAATACTGATCTAAAGGCTTCTGCTGTTATCACTGTTTTTGTTGGCCAGTGACACTCACAGACACAAAAGAGCTGTATTTGCCAAAACTAAAGCACTTAAATATTAAGAAAACAAATTTTGCAGCACTTCAAGAAGTAAAATAGCTTTTGCCAAGTTTTCCAGTAGTGGTGTACTATTTGTATTCCGAAGTAAATTTTTTTTTTGAATGATGGTAACACTTTCGCCTTCAGTTATTGCTTTCTTTTGAAGAAGCACCGAAATGGAAGATGTTGACAAAGGTGGAGAACTTCGGTATCGACAGTTATCTATTAATAACAAAGTGCAGTATTAGAAACTCAAGACCTCTGAACACTAGGTGTCAGTGTAAGAAATGGAAAAATATCAAAAACCTGTTGTTTCCAATCAGGTGGATTAGCTAAAAAACCAGAACCAGCTGTGACCACATTTCCTTGTAACTGCATAACACTGTTAACAAGCCAATCTTCCTAAAAAAAGTTATTCTGAAACGACCAGGTTTGCTTGAAATCAGATAAGGTGATTTAAAAACTACAATGAATTTGCTCTGTTAAACACTCTGAGATGACCTTTAAGGTTTATGAGTTACCCTTAAAGACCATGCAGAATTTTACACTACTCTTTTTTCACCACAGATATCCATAAATCAGTTTGTGTCTTTCACAACTTAAAGTTTACAGTTTTGTTTGACAGAACCAACGAAAAATGAAATATCAAAAAAATACAGCTAGTGCCGAAAGTCAGAAGAGGTGAGATTTCTCTCACTTCACTTAAGAAGTCCAGATTTTAAATGGACGGCCAGGATGTTAAATAACTATGTTAGGACATGAAGAACCACATCCTAGAAGTGTCCACTTATCTGCCCTGACACAAAAGATGATCTGGCATCATTATCTCAGATATAGAAAAATACGTTTGTTTGCCTTTATATTTGTTGAGGTGAATCCACTCGGGATCTCAGAGGAAAAGCGGAAGGAATGTTACCCTCCAGCAGGCATGGACAGTTAATGTATTTGAACAATTATTTGAAACAAAGCAAGTAAAATGATAAAAATAATAATTAAACCCCTATTGTTTATTGGATTCTGGAGCTGATTTCAAAGATACACAGACGCTTTTCAAAGTCAACTTGAGGTCCATCTTCCTAATCAAACACCCATGTGTTGCGCACCATTGACAAATTTCAGATTCTTTTCATTTAGTTTACTAATTGCTGCCAGAATCAGCCTAATAGATGAGAGGGGTCTTTGTGTGTAGATATGGACTTTATACACATGTTCATATACTTCTAATATTCAATTTAAACCATACGAACAAGTTAAAGAAAGAAAGAAAAGCTGAATATCAGTTTTCCATTCTGAAGCTTGGGATGGAACTATGATTTTTCACAGACAGAAAGATTGCTCCTTCATTT
Source organism: Anarhynchus alexandrinus (assembly GCA_008711295.1). Classification (NCBI taxonomy): domain Eukaryota; kingdom Metazoa; phylum Chordata; class Aves; order Charadriiformes; family Charadriidae; genus Anarhynchus; species Anarhynchus alexandrinus. Next base: position 574,599 of record VUYV01000273.1, read on the forward strand.
CAGCCCAGCTAAATGATTTGAGATGTGTTTTAGGCTACGTCAAAAATACTCTCGGCAAAAGCCTGTTCGGTCATAAAGGAGACGAGAGAGTAAAACCATTGACAGAATATCGATTTACAAGACCGCATCATACCATGCAATAAAAATCTAATGATTACTCTTCAACTTCATAACTTTTTCATTTGTTCTTTTCTAAAGAGCTAATCACCCAGAATTTCATGGGGCTCCAGCCGTCAATATAAGCAGCCAGCACACCCTGGACACAGTGCATCTGTATACTGACTGGCTCAGCTCATCCAAGATTTCAGTAGCTATTAATCTATGCTATACTCCTAACATATATATATATAAAACAATTAAATAGAGGATGTATTTGTATTTTGGCAACTCAGGTTGGGATCAGCTTATCAGTTGATTCATAAAAGCCCCAGAAGCCAGGGTAATTGAGTACATATATATTTAAGAATGCCATAGATTCCAAAGCCCCCATGAGTGAAATTTCATACATACTTATTTCCTCTTGCTCAACAGCCTAAATAGGAATCTGATGGGTTAAGGGTGGAAAAAGCAGACGTGTACATATAGACACACATATACATATATGTATCTTTGTATGTGTATAAATCTATGTCATTATTATTAAAGGTCCAAAGATTGATACAGAAAATCAGGAAATACTGGGATTATAGCTGCCTGCACTACCTTCATTCTTTATATTTTATATGCACTACAAGACAATCTTTAACCATTGATCACATGGCTTTTTCCATTCAATCTAGTCAATGGTTTGGATTTTTCTTTTTCACTATTGAACATGCTGCTACAATTATGTGGGCATAATTATTCACTTCCTTCTGTTTGGGTTTTTTTTTAGGGTTCTTAATAACAGTATCTTAGTCTTTCCACTTTTTAGATCAGTTAAGTCCATCACCACTGAATGCTGAGCAGCATCTCTGCATGCCCAGGCAAAAAGCAGCAGCTCTGTCTCTTAGCATGTGTTGACTCTGCAGAAAGATCCATGGGAAAGAAAATATTGGACCAAGTAAGTCATCGAGTCTCTCGTCTTAACAGAAAGCACAGCAAGAACCCAGAATCCCTAACTGGAACTCCTGAACTGTCTCCTGAAGTAGGTTCTGTACTTCAGAATAAATATGTCTGAATACGAAAAACAAGTAGCAGCTAATGTTAGAGTAGAAAACTCAGGACATCACTCTTCATATCAATTACCCATGAAGAAAAGGCAAGAACTCATCAAAAGTCAGACAAAATACTTCATTGTTTCCAATTTAAATTTTCCATAAATGTCTCCTTAAAAGACAGTTTATAATACTCTAATATATTAAAGACGAAATGCTGTCCATTTGCTGAAGTAACCTAAAGTCAAGTGCTGGCCAAACAAGAAATATTAGAAAAAAAAAAGATATTACTTTTTTTTTTTTTTAACAAGAAATTGAGAAAACAGTGTCTTATGTCTGATGTGGGCCCTTCTAAACGAGTGTCATCTTCACGAGTGACAGACACACTGTCACTGAGCTCCTTTGGTACAGCAGTAACAGCATCTGAACTCTATAGAATGACAGTGAAAGGGTTGAGTCTATTCAAATTTCTTCACTGCATAGGAAAAAAATATATACTCAGCATGACAGAACCTACTCTATACTGTTCTTTAAATTGAACAAAAAAAGTTTTTTGAAAAACAGCCCTTCCTTTTAGAGTCACATAAAAACCTTTCAAAAAATTAAACACTACAAATAGCAAAAAATAACATCAAAGATGCAATTTCAATCAAAGAAAAAAAGGAAAAGCCTACTCCTACCGACGCAATCACATAATCTAAATAGTGACCGCGTTTAAATGATGTAAATGCAGAGGGAACAATTAAAAAATTCATGCCAGAAATAAAGTCTCTTCCATCACACATGAACAATGCTAACAAATGCACATTGCTGGTACCCAAGACATTTTTTTGTATTCCAGACTTATTTTCCAGTTTGATTTCTTCCAGGGCAGGTGTGCCATGCCTTCGCTGCAAACGTCTGGGCGTGTTGTTTAATTTACTCCACGGTAGGAACAGAATGAATAGTCGAAGGATTTTTCCCAGATGGTTTTTGTGAACTCCTTTATCCCATCCATGTAAACACACAGCGTGTTCCGGTTTGGTGAGTTGTATATACACCCTATGACTTCGTACAAAGTCTGAATGTTTAGTTAGCCAGAAGATTGTTTCCATCCTGTGATTCATTAGGTCCCTGTGGTGCCCTCAACTTCCTTTATTTTGTACAATCACAAATTATATTAGTTTGTCTTATTTTGATAACCCCTCTAATTAATGTCCTGCACAGGAAACTTTATTACTGTTTTAAAACAGACTCATAAAACAAGGACTTTTTCCGTTACTAGGGTGGCATAAGTGACAGTTGCATATAACTTTGGATCAAGAGTGAACAGCGCTTCACACTGTTTGTTTTTATCAGTGGGCAATTTCTGTTAACGAACGAGCTGGTTTCAATTCTTTCTTTTTTAAAAGGAATGTCAGAAATTCCACAATTATGTATATAAAGGTTACAAGTCTAACAGTTCAAACATGCAGTAAACAAACCTGGAACTGTACGATTTCAAAACAGCATAGAGGTTACATACATTAAAATGACTGATCCAGTTTGTGAATGAATACACGAGTGTGATTTGGTTTAAAAAAACAACCTGTAGGAGCAGGCTGTAAAGAATCAAGAAAGCTCTATCCTTGTTTCTGTTTAAATCCTCATTTTTTCCTACTCCCCTCTTCCACTGCCCTTGTCTCTTTCTCTGGATGGGCAAGTGAAGGTGCGTTTTCCCTCCTCCTTCTCCTTAAACAGCAATGAAATGGTTAACAGCTGCAGGAATAAAGGTGGGAAGTGAAGAAAGCACACCACGTTCATCCAGAAAATGTACAGCCCTTTGAAAACGCAAAATTCACAGTGATCATGATTAAGTACTTAGCATTTCATATCAGTAAACCTGTCCTTATGCTTTCTCTGTGTTTTCACCATTCCTTTTCCTAGTTGCGGCAAATGACCACCCAGTCTTTATTTAAACCCCTACTGTAAAAAGCAATTTACTCCACAGGACGGATTTACTATGGACTTACTCAGTATTTGACATACTGCTGAATCACTGCATCTCACTCCAAGCGTTCTATGTATGAATTACCGCCACAATTGGAAATAAACTACATATTCCAGTAGAGATTATTCACCTGCTGACCTGTGTTACGTGCTTCGGTTGAGACCAAAGGACTGGTTCCGAATTAACTATATTATCTGTGTAAAGAGACAATTAACTTCCAATAGCAATAAACCAGAAAAAAACCCCAAAATTATCTTAGTGTATACACAGTGTTCATATATGCATCTATGTAACACGAGACCCAAATCATGCCCCTACAAAGGAAGCAAGAGTGGAACGTTAATAAGGATTAGGTAGCAGCACAAGTTGTAGGAAATTAAATGCTTCCACAGGAACATAAAAGTAAGTGATCGAAAAAATCCCAACAGATATCATGTACAACATGATTTGGAGCAACTGAAGTTCCTTTAAACTGACACTACTGCATTCTAAAAAAGCCAACGGAGTGGGCTTGACTTAAATCATTTGACATCAATTGAAGAGATCAGAGTCCATCTTCTAGCAGACACACATTAGCTGACAGGCAGTAAACCACAACCCTGTTACCACGAATTCTATCGTTCGTGACAGTCTACGTGATGACTTATCACACTTTACAGGGAATTCCAGTGGATAAATCATTTAAAGGATGCAGTCCAAGGCTGTTGCGATGTGCTCCGGCCTTCCCTCTCAGCAGCCAGTCTTTCATGGACAGGTCAAGGTTTCTTACCAGTAGGAAGGGACTTTTGGGCTCTGCTGTTTGTAAGCACATCTGTATTTTTGGTATGCATAGGTGTAATTTTTCATATTCCCTTGCTGAACTCTGTGCTGCTGCTAAAATGCCTTTCGCTTTGTAAAAACAAACCTAATCTCTTTCCAGAAGCCATTTGATATCTCAGAAACACAACGTAAAGGACTGAAGTTCAGGTCTAGTGCTAAACTGAATAATCAAATTCTGTGAAAGCAGGTGTGCGTGGTACTTGTACCATATTCAGCATCCCCAGAGAGTAAACTGCTCGTAGTTCGTGCTGATAATAAACGCCCAGTTGATACACTCCCAACACAAGGAAGATAACTCCTTAACAGCCTTTTTGATTTAAGTAGAACATCACTATCTTATTGTCTACCAGCCTTTGAACACGACATCTGAAGCATGAACACGGAGCTATGGCCCTATCAAGAGAAGATACTAAGAAATCTTTAGTTTTTAATAGTCTAATACTACTACATTTTCTGACCATGATAAAAATTCTGGACAGAGATGGTGAAGGTGAGGAGACACTTTTCCTCTTTCTTAAATATTACATGAAACAATTTCCAGGTGCATTTACACCCATGTACGTGCAAGACTTCAGCTGTTTTGATGTCAAAGCTCTCAATGGTAGTTTAATAACCAAGAAAAATTTCTATTTCATTTCTCTTAGTTACAGCCTCTTTTTCTTGATGAAGTACTGAATAATATTGACTTGTGCTAAAGTGGGATCTCCGAGTTCCCTTTCTAAGGGTCTGAATAGATATTAATAGATTATTTTAAAAGTGATGCTTCAAAATCTTCTTACTGCACATGCAAATTGTATTGGATATGATGAAAGAACAAACTATAAGAAGTCTTATTCTACTTCAAATTGTAAGTAATTTAAAAGCTTGTCCCCTTCTGATTAACATCTTCGTGCATTGCCTGTTGAACCCTTTTTGTAGGCAGAGTTTTCTTTGTGACAGACATCTACTACTTATGCTTAACCAAAAGGAACAGTATAGCCTTGATTGGAATCTCTAGTCTTAGCACACAAATAAATACACTCATAGGGGTAACATTAAGGCATCTATAAATGCATATAGACCAGTTACTAAACAAACACCATCAGTCAACAATGAATTTGATCTTAGATTAAAACTTGAATTCATTGTGCTCTTCAAATACATTATGCTTAATAATAAAATGTACAGAACCTTCTCATTCTAGGGTGGTTTTTTTTTGTTTTATATTGCTTGATACGCAAATAACAAAACATTTATTATAATTACAATATATGCAAAAAAAAATTCAAACTCATGCTTCTAGCATTCTGACACAAATCGGATGGAATTTCTCTCTCAACTTTTATGCCTGTCTCCTAGATATTCAAACCCCAGCAAGCCGCCAAAGGACCCCTTTATTAGTGAGCTGAGGAAATAAATTCCTCAAGAAATTCATCTCATCTCACTCAGAAACTAATTTCAGGATGATGTGAATCGTCCTTTGGAGATGCTCATTGCCTTCTGCACGTTGGTATATACTTTTAGCTTATACTTTTAAAATTTCACTTAATGTAAAGCAGCATAGACATTGTTCAAAACACACAAAAAAATAAATCATAAAATGTGATGCAGACTTTAAAAAGTCTGTTTTTCAATAATGTGACTTATTAGTGCAGTCATCTGCTATAGCAGCCGGACCTCGTGAAGTATATAGTGGTTTGAAGCAGTGACTGTATAAATCTGTCCAAACCAACCCCTGATTTAATAGAGCTCAGATCAACTTTGAAAATAGGAAGCTGGAACTATAAACCTCTGAGATATTAAAAGCCAACCAATCACAGGTAGTCACACTGGCAACTGATTTTTTAATTCAGAAGCTCAAACCTGGACATAATCAACAGTTATGAACTCTTCATACAGATGTTTACTTTGCAACGTGCCAGTTATACTGCAGGCATATAAGTAATTTCTACAGGTTAACCTTACACACGTATTATGGATGGCAAAACGGACATGAATTTTGAGAAGAAATCATTAAATTACATAATGAGAACTGTGTAGTCCATTAACATGAGTAATATGACAAAATCCAGATAGTAAGCAATAAATTTACATCTGCAGTCAGCTTCAATTATAAAAATAGCTTTTTTTCTAGTCCTGGATATACCCACACGAACACCTACGTGTAAAGTGAAAATTCAATATAACTACACAGTAAGAGCTCAGTAAGGATGTGCCGTTATTAAGGATGACAAATGTGCAAAAATCCCTATCAGAAGTCCGGAGCATGTAAAAAGCTCCTGATTTAAGAGTTCCGGCATGTGAATGTCAGAGGTCAAAGCAATGAGCTATTAAAGATACTTTCACTTCCTCAGAAATAAAGTGCTGTCTCGGGCTCGGAGGGGAAAGGTTAGAAAAGCTGTTTATCTGCCGCTCCGTTCCCATTCTTCCTTCTGTCAGGAAATCGTACACGCTCCTACACCCCACGCAGGGTTAACCCTGGGTCGGGGTCATTCCCCGAGTAAGTGCCCGGCTTTGATTTAAGCGCAGAGACCACATGGCTGCAGGTTGGATTTACTCAAAACACAGGTTTGGGCTCAGCCTCGGTGGGACGTTAAAGCACAGACTCTTCACCACATCATTGCCCAAGGAAAAGCAAAGCCACCGCCATCGGTTTGCTTGAAATTAAGGGGGTCATTAACAAAAAAGAAAACGTTATTTTGTAGTAGTTAGAATAAGAATTACAAATATATGCCTGGAACAGCGTGTTTAACCAGCGGGAAACATGCGGAGAGAGGTTGTCACCCCCCAAGGAGCCACAGGGCACGTTCGGGACAGACCAGGAGGAGAATAACAAGCAAAGAAGCCACAGCACAAAGGCGCCAGGAGACTGCGGAGACGGGGATACACCGCTAGGCTTCGGGGGTACCAGCAGAAAGAAACTATCCGGAGCTGGAAGGGACCCCAGAGCGTTTGCTGCCATCCTGGAAGGCACCGAACGGCTGCTGGATTAAGGGCAAAGCTGAAGGAAAACACCTGTCTGCAGGCAAACAGGGGGCGAGGGGGGGGGTATTTATATGCTATTTTTATTTTTAAATATTATATATATAAAAAATAAATAATGTATAAATAATAAATAATGTATAAATATATAAAAATATATAAAAAATAAATATATATTATATGTACACATACACACACATATATATTTATAGTATGTGGTCTGCCCCATTCTGAATTTTCTCAGTTTACAAAAGTTTTTAATTCTAATTAATGTAGTAACAGAACTTAGCTTGAAACTTAAAAACCCTTCTGATTGCTGAAAGTGCTCATTATAGAGAAAAGACCTAGGAACTTGCAGCTCAGAGCTCTAGCTGATCCAGGGACTCACCATATGGAAACATTATTTATAATATGTATTAGTATTATTTATATACGTTAGTTCCATCTAATATCCATACCCACACATGCTTGTAATTTCAGTTGAAGAATCACTACAATAAAAAAAAAATTGTTATGCTTCCCAAGCTACAGGTGACATAGAAGAGTATACCTTTCTGTACAAAAAGTCAGATGGCAGATTCGTGCCATGGTGTGAAATATCGGCGTTGATGAACTTTAATTAAAAACTATGGAGAGGTTCAAATTTAGAGCTGCTTCTGACAGACAAGATTCCAAACAGTCTCATTTATCCACCACTTTCACTGACTTTCAATAAGGAAAAATATTCAATATTTCTGCATTTTTTGACAGAAATCAAAACATCAAATGGTGAGACTATTAGAACATAAATATTAAGCAAATAATGCTTTAACACAAATACTAGAATATAAAAAAAATAGCAATGAAGTCTTCAGATGACTAGCCCTTCTTTTTCTCTTAAACAACTTGAAGTTTTTGACCAAAGAAATACACCAGCTTCATTCCCAAGGTTAGGTGGGGTTGCAGATATCACACAACCGCAGTATATAGCCATAACACTATCTGCAAACCCAACAGCAGCTCCTACTGATTATCGAGGAAAGAACGTCACCCTCCGTTTCTGTGTTTTATTTGTTTCTAAAAACAGAACAATCTGTTATGAGTCATTTGATCATAAAAATTTCATGACATTTCAAGGAGTTTTAGAGTAAAAATTATTTTATAAGGTAACTTTCTTACCAAATTTATCAGCTGAGTGTGGACGATGTCTTCCACCAGTATTGCAGTTTCATGGAGTGGCCTGCGAGCATCTCCTAAGGAAAACCTGAAAGAAAGAGGTTTATTGCAAGGTTATGAAAATGAGTTAAAAAGAAACAAAGTAGGTGGTCTCTAGAAAAATAAAAAGGAAAAATGTTATTAGTAACAAGAAGGTTAATACACCTGTATGTACAGAAATGGATCACTCATTGTGGTGCAAAGGATATAAACCAAAGTAATCTGATTAAAGGAACAAAAGAACTGCAAGAATGTATTCTAAAGCACATAATGGGGAAAAAAAAAAAGAAAAATTGAGGAAATGGAGGAAAATCCAGTTTGTAAGAACATTTGAAAAAAGAGTAGACAACACTGTAGCACGTGAACTACTATGAGTAATTCTGTATTTGCAGCCCCCTTCTCTTACAAAATTACCAAATAACTATTTTAAAATGTGAAATGCTAACAGGTATTTTATCTCAAATCTAAATACTAGTGCTAAGATGTGGAAGGAACTACTATGAACTGAAGATAAACATTTTTATACGTAATAACATGAGAGGCTCTTAAAGTCTACACTGCAAGATTAAATGACCAGAGATCGTAAAGAGATGACAGTGTTCATATAATATTGCTGACAGATTTACTACTTGTTGGTAGCTGCACTCTTTCGGAGAGGCCGTTGAAGACCCAGCGAATCACAGAATAATAGAATGGTTTAGGTTGGAATGGATCTTAAAGATCATTGAGTTCCAACCCCCCTGCCATGGGCAGGGACACCTCCCACCAGACCAGGTCGCTAGAACAGTGAAGGTCTTTCAGTGTCCAAAACTAGGGTAGGTCGCAACCAAACTCCACCCATAGCCAGTCCAGCTCAGCGAGTCTAGAGAGCTGAAGTCCTCCCTAAGCCCTACCATCACCTGGGTAGTTGAACTGCAGCCTGGAGAAGGAAAAGGGTCTCCTACTCTCTGCAGCTTCCCTTCTTCACATACAGTGCAAAAAGATGCTGTTTGTTTTCAGTTGACGACTGTCTGTTCTTTGCTTCCAAAACCTACATTTTCAGTTCAGTCCCACATAGCAGAAATGGGGTATTCAAGGATTCTAGCTATGGTTCCTCATTTTTCATATATATATATATATATATACACATATAAACCCTTCACAAATTTCTCTGTTTCGTACAACTCTGAAACAATTTCTTAATGCATCTTGTGTAAGTGACAGAGGATTCAAGAACATCAAAATCCTTCACTTTCTCTTATCTCGGTCCTTTTATTTACATAAAAAAGACGGGCACCTTTTATTCCATGTTATGATTAACATGTTATGATTTCCATGCTAGGATTAACAGGATCAAGAACTGACTCAAGCATCCTCATAGTATATGTAAAATTTTGTCCTGCTACCTGTGCATGAAGGATCAGAGAAACAAGACTGTGACTGGATAAAGAAATGCTAAGAGAGCTCTGAAAAAATGGGATGCTACTCTTGCCACATCAATTACCTCATATATCTCCACCTCTCTCCTTCTGTGACAGCAAAACCCCTTCGTTTCCCAGAACTGCGGCAAACAAATATCAGCCAGTCACGGATAAATTACTTCAACAGATTTGCTCAATGGAATTCCTACAACACCTGTATGTAGTGCAAAGCTGGTGGACAGCTATGGTCTACAGTTGCATGGACACCTGCACATCACATCTTTCGTGCAAATTTGAATGTCTCAATCAGAACAACCCAGCTCAGGTCCAGTATCTGGTATCTGCACTCTAGCATCCTAAACCAGGCACAACATTTTTGAAATAAAATTATCCATCAATGAAAGTCTCATGAAATCAAAGGAACTCATGAAATCAAAGTCATGGACCATTTACTGGTTGCTCTACTTTCCGTCCCTCTATATCTGACTTTTGGCTAAATTATTTTTAAAACTTAGAGCTGTTAATTCCAAAATGGTCTCAATGAGACCCAGTGTTTGCTCACAGAAATTATCATATTACATGCATATCAAAATTTAAAAAAAAAAGTAATTCCAGTCTTACATCATTACAGTGACAGACAACTTGCTGTGCTTTCAAATATTTCCTCAGGGCATTTCTAGAAAAATGTTCTCTCTCCTCCTAAACCTGAGTTTTTAAAATAAGAAGACTTGTACAGTAAAATATATTCATTGTAAATGAAATACCACAGGCCAAAAATAACACTAAAGTTTCTTACAAAAATAGTTAAATTTTATTTATAAGCAAGATTCAAATCTTCATAGGTGACTGAATGCATCAATTAATTCCTTACAAAAGTATTCTTCTGTCCTGCAATAAAATAAAACCATATTTTATCTATAAACAACTAAAGAGTTATAATAGCAGGGTTTTTTTTTTCCTTTATCTAATAATGAAATTATATCCAGTATTGTTCACACAGCGTTTGAAATATTAAATTTTAAATTTCAGCTTGATACATGCAAGAGCACAACAAGAATTGGTTGGGCAACATCTGAGCGTAACCCACTGCACTCTACTAGTAACAGCATGAAGAAATTACACTCTATACTTGTTCCCGATCATTTGTCTCTCTTGTTGAAACTATCAATCAGCATATTAAAGAGATGGTCACGTTTTATCACGTGTTGTACAACATCTCTACAACGAGGACAACTCAAGTCATTTTTTCTCTATTCTGCAGGAGTGCACACGTCCGTCAATTACAGTGTCAGATATTTCCTAGCACTATAAGCACAGCAAACAATCCAGATCCTATTAAATATCTTATAAACTGCAAATACATTGATATTATAAAGGAAATACATATAAAAATAGAAATATTTATTACTGTATTACACTGGAATGTAAAATAATATTAAAAACATCTCAGATTGCTTATGTAGGATAAAACTTAACTATTTCTTTTTTTAAAAGTAAGGTGCATAAGTAAATTAACAGGAAAATTTACTTTTTTTCTAATGCCACAAGGTATATACAATCAAATAGAATTCAGTTATCACAACCACAATATGTTGTTCATTCTTACTTACTGACCCTTTAATACTGAAAAGCAACTTTTCTTTCTTTGCAAGACTTAAAATGCAAAACAAAACAAATACGTAAGAGAGTAGTAAATGCCTGGTTGCCAGCAGTACCATCTTGAACATCGATTTATTTTGTTGATAGTTCTTTTTACCACGCGTTCCACATACACAAACAAAAGGTTATTTGTTTTATTTTTCTGAAGACAATGAAGTGCAAGAAGAAAACTCTATTTTTGAGGCAGGATGCCGCCTCCACGGTGAGATGCCCTCCCACTGCATCTAAAAATCTCACTCACAAGTAACTATCAGCTCCCTAAATAGCACGAGAAGTAGCAGAGATGCGACCAAGATGCAGCACATTGACCCGAGAGGAGGCAGATACCAAATCTTTTTGCTCCATTCTGATGCAAAAGGGTATGTCGGAGGTGATGCTGAAACTCAACTGCTCTACTTGACCACACAGAAAATCAAGTTCCAGATGCACCTACTTTCTTCCTCCCTCACTTACACTCTTTCTACCTTCAAAAGCTATTTCTATCTCAGTTTGCCTTCCCTGTTTTCCCACGTAACTCCTGCCAACTTGTTTCCCACACACAGAAAAGTAGACGCTGGCATGGTGGTTTCAGCAAAAAGCAAAAAGCCCCACACCTCACCCACCCACAGCCGCTTCCTTTTGCTTTGCAATGGATACGGGCTTTTTTAGACACTAAAAAAAAAATGTAAAGCTTTAATACTTGCTAATTGTATTTGCACAGTATTCGATACGTTTCTTGATTCTAACACACTTATAGGATAATATTCTTTACGATACCAAAACCAGCCTTTTTTTACCTCTTTCTGCTACCAAAAGTGATAACTACAAATGCACGAGCAGTTAAAGTAATAAACTCTTCCATTTTTTTCTTCACTTTTGCCATTGTACTTCTCCATAGCTGAACAAACACTAAACTAAGAGTCAGAGGGCTCCGATTTTTGCCAAGTTGCAGAATACGAGGCAGGTTAAGAACCAAAAGAAAACCCTTAAAAAAAAAGGAACCCAAAATTTGGTGCCCTTGTTTCTGGGAACTGAAACTGAACTTGACATTTTAATATAACTTACGAATTTCACTTCACGTGTGCTTCGCTTTTAACGGCTCATTAGAGAGTCTTTTAAAGAACCTTCCATTCCCTAGAAGTATAAATAAGTCTTCCTATGAAACGTGTAAAAATTTTGTTGAAAACAGAAAAGGGCTGCTTCCCCACAGGTAAATACCGAAGAGGAAATTTATCAAAATAAAACACCAGCAGTGCAGCAAAACAGTAAAACCATACGGAAGGCCGTCCTGACAATAGACGCATCTACCCATTAGACATGTCATACCAGAACAAAGCCTTCTTAGAAGATCCGATTTCAAAGGTTTGTCTGTTTTATGGAAACATTTTTACAAGGGGGTGATCAACTTACCCGGATTTTCACAGGCGGATTAAAATAGTAGCGTGGAGAAAGAAAAGGCTGCTGCAGCTCTTTTATTGTTTACTTTTAGCTTCTATTTCTAATTTATTTAAGTTCCTGTAATGATGTTTTCAGACTCATCAAAAGGGGTAAATGTCCAAGCCACTAAATGCCTACGTGAAGTATCATGGCACACTATGTGTAAACACACACGCACGTACTTGGCACACGCGAAGGGTACGACGGCTCCTCACGGCGCGGGGACCCACATTTGTAAGAACCTCAAAATCTCGGCCGGCTACAGAAATAGATAAAGCCCTTTCTCTGCTACATTTCTTGGGGTTTTAAATGCCTGCGAAAGGTATCGGGCCAGGCACGGCACAGGCTCGCTTCAAAAACCTCGACGCGGAGCTCTCCAGGTGGCCAGACCACCAGGAGAGTAGACTGTGGAGACAGAGAGCTGCTGCAATCTCCCATCCTCCACAGCCTCGGAAAGCTGTCCCGGCCAGAAAGGAAGTATAACCAGGGTGGCTGGGAGCGCACTAAGCTAGAATAAATAGTTTCCCTTACTGAGGCTTCTATTGAGTTCATACCATAACAAAGCTGCCCCAACTCATGTGGAATTTACCACCTTGAATAAATTTGATGAATCCAGCCGAGGAAAAGTATAAAAGCAGTGAGGTAGCCTGGTGGGAAATATGTGGGTTTTTTTCTTTTTTTTCTTTTCTAGAAATCCCTACCAATTTTCTTTTTTTTTTTTTTTTTTTTTTTTTTTTTTTTNTTTTTGGTTTCTACATGAAGAATTTGCAGCAGCAGAGATGGGACCTCAAGAATTGAGAGGGTTTTTCATGCATCCAAAGATCTCACGTAGGGCAAGCAGATACTACTTCTGTTCTCAGCGGTTTGCTCCTGCCTGCAACTGGAGTGGGACTGTGGGTCACAGTGGTCCATGTGCCTGCAGGAGAGACCTGAGTGGGTGCACATGGTGTATGTGGGAGTGTAGCCCATGAGTAGGATGAGAGGTTTGGGATCCACATATCCAAGTGGCCATAAATGTGGGCTGGATACTGGAGAGACCAGTTGGCTACTGGAGGGACAAGGATGTCCACACCAGCTGCTGGGGAGACTGTGGGGTCTGGGGGTGGATGGAGAGACCCGTTTGCATCTGTGTCTCTGCACGTGAGGACTGAGGCTCTCCAGCATTGAATGACTGAGCTTGAGGCTACCGGACTCGGCAATTCCTAACTTAGGACATGTGTTGAAGTGTCAGACTCAGATGAGGCATGTCTGTGAAGGACAATATTTGAACACGGAGAAATAAGTACAAAAATACACTGAGGAGATTCAAAAGAAATCAAAGGAGCTTGGAAAGTGTTCAGCCAACACATAACGGGAACCTCGGGACTACACTGAACTCACAAGGAGACAACTACTTGCTGACATCTGAACCTGAGTGTCTGTACCAGCAAGCTGATTCCCACCCCGCATTTTTATCTGACCAACCAAGCAGAATTGTGGATATATAATTGCTCACCGCATACAGAACCAGCTAATTCACTGTTACAAATCTAAAACCAGGCAAGGATCCCATAAACTCACAGAGGACAAATCAACTACTAGATATACTTGGCCTGGATAATATCTGGGCTCACGTCTCCTCAGTATTGTAAGAACATACAGTAAATTTCTTTTCTGTCAGCTGTTTGGCCGGAATGCATTTGGAATATGCAGCATATTAATTCTCAGAGATGTTTCCATATTATAAGCAAGTGTCTTCCTAAATATATTAATTATTTGAGACCTGACAGCCAGGTGGTGACAAAGAAAATCAGTTTTCCAGTCCTGAGCACAAGAACATCCAGAAAACTTCCAGCAATTCAAATACCAGAAGGATAAGCACTGCAAATCACTAAAAATCAGTAACAAACAACTTTGGAAAAATCAATAATACAATACAACATTGAAGTAATTCAGCTTGGTGCCTTAAGAGGCTGTCTCTGAAGACAAAGATAAAAATATTGAGATCTGGTCCCTTAGATGACAGAAAATTGGGAAACTACAGGTTTCTTTCTGATGAGCATGGGAATGAGCGTGTCATCGCAACAGAAGTCCCAGAGAAAATAAGATAAGGATGGTACCTTTTTCAAAGTCTCAAAAGCTAAAAGTCTTGCTCCATTTTGTTTGCCACGGCTGTTGTTGAACAAATTAGGCAGAAGTAGCATCTGAAAGGAAAGAGATGACTGGTGCCAAACCAGAAAATTGATTAGACACACAGAGGAGGACACATTGTGTGGAAAGTGGAAGAGGAATGAAAGAACAAAATGCAGGAGGAAGGAATTTCCCAAAGTAAAAGGATGATTGCAATAGGGGAAAGAGGTATAAAGAACGAGGTCTCAGAATTATTTCTATTTTATGTTAAGATACATTAAATGAGAAAAACGTGATGTGACAGATTGTTGCTTTGTAGACACGGTTCCTTCCAAATACCATCAGTGAACTTGGTAAAGGGACATTAATTTAAAAATTAAATAATCTTGCTTGCTTATTGCCTTAGCTTAATGAAAAAGGGAGCAATTGAAAGCATCGCGTTCTGTTAACTAACCAGCGTGTTCTACCAGCGCTACCTGAAAAAGCACGGGAATTTATATTTCTATTGTCCTGGTTTGAGGTAAAACAGAACCAATTTATATTTATATGTTTATCTGCTCACCAGGTAACTCCCACCCAAGCCTGTTTAAAAAGAAAAGGTAATCTTAATTCCAATCAGAGTTCCTAGTTAATATATTCATCTGCTTGGATTAATGAAACCAAATTGACACAGGTTTCATATGTCACACTGAACATAGCTCTTTACCAGGATTTAGTGCAAGCATGAGAGAGATAAAGTCAAACTGCAAGTTGTAGCTGTGTTAGCTTTTTCTTTAAAGTTTAGAAAAATCGTGTTTAAGTTACAATAAAAACAAGCATTCAAAACCGACAGCAATTTTAATAGAGAAATTACAAAAATTAGGGTTATTTTCCAATTTTTTTCTGCCAAGACCTTCAGTGGCTAAACTTGGAAGAAAATGCTAGCATTTTGCAAGAAGTAATTCGTGTGGATTAAGACGGTCTTGTGCCGTTTGGTACATCAGTAATCACCCGACAGCGGTTTTAAAAAGCTTGTGTGGCAACTTCTAAATAACCTGCCTGTACTTTACACCGTCGTGGCTCCAGGGCTCCTTAACACCGACTGCTGTGCGCAGGTTACAGCCCCACCGAGCAGACCACCTACTCCGGGCAAAGGCAAACTGCAGTGCGTGCTTGGGAGAATTAGACCGAGCAGTGATTTGGTCTATCAGGAGCAAAGGGATCAAACGGGAGAGTTCATTTCTCCATGACTTTTGACTCGTTGGGAGTACTTACCACCGTCCTAACTGAATCTGCTGTCAGCACTGAGGGCAGTTGTCCTCAATGCGAAGAGGAAAGCAGAAATGCTGATTTAAGTGGCATCACGGACTTCAGTTTGTGCAGTCCGTACGCTCTACAGTCAAACAAGGTCTACACTAACATTGGCAAATACAGCTTCTCCCTAACACAGGGGCGGTGTAAACTTACAAAGAGGTTGCACTAAGCCCACTACGGAAAAGCACTAACAAATTTAACTGCCAAATTACATAAAGATAAAACATACAGATTTTTTTTTTTACATCCTCACAGAAAGAACAGCTGAAAAAGTAGACTCTGGATACTTTGAGAGTCCCATTTACTCCAGGATAGCGCTCTTCCTTGTGCTAGCTTAAGAGCTACGAGGACAAATAATGAGGTCCCCTATTCTCAGCTGCACTGAGCTACTCTGTTACTCTAACCACTTTGAGTTACTCTAACCACCTCTAAGTTTGAGTTACTCTAACCACTTTAAGATGCAACCGCACTATCGTAAAACCCAAGAAGAGATGAGTAGAATAGCCTCATTCTCTAATGTGAAGACCTAAGAGCCAGCTGTGATTCACAGAATCATAGGATTCATAGGTTAGAAGGGACCTTGAAGACCATCTAGTTCCAACACCCCTGCCATGGGCAGGGACACCTCCCACTAGACTAGGTTGCCTTTTAAAATGAACCTATCTAATCTATATGGTTAGTCTTATGTCTGCAATTAATGGAGAATGCAACAGGGCCCACAATTCCCAATTTCAAGCAGTCCTCTCCAGAGGACATTGGAAACCATGATGAACATACACGTTCATCTACACACATTATATGTAAACTGTAGGACCTGGGAGCACTCAGCAGTGCCCAAATCTGGGTACCTGCTCCTGTCTAGGACAAACTGCATGGATTTGTTCTATCAACTACTGCAGAGTTCTACATTATTAAGCTCCCTAAGTCTCAGAACAATCCATACAAAAGCCTAAATTTCCTACAGTTGACAGAGAGATGTGGATACACGCAGAAGTGCCCGTATTTCAGACACTAAATTTAGGTCCTTAGTTCCCGTCAAAATCCGGCATTTTCAACACCTTTGCCGCTGACTGAAAAAGGTCCCAACTGCTAACCCTGCACACATCTGAAAGAGCGTGACCGACACAAGACTGGAACTTGCAAGTACCTACACAGCTGCACAGACCAGGCAATCTGTATATCGAAACAGATATATAGGTAGGTACATAGATAACTGGCCATATAATATTCAGCTAACTGTATAGCAGTCTTTATGTTATTCTGCATACCAAGTTGAGTTAGTTGGTATTGACTTCAAAGTCTCTTCCAGTATTGCTTCCTCTACCAGCTCTTTTCTGTCCGTTATCCCGTCCCATCGCTCTCAGGTAGCATTCCTTTATCTCTAGAATGCTTGGAAGTGTTATTGATACCTTCTCTAACTCCTGAAGGGAGACCATGCATTTTCCTGTCTTAAACCTATACTTCGCTAGACAATTAGTGACATTTTCTTGAGTAATAACTGAGGAATGCATCTCCCTACCCCAATGATGTGAAAAACAGTGACTCCCTGCTCTCCCACTTCTATGAAGTCAGGAGAATCTACAGGAAGTTACTAAAATTAATGACCATCTACTTATTCAGCAAGTGGTGACATCCTATTCACTTGTTTAAATACCATAATATTAACACTAAGACTTTGATTACTAAATTACTGAATCTTTACTAAAAGAAACTCAGCTTAAGGAAAACGCTTTTCCCAAAATGTGTATGGCAGTGAGAATGGCAAGCACAGGAAGAAACAGAAATCAGCTACAAAATGGGGTTTTTTTTCAGCATAAAATTAAATCCTGATGATGTCTGCAAATATTGTAAAAGCATAAACAAAAAGAAGAGAAAGATTACATAATACCATTTAATTATTCAAAAGTACATAGTGGCAAGTAAAGGGATAAAATTTAGAAAAGGAACATTTAGAGCAAATTAGAAGGAAAACATCTGAAAACAAGAGCTAAAACCCTCTGTAACCATCTCAGAAGGAACAGAAGTTTCACTGCTGGAAATACTAAAAGCTAACCTTAAGCAAGAACCGGGGGTCTTGTGATGTTAAACAAGTACACAAAAAGAAATCTTGATTATGTTACTTAAAATACTGACAAATGAGATACGATGGCATTCTAAAATGGCATTTCACCTGCAACTAACAGACGGTTGTTGGAACTCCATATTTGGAGTCTGAAATAGGCTTCACCGATGCTTATAATCATTGAAATTCTAAAACCAGGAAGATTCTTCAGAATTAGCAATTATTTTGAGTTTACTGAAAACATATTAATACTCACTTCGCAGTTGTCACTACAGATACTTCTCAATTATTATGGTGGAAAGAAACATTGAAAGGCATCAGTCAAGTTCACTGCCCCACTGAGGTAAGGTCTAAACAAGGCAAGACCTTTGTGAGCGAATCTTTGTTTACCTGAAAATGGAAGTGGCTTGTTTACACCATGAGTTTTTAAATAGTAAGGTCTGCCAGACAGCAGGACTGACAATTTCTAACAGCTTGCCAAATGAAAAGTCCGATTCTTTTCACATAAAGACAAACCCTGTTCCCAGTGATGAATTCCTCAGGGAATGAATTTCAGAGACGCTAAAGTCTCCCAACTCCGTGGGAGGTCACTGTCTTGACTATAAAGTGCTTTGTTCAAGCATGAACCTTCTGAATCATGTTCTTAAGCTGATCTAGAAATTGTTTGAATAACTTGTGGAAGCCAAAAAAATCCTAAATTTTCTCTTTAGAGCAACTTTTGTTAATGTCTCTTTAATTACCCTATAATATATGCAGTAAAAAATGTGTATCAAATTGCCTGGAAAATTACTGTCTTGCAGGACAGAAGGGGAAAAAAGGGAAAAAAAGAAGATACCACTATACCACTGCTACTCCATGAATCATAGAACAGTTGACGTTGGAAGGGACATGTGGAGATACCTAGTCCCCTGCTCAAATAAGTTTCCTCGGAGCTGTGTCCGAGATGGGCTTTGGGTATCTCCAAGGATGGACACTCCACAACCTCTCCGCAGAGCCCGTTCCCACACATTTGACTACCCTCACAGTAAAAAAGTTTTTTTCTTAAGTGGAATTTCCTGTATTTCCATCTGTGCTCACTGCCTCTTGTCTTGTCACTGGCCACCACTGAAAAAAGCCTGGCTCTGTTTCCTTTACTTCCCTCCATCAGTTATTTATAGATATTGATAAGATCTCCCTGACCCTTTTCCAAGATGAATAGTCCCAGCTCTCACAAGCTGCTCCTTGTATGAGAGATGCTCCAGTCCCCTAATCATCTCAGTGGCCCTTCACTGGCTTGCTCCAATATGTCCATGTCTCTCTTGTACTGGGGAGTCCAGCAATGGACCCAGCAATCCAGATGGGTCTCACCAGTGCGGAGCAGAGGGGAAGGATCACCTCCCTCACCTGCTGGCAACTGCCTGCCTAATGCAGCCAAGGATGCCAGCGCATTGCTGGCACGTGTCCAACTTGGTGTCCATCATGGTGTCCCATGGTGTTCTCCTGCGAACCTGCTTTCCAGATGGTCAGCCTACAGCTTGTTCTGGTGGCTCGGGTTATTCCTCCCCAGGGGCACGACTTGGCATTTCCCTTTGTGGAACTTCATGAGGTTCCGGTTGGTCCATTTCTCCAGCCTGTTGAGGTCCCTCTGAATGGCAGCACACCCATCTGGTCTACCAATCACTCCTCCCGGTTTTGTATCATCAACAAACTTGCTGCAGGTGCATTGTGCTCCAACATCCATGTCACTAATGAAGACAGTATACAGTATTGACCCCAGGATCAACCCTTGGGATACACCACCAGTAACTGGCCTCCAGATGGACTTCATGCTGCTGATACAAATTCTTTGAAACCATCCATTCAGCCAGTTTTCAGTCTGTCTCTCTGTTCATCCATTTATCTACTTCATGAGCTCGCATAGTTGAGGTAACGGGCACAAACTTGGGCATAGGAAGTTCCATCTAAACACAAGGAGGAACTTTTTTACTTTGAGGGTGGCAGAGCACTGGCACAGGCTGCCCAGAGAGGTGGGGGAGTCTCCCACTCTGGAGACATTCTAAGCCCACCTCGATGCCATCCTGTGCAACTGCTGTAGGTGCCCCTGCTCTGTCAGGGGGGTTGGACTGGATGATCTCCAGAGGTCCCTTCCAACCCTGACCAGTCTGTGATTCTGTTACAGGAGACAGTGTCAAAAGCCTTGCCAAAGTCAAGGTAAGCAGCATTCACGGCTCTTCCCTCACACACTGCACCAGTTATTTCATCATAGAAGGCTACTGGGTTAATCGCACATGATTTCCCCTCTCTGAATCCACGCTGACAACTCCAAATCACCTTCTTATCCTTAACAGGCTCAGAAATGCTTTCTAGGATGATCTGCCCAGGGATCAAGGTGAGGATGACTGCTCTGTCATTCCCCAGATCCTCCTTCTTTGCCTTTCTGGAGACAGAAATGGCATTTGCTTTCTTTCACTCCTCAGGAACTTCCCCCAGTTGCCGTGACTTCTCNATGGACACTCCACAACCTCTCCGCAGAGCCCGTTCCCACACATTTGACTACCCTCACAGTAAAAAAGTTTTTTTCTTAAGTGGAATTTCCTGTATTTCCATCTGTGCTCACTGCCTCTTGTCTTGTCACTGGCCACCACTGAAAAAAGCCTGGCTCTGTTTCCTTTACTTCCCTCCATCAGTTATTTATAGATATTGATAAGATCTCCCTGACCCTTTTCCAAGATGAATAGTCCCAGCTCTCACAAGCCGCTCCTTGTATGAGAGATGCTCCAGTCCCCTAATCATTTCAGTGGCCCTTCACTGGCTTGCTCCAATATGTCCATGTCTCTCTTGTACTGGGGAGTCCAGCAATGGACCCAGCAATCCAGATGGGTCTCACCAGTGCGGAGCAGAGGGGAAGGATCACCTCCCTCACCTGCTGGCAACTGCCTGCCTAATGCAGCCAAGGATGCCAGCGCATTGCTGGCACGTGTCCAACTTGGTGTCCATCATGGTGTCCCATGGTGTTCTCCTGCGAACCTGCTTTCCAGATGGTCAGCCTACAGCTTGTTCTGGTGGCTCGGGTTATTCCTCCCCAGGGGCACGACTTGGCATTTCCCTTTGTGGAACTTCATGAGGTTCCGGTTGGTCCATTTCTCCAGACTGTTGAGGTTCCTCTGAATGGTAGCACGCCCATCTGGTCTACCAATCACTCCTCCTGGTTTTGTATCATCAACAAACTTGCTGCAGGTGCATTGTGCTCCATCATCCACATCACTAATGAAGACAGTATACAGTATTAACCCCAGGATCAACCCTTGGGATACATCACCAGTAATTGGCCTCCAGATGGACTACATGCTGCTGATACCAACTCTTTGAGACCGTCCATTCAGCCAGTTTTCAGTCTGTCTCATTGTCCATACATTTATCTACTTCATGAGCTCGCATATGAGGGTGTTGAGGTAACGAGCACAAACTTGAGCATAGAAAGTTCCATCTAAACACGAGGAGGAACGTCTTTCCTATGAGGGTGGCAGAGCACTGGCACAGGCTGCCCAGAGAGGTGGGGGAGTCTCCCACTCTGGAGACATTCCAAACCCGCCTGGATGCCATCCTGTGCAACTGCTGTAGGTGCCCCTGCTCTGTCAGGGGGGTTGGACTGGATGATCTCCAGAGGTCCCTTCCAACCCTGACCAGTCTGTGATTCTGTTACAGGAGACAGTGTCAAAAGCCTTGCCAAAGTCAAGGTAAGCAGCATTCACGGCTCTTCCCTCACACACTGCACCAGTTATTTCATCATAGAAGGCTACTGGGTTAATCGCACATGATTTCCCCTTTATGAATCCACGCTGACAACTCCAAATCACCTTCTTATCCTTAACAGGCTCAGAAATGCTTTCTAGGATGATCTGCCCAGGGATCAAGGTGAGGATGACTGCTCTGTCATTCCCCAGATCCTCCTTCTTTGCCTTTCTGGAGACAGAAATGGCATTTGCTTTCTTTCACTCCTCAGGAACTTCCCCCAGTTGCCGTGACTCCTCTTCATGAGCAATATCGTACAGAAAAACAAAGCAGAATACTGTGTATTATCTGATTGGAAGAATAAATATGTAAATTAAACTCCGATTTCAAGCAGAAAGTGTAAGACCATCCGTACTTAAACTTTTATGACTACAGTTAAGACATGAAAAATGAGTTCATGTATATAAAAACACAACTTAGAAAATGCATTTGAGTAAACTGTTTTCAAAATATTTTTCCTCCCTCACGGTCTATTACTTTATGAACTGTCAATATGCAAAATGTTGTCAATGTTGATGCAAGATGCTGTACAGGTCTACTTCCAACAACCTATTTATAGGTACTTCTCTTTCGGGGTGAATATGTCTAAATTCCACCAAAACCCAATTTTCTACATTTTGCTAAAAACACTGCAGAATAATCTTTCTACATATGGTTTCACTGAACTAACGTGGTTACTCTTCGTAAACTGTTGTAAGTACAATACCCGGGAGCAGAGAATGAGTGCGATTTTGTAAAATGAGTAAATGCAGGAATATGGGCAGCTATGTGAGAGAGGTTCTTTTAAAAGTCCTGCTTATTAGCAAAAAAAACCCCAAAACCAACCAATAGACTTCACCCTGGTTCGAGGTTGGGGTTTCTTTTTTTTCTCTTACACTACTGTAAACACTTTCTAACTGCTGAAAATCAGCAGATTTATCCCAACACAAAGCCGCGGCAAGAACTCTTTTCAGTACCATTGTATACTAATCAGAATGCACCAAACTCTAACAGTTAAGTGTCTTAAACATAAATTAATTTTACAAATCCTTATGACTGGTAAAGGAAAAAGATGTAATTTATTCCAGTTGTATAACATAATATGTTCCATTCGCTCATTCACAAAGGGTTTCAGTTTTTCAGGAAATAAATGAGACAACTGTCTTTCTAGACTGTGCAGACTGGACCGTGATCAGTCACTTCTGCTCTAGGAAGAAAGTTCATCTCAACAATATACCCAAACACAAATGGAATTTAACAAAGCCAAGAGAGATGAATTTTCACCCCGCTCTCATGAGGACAGGGCGAAAAAGTGATGAGGAGAGCAGGAAGTCAAAACATCTTTTCACTGTATATATACATTATAAGTGTTAACCAAATGTGGAAATCCCTAGCTATTTTAAATCTAGATTAAAACCACAAGACAATTTAAGCTAATCCACAAGATACAAAATATAAACGAGGATGAATGCTTTATGCTAATTTTTAGAGAAATAATATTATCCTTTTTATATTCTCCAAAATGGCAAGACCATTTTTCATTGTTTCAGAAATTCACATCACAACTTTATGATGAGATTTTTGGGTGTTAAGCGATGATAATTATATCCAATTCTCAAATCGTACACTTCTTTATCAGATGTTAACACATTTTAGAACATCAGATCTTTTACTTTACTGCCCTTCCTGAAGTCAATGCCTGGAGAAGGGAAGCAACTTGTCCGTGCTCGGTCTGTGGCAAAAAAAGCAAGTTATCCCCCTCTGCCTCCCATTGCCGGGTGGTAACAAGCGCTCTGCTGACAAATCAGGCTCTGCAAATTAGATTTATTTTACTAGTAAATTAGAAAATTAGATTTAATTTTAATAGTGAAACAAGATGATATGAAAAGGCCACCTATGCGTGTAGAGAGCCCGTATTCTCATCGTTCATCTTTGCAGTACTCATGTGAGAGAGATGTTACAGTACTCGCTGTAGTAACGGGGAGGAATATAAAGAGGTGTCGAAAAACATGACCCATCTCAAAAATATGGAAGTATTTGAGACCAAAAGAGCATTACAAATCTCAGCATTTCTCACAAACACTGCAAAACCTAACTATGAAATAAATATTTGCAGTATGTCTAGATTATTTTTTTAGCTATTACATATCTTAACAAAACCGCTGTAAAATACTTAATTTGACTTTTGGATCATCAGTAGTCCACACATCACAGCTTGGAAATCTGTGCTCTAAATTCCAGTTAACAACTAAGAGGCACGGCAGTTCGTGCCTTCTGCAACTAATGAAGCACCACCACCTCCCAATTACCAAAATTACCAACCCGCTCTGAACTGTTACAATAGTTACTCTCTGTTATCACTGAACCTGTGAGTGAAAAATAGAAATTATCTTCCCACTAGGCACAGATAAGACGTATCCATTAACAAGAAAAGATGCACAATTAAAACATAGAATAATTCTTTTGAATAGTTGGTTTTAATTAGGTTTAACTTCAGAATGTACTGAACACACCAATACTCTCATTTTTTTCTGAAAGTAAAATTCTGCCATAAGGCACATCAATTTCACTGAAAAAGACAATGCTTTAAAAATGTATTTTATTTCAGAAATCAAACTACGCAACCTTCTTCCTAGAGTTAGAAACTGGAAGTTCTGTGATAAAATCTTTTCTGGAAAGTCAGTGCAATTTCATATCAATGGTGCACTCTTTTTCCTGCTTTCAAATGGATTACTTAAATGTTTTAAAATGTTATAACCCACAATAATCTGTTCCAGGCACCGACGAAAAGGAAGAAAAAAATTACAGAAGTCAAGATGTCGCCTGGAAGCACTTTATGGCAAACATTATAAAGATAACACAGAGCAGAGAAGCTCTGGTTCAATCCATTATAAATACCCCATTCTTCTTAAAATCACAAAAATGTATTTATAGTAAAGAACTCTTACAGGCTTTTTCCTCAGAAGACTTCATTTAAGTACAATTTGGCAGAATTTTTGGAACAGGAAAAGAAGAGTTTTATAAAATATTGATGTTTTACAGTCACCCTAGTCTTGATCTACTTGCTACAAAAACAAAAGCAAGGACTTTGGAAGATGACCACATCCGCGTCTACTAATCACATGTTAGTTTTTCATTGCGTCTAAAATGCGCTCTCTAGCAGTTGTACCGGGCACAGACTCTAAATCAGCACTTAGACAATTAGTGCCTCCTTAAAAACACAATTTATTTTTCTCATTTTATTACTGACATAATATATCGTTTAAGGAAATATATGGGACTTCAAAAACAACAAGCAAAAAAACCCCAAAACGAAAGGGTGAAAATACTGACAAAATATATTCCTGCATACACAATCTATAGATTAAATCTCTGTTTTCCCACACATCCAAATGACAGCATCGATAGTCACCCTCTCTTCCTTTACCCCAGGTCCCTCCCAAAACTTAGGGGTGGGGGCGTACACAGAAGTAATAGGCTACGCTGTGCACTAAAATTATTAAATAATCATTTTGAGTGCAGAGATGATTAAAAGGAAAGGAGAAACAGCTTTCTTAGATTTCTCAAAATATTTTTTTTCCTTTTTCGTTCAATGCGAAGTGGCTCAGTGGAAAGTAGGAAACAGAAGATGTGAATATCTGGGCTTTAGAAAGATTTTCTCATAAGCAAATCAGGGTTGAAGCATAAGCGCTCAAAAATTTAATTTTCAAAAATATGAAAAATATTTAGTTTACAAAGGAAAAAAGCAAAATCAGAAGTATCAAATATGCACTGACTGTTTAATAA
>VUYV01000273.1:600895-617293 GCA_008711295.1 Anarhynchus alexandrinus
TCCAGAGGTCCCTTCCAACCCTGACCAGTCTGTGATTCTGTTACAGGAGACAGTGTCAAAAGCCTTGCCAAAGTCAAGGTAAGCAGCATTCACGGCTCTTCCCTCACACACTGCACCAGTTATTTCATCATAGAAGGCTACTGGGTTAATCACACATGATTTCCCCTCTCTGAATCCACGCTGACAACTCCAAATCACCTTCTTATCCTTAACAGGCTCAGAAATGCTTTCTAGGATGATCTGCCCAGGGATCAAGGTGAGGATGACTGCTCTGTCATTCCCCAGATCCTCCTTCTTTGCCTTTCTGGAGACAGAAATGGCATTTGCTTTCTTTCACTCCTCAGGAACTTCCCCCAGTTGCCGTGACTCCTCTTCATGAGCAATATCGTACAGAAAAACAAAGCAGAATACTGTGTATTATCTTATTGGAAGAATAAATATGTAAATTAAACTCCGATTTCAAGCAGAAAGTGTAAGACCATCCGTACTTAAACTTTTATGACTACAGTTAAGACATGAAAAATGAGTTCATGTATATAAAAACACAACTTAGAAAATGCATTTGAGTAAACTGTTTTCAAAATATTTTTCCTCCCTCACGGTCTATTACTTTATGAACTGTCAATATGCAAAATGTTGTCAATGTTGATGCAAGATGCTGTACAGGTCTACTTCCAACAACCTATTTATAGGTACTTCTCTTTCGGGGTGAATATGTCTAAATTCCACCAAAACCCAATTTTCTACATTTTGCTAAAAACACTGCAGAATAATCTTTCTACATATGGTTTCACTGAACTAACGTGGTTACTCTTCGTAAACTGTTGTAAGTACAATACCCGGGAGCAGAGAATGAGTGCGATTTTGTAAAATGAGTAAATGCAGGAATATGGGCAGCTATGTGAGAGAGGTTCTTTTAAAAGTTCTGCTTATTAGCAAAAAAAAAACCAACAAAACAAACCAATAGACTTCACCCTGGTTCAGGGTTGGGGTTTCTTTTTTTTCTCTTACACTACTGTAAACACTTTCTAACTGCTGAAAATCAGCAGATTTATCCCAACACAAAGCCGCAGCAAGAACTCTTTTCAGTACCATTGTATACTAATCAGAATGCACCAAACTCTAACAGTTAAGTGTCTTAAACATAAATTAATTTTACAAATCCTTATGACTGGTAAAGGAAAAAGATGTAATTTATTCCAGTTGTATAACATAATATGTTCCATTCGCTCATTCACAAAGGGTTTCAGTTTTTCAGGAAATAAATGAGACAACTGTCTTTCTAGACTGTGCAGACTGGACCGTGATCAGTCACTTCTGCTCTAGGAAGAAAGTTCATCTCAACAATATACCCAAACACAAATGGAATTTAACAAAGCCAAGAGAGATGAATTTTCACCCCTCTCTCATGAGGACAGGGCGAAAAAGTGATGAGGAGAGCAGGAAGTCAAAACATCTTTTCACTGTATATATACATTATAAGTGTTAACCAAATGTGGAAATCCCTAGCTATTTTAAATCTAGATTAAAACCACAAGACAATTTAAGCTAATCCACAAGATACAAAATATAAACGAGGATGAATGCTTTATGCTAATTTTTAGAGAAATAATATTATCCTTTTTATATTCTCCAAAATGGCAAGACCATTTTTCATTGTTTCAGAAATTCACATCACAACTTTATGATGAGATTTTTGGGTGTTAAGCGATGATAATTATATCCAATTCTCAAATCGTACACTTCTTTATCAGATGTTAACACATTTTAGAACATCAGATCTTTTACTTTACTGCCCTTCCTGAAGTCAATGCCTGGAGAAGGGAAGCAACTTGTCCGTGCTCGGTCTGTGGCAAAAAAAGCAAGTTATCCCCCTCTGCCTCCCATTGCCGGGTGGTAACAAGCGCTCTGCTGACAAATCAGGCTCTGCAAATTAGATTTATTTTACTAGTAAATTAGAAAATTAGATTTAATTTTAATAGTGAAACAAGATGATATGAAAAGGCCACCTATGCGTGTAGAGAGCCCGTATTCTCATCGTTCATCTTTGCAGTACTCATGTGAGAGAGATGTTACAGTACTCGCTGTAGTAACGGGGAGGAATATAAAGAGGTGTCGAAAAACATGACCCATCTCAAAAATATGGAAGTATTTGAGACCAAAAGAGCATTACAAATCTCAGCATTTCTCACAAACACTGCAAAACCTAACTATGAAATAAATATTTGCAGTATGTCTAGATTATTTTTTTAGCTATTACATATCTTAACAAAACCGCTGTAAAATACTTAATTTGACTTTTGGATCATCAGTAGTCCACACATCACAGCTTGGAAATCTGTGCTCTAAATTCCAGTTAACAACTAAGAGGCACGGCAGTTCGTGCCTTCTGCAACTAATGAAGCACCACCACCTCCCAATTACCAAAATTACCAACCCGCTCTGAACTGTTACAATAGTTACTCTCTGTTATCACTGAACCTGTGAGTGAAAAATAGAAATTATCTTCCCACTAGGCACAGATAAGACGTATCCATTAACAAGAAAAGATGCACAATTAAAACATAGAATAATTCTTTTGAATAGTTGGTTTTAATTAGGTTTAACTTCAGAATGTACTGAACACACCAATACTCTCATTTTTTTCTGAAAGTAAAATTCTGCCATAAGGCACATCAATTTCACTGAAAAAGACAATGCTTTAAAAATGTATTTTATTTCAGAAATCAAACTACGCAACCTTCTTCCTAGAGTTAGAAACTGGAAGTTCTGTGATAAAATCTTTTCTGGAAAGTCAGTGCAATTTCATATCAATGGTGCACTCTTTTTCCTGCTTTCAAATGGATTACTTAAATGTTTTAAAATGTTATAACCCACAATAATCTGTTCCAGGCACCGACGAAAAGGAAGAAAAAAATTACAGAAGTCAAGATGTCGCCTGGAAGCACTTTATGGCAAACATTATAAAGATAACACAGAGCAGAGAAGCTCTGGTTCAATCCATTATAAATACCCCATTCTTCTTAAAATCACAAAAATGTATTTATAGTAAAGAACTCTTACAGGCTTTTTCCTCAGAAGACTTCATTTAAGTACAATTTGGCAGAATTTTTGGAACAGGAAAAGAAGAGTTTTATAAAATATTGATGTTTTACAGTCACCCTAGTCTTGATCTACTTGCTACAAAAACAAAAGCAAGGACTTTGGAAGATGACCACATCCGCGTCTACTAATCACACGTTAGTTTTTCATTGCGTCTAAAATGCGCTCTCTAGCAGTTGTACCGGGCACAGACTCTAAATCAGCACTTAGACAATTAGTGCCTCCTTAAAAACACAATTTATTTTTCTCATTTTATTACTGACATAATATATCGTTTAAGGAAATATATGGGACTTCAAAAACAACAAGCAAAAAAACCCCAAAACGAAAGGGTGAAAATACTGACAAAATATATTCCTGCATACACAATCTATAGATTAAATCTCTGTTTTCCCACACATCCAAATGACAGCATCGATAGTCACCCTCTCTTCCTTTACCCCAGGTCCCTCCCAAAACTTAGGGGTGGGGGCGTACACAGAAGTAATAGGCTACGCTGTGCACTAAAATTATTAAATAATCATTTTGAGTGCAGAGATGATTAAAAGGAAAGGAGAAACAGCTTTCTTAGATTTCTCAAAATATTTTTTTTCCTTTTTCGTTCAATGCGAAGTGGCTCAGTGGAAAGTAGGAAACAGAAGATGTGAATATCTGGGCTTTAGAAAGATTTTCTCATAAGCAAATCAGGGTTGAAGCATAAGCGCTCAAAAATTTAATTTTCAAAAATATGAAAAATATTTAGTTTACAAAGGAAAAAAGCAAAATCAGAAGTATCAAATATGCACTGACTGTTTAATAACAATATAAGGAGAACACTAAAAAGAAGGATCCCAAATCATAGTGCAGCATGTACAAACTATGAGTCAAGAATGAAAGACAAAAAAGGGGGACAAGAATTACTCTTGTAGGGCTCCAGAGAGTGTCACATGAAAGAAAAGAGTAGTTAATTATTTCACTTTATTGATGATAATTCAAAAGCGGTCAGTGTAAAGAACAACTTGACATCCATGCGAATTTGTCTATTAAAAAAAAAATAATTGTATTTTCTGACCTTCCTCAATAAAAAAATAGACAAACAAGAGCTGTGCTCATTCAGGCAAAATGTGCCTGACTATCGCCGTTTATTGACAAGAATTTAGATTTGAATAATTGGCAATTTGGAGAGAATTCACTATAAAATTATAGTTGGATTGAATTTATATCTCAGTATGAAATTATAATTTCAATTTACAAATTTCAGGCTGCTCAAGCAGGAGCAAACCCAAGAATCAAATACAAGCATTTTAAAAGGGATGCTTTTTAAAAACACAGTCCACCCAGCGTTATGCCCAGTACATGAGTTAAAGAAAATCATTACCATGGACACTGTGCTTCGCTTTCTTATCTGTATCTGCAGAACATAATGTGAAGTGATATCAGGTAAAATCCTAATTCCCTTATTTATCAAAACAGATAAGCTAGACAAAATAAAAAAAGCATACCAGAGAGTCCAAAAGTCATTCCAACGCACACTTCCAATGACTTATAGCACATTTCTATGATTGCAGAAGAAAAAATTCTTGAAGAAATTAAGTACATGTGCAGCATCCTAACCAATACCAGCAGACGCTCAGTGGCGAGCGGTTTTTAAGGAGAACCACACTTCCAAAATAAGAATTAATGTCTACAGAAAAAAAGTCAGGAATTGCCGTGCTTGAGGGAACGGTGTCCAGCATCCCATCTCTCCCTTTCTCTTCCTCCTTAGGAGCCAAGGGAGCAATGGCTGGAGTCAGGGAAAGACCGAATTCTCCAAGAAAAGCTGCGGTTTCACTGAATCACACACTACAGAGGCAAAAGCAAATGTAATTTTTGGTATCAGAATGATCTGTTACAGGAGAGTAATTAACGTCTCCCTCCGTGCTGCAGTTATTGAACACTTCTCAGTTCCTTCCTTTCAGTTTCGGAGCCGGAGAAGAGACAGGCAAGAGCCGCGCTCCGAGGTTCCCCGGGTGCCTCGGAGGGGGCAGCCACAAAACACTGATGTATTCTTTCTTTTTTTATTTTTTTAGTTTTTTTTTTTTTTTTGGAAATACCGTGACTGCGCTTCTATATCCAGGCACAGTTGTCGCTTCTTAAAGCTCCAGCTTGGCATCACTCAACGCACAAGCAATGGTGCTCGTGGCTGAGATTTGTGTGGTCTACGGTAAGCTCTGCTTCCTCGAAAATGTGTGGCATCAGACAGAGTTTATTTAGAACCCAAGTCTCTCGGGCACACTATGTAAGTTTATTGTTTATCATTTGCTGGGGAAGTCTTCTGAGGTCAAGGCAAAAAGCAGGAGGTGATATTTGATGTAAATGTTCCAAAGCACGTTATGTGGTTGCACGGTTGCAGTGGCCCCCGGAGCACTTTGCTGGTGGTCCGTGGAGATCTGGCTGGTGGAAGGTGCTGGCTTTCCCTGTTTCCAGCTGCTATATCATATTTAATGTATTTTTAGCTTCACTTAATATTTTCCTAATATTCCTTTTCCATGTAAGCAATTAGTGTGGTTACCAGGGACGGCAACAGAAGGGATATTCAGCTGCCAGTGGGAGAAGAGGTGGTCTTCACAGCCGTGTAGAAGATCCACAAGAGAATCTCCGTATTAAGGGGTGGGGGGGGAACCCAAGAGCCACAGTCTTAACACTTCTAATTTCTCCATTCACCAAAATGAACAATTATTTTTTTTTTTTTCCTCAGAAAATTCTACTGACACATTCATTATCATCACCAAAGACGAAGGAACAAACAAACACTATGTCGTTTTGGGCCTTTTGCAATGAAGTAAAAACAGGAAGGAAAAAAAAAAAAACCCACATTAAGTCACATTCGCTTTCCTGATTAAGCCTTCAAAAAAGATATAGACAAGCTATAAATGGGATTAAAAATTATGTGAAATTGCTGGCCTCGTTTTTTGCAGTTTATACATTTTTTCAGATCTTCGCTTTAAAACGCAACTAGAGATTAGTAGAAATGTCTGCAGTTAACTCACCGATCTAAAAAGCAGAAAAAAAGTCTTCCGAAAAACATTTGGCCATGACCCACTAGAATTGTGCTATTGGAACATTTATTTTTGAAAAAATCAAAAAGTTTCTAGGATTCAAATAAATTTCCCAGTCAGCCTCCACTGCCTTTATGCCTATTTCTTACCTTCATCTTGCCTTCGGCTAACCGAGACTCATCAAATCAACTGGAGACCACTTAAAAAACATTACATGAAAAAATATTAAATGGGGAACATTTGCTGAACAAAGAAAAGTCTCTTTTTATACTTTTTTTAATTTTCATTCTTATTTAACTATCCATGAAACTACACTGACTCCAATCTGCTTGTGAAGGTGCAGCAGAAGGCAGTCGCTAACCATGCAAGAATGCTTTATATTATCTTTAAGGAAAAATAGACTAAATATCAGAGAAGTAACAAATCAAAGCATTCAGCTTCTGAATTCCGCTACCCACTCGAACAACGATGCTTATGTCCGAGTGACTCTTATTTAGGCAAACAGTCCCTGGAGATGGGGATTTTATGTATTAAAGGGAGTCCTCTCCTCCCTGTGAAATGCAGCAGAGTTGCGGCTCCTAACAGCTCCCTCCTCCTCCAGATAAGAGAGGGGTATTTTTTTTTACAATTCTCATGAGCTTTTGCCTGCTGCCTAGAAAACACCAAATCCCTTATTGGCTTTAGACGTCTGTAAGATTTCAGTAGAGCAGTCTCGCCGAATCACTTTCCAAGACTTTGCAACCGAGGGCCTTCCTAAACCTCAGCTTAAGGAGGATTTAAGATGACTAAATTTGCTCATCAATGGCTGACAGAGTAAAACGCAAAATTGCACAAAGCTGGATGGAGAAATCACTTCCATGTACACGGGTTTTCCTCCCTTTCCCCCCCCCCCCCAGAAGCTTAATCACCATCTAATGGTTACTGTTCTTCCACCACTTTGACAGGGAGCAGCAGGTAATGTTGAAAAATTAAGCAGCAAAAATAATATTAATAAGGTGTGGGTTGTTTTGTTTTGTGTTTTGGTTTCTTCAGTTTTTTTCTGGTTTGTTTGGGTTTTTTTTTTTACTAAAATAAAAATAACCTCCCATTGACTCGTATATCTTGACTGGTAGGAACTTTCTCTGGCATCTGTCCGGATAGTTACAGAAAAGAAGGGAGTATAAATACATCTTTAGAACTATACAAATATTTTCTCTCTTTTTCTTTTCCCTTTCCTTTCCCACCAAGGCATTATCTACAAAGGTAGGCATGGTAATAACACTCGTCTTGAAACCCCAGTCCATCAAGATAGACGGAAATACACCCTGCAAGGAAAGTTGTTTTCAGTGACACACTGTGCAATCCTGAGCCTGCTTTGTGTGTTCAGGAAATTCTCATGAGTTTTCCTAATGAAAAAAAAAAAAAAATCACTAAAAAAAGATTTGTTGTAAATACCCCGCGAGCCATGACAAAGTACCTTATAAAATATAACTATTCATAAACAGTCTAGCCCCTGGAATTAAAACACTGACACTTTCTATTAAAAGGTGCTTAGTCACAGTTCACTAAATATTTACAACGAATCATTTATTCTCTAATTTCATTGACTTTACTGTCGTTAGCAAAAGTCAAGAAAACTTCCTGCGTGTGTGTGAATGGCTTGTGTATGTAAACCGCAGCTCGCAAAGTCAATTTTATGGAGGCAGAAAGATTTTCGCATTATACAAGTAGGTCCTCCTCGTCTGCAGAAAACTATTTGCTTAAACTTCAATTGGATGCAAGTATTCAAATGACTTGGAATCGGAAGGCGCGAGAGTAAATGGACATCATACCTTACAGGCTAAAAGGGAAAACGCAAAGAAATACAGTTCCCCCTATTCCCCAGCTCCTCATTCCTATCGGTAGGTTTTGCAGTCAAATCGTGACATCCTTTCTCTCTAACTCAGCCGAGGAAAGAGAAGTTCAAGAAAGGAGAGGACGAATGAAATGTGCGTTATGTGACATTCCCGAACCCGTGTTATCAGAAAGCAGCGTCAAGAATCGAGCTATTGGTGTTGACAGGCGTTTCACCAAATGAAACCAGAAGTTTTTCTGCTGTTATTTGGGCAGGGAGGGAATGGGGAGTTTGGGGTTTCTCTTTAAGAACCCAGTTGAGACGCTGTCCCAGCAAGGGAAGCTCAAATGGCTTTGTAGGGAAATGAGGTGTTTATAAAAATAAACAGGTCTCTGCCAAAAAAATGCAGGCTTTAATGCTATCAGAAAACAGACAACCTCCCACACTCAGCACTGACAATAACATACTTCTTCTATGGGCTTCTCACATACAGAATACTGTAAAATGCTGTGGGTTTATGACACACGAATATCTTCCCAGGGAGGTTTACAGTGAAACCACCTAATGGATTTACGTGAATGCCTATCTCTGAATGCAGCCTCCGCGCGGAGCAGTGCTTTGCTGTAACTCACAACCCTTTCCATGGTTTGACATCACTAACTCGTATGGTACTAGCAGGGTTATTGCTGTTCTCTTGTTGACATCATTTCTATCTGTTTTCCCTGTTCTGACTCTCGGTTCCCAGTATTGTTGCTTTAAATTCCCCGATGCACTTTAAGGCAAAAATAGGTTTTGAGTACAAGTCAAGACGACCGCAATTCCTCAGACAGAGAACTTGGATCCCGAGGCGGCTGGCCTCGGACTCTAACAAGAACTATCTCTGTCCACAGTTCCTCTACCAGGACCAGTGGCAAAGTTGCCAAAGAATTACTAGTAAAGATCTCGTAGGACAACAGTTAACAACCACTAATCTATATGTACTGAAACAGAAAAATAGCTAAAAACTGATGGTACTTGCTAAACTTCTGAGTGGTAGTTCTGTCCTGGAGGAACCCAGAGGAAGGGCTCAATATTTATTAATTCATCTACTTTTTCAGAAGATGAAATAAGGTTCACATCTACCCTTTTTTAAGACTCTGAGAGTAACTACTATATTAAATATACCATACTCAACTCAAAAAATCCCCACAAAGGAAACCCAAAGAAATGCTTGAAGATGAGCATTCTCCAATCTGTTACCAATAATCGCAGAGTGAGGAACGCAAAAGGTGCTATTTCCAAATCAAGCTTTAACTGTGCCTTTGCTTGTCTTGTAAACACCCAAGAGATCTTGGCTGCATGAACCCAACTGGAAATCTTTTGGTGACCATGGCACATGCAGACTTTCCACAAGAATCCTGGAAACAAAATGGCTCGGTAGTACAAAGACAAATGTGACTCTTCCAAACCCTGTCCTCTGAAACCAAGAAAAAACCCCAAACCCATGCCATAGATTTGTGGCCTTCATAATTACCCTTCCCTCTTTTGAGGTAGCACTGATAAGACAGAAAGACCAGAAAGCTTTCCTGAAAATCAGGCACACCTCCAGTTGGTACAGGAAAAGTTTCACAGGCTCATGGAAGTGGGTCAACCCATAGTTGCAGGTATCATGTTCTTGAGCTCTGCTTTTTAATGACTTACTCATATTTGACCACAAAAATTAGGCAGATGAAGAACCAACCACTGTTTCCCTCTGTTGAACTATTCCATTGACTACCTCACTGTTAAAAAGATGCTTTGGTTTTAGTATTAGTTTACCTCACTTCATTTTCCAATCAGTATCTATCATGCGGGTGGGATTCAATGCTCCCAAAATCAAAGAGATTTAGTTGATACAGTCACTGGAATCCAGAGAGCATCTCCATTGACCAAATGTAGTGTCAGCGTTACGGTGATGTGACTAGATCTCTAGGTTGCACAAACCACCACAGGATTTCAGACTTCCACGGTACATGAATGGGACGCTGACTTTGATCACTTTTTCTGTGCGATTACAGACCTTAACTTTCTGTGCTAACAGTGACCAAGAACCTTTTGCCATTTTATTTCATAAAGTACGCAGTCAGAGATTAAAAGAAACTATGTATGATTTGGAGACATTCCTGCCACTGTTTTCACAACACTCCTCCATCCCAAAAGCCAGACGGGAATATTTAGATTAAAACAGAGATGGTTCATGTGAGTCCACACACCAAGTGATCCAGATCTGCTACTGTCCCTGCTACCTTTGCTTCAAAATAAATCATGTGTAATTAGTCTGACAGTTATACTTTGAGCTACTACGCTTGACAAAAAAAAAACCAACAAACCAAACATATAAAAAGCCAAAAACTAATAGTATGTTAAAACATTAAACACTTCAAGGATATTTCAGATAACATGACCTAATTAATGCTACAGGGTTTCAAGTGTTTCCATTTTTATAGTCATTTTACCCAATATCAGTGACAAACATTGCGTAATGCACGATGAATACCTAAGAAGTCATATAGACGATGTCACTAATACTGATCTTTTCATGTGCACTAATGAAAAATAATACACTTAATACATCACAGATGTCTATAACCAGTAAAATCCTGATGGTACCTTTTAGGTCTCTTACGTGTTTTAGATTTCAAATTGACTCTGGATGTTACTTTTACTTATAAAAGTATCATCACAAACTGCATAGGTAATTAGCATATAATGCTTCTGAAAATATGAAGCTCTTTGTTCTAAACCACTGAAAAATACCTCATCTTGAAAAAGAATCACGTAACAATGAGTGACATAACATATATGCTATCATTTGGTTTTTAACACAAGTTACTTAAGCTTGAACCAACACACCTTACCTTATCCTTAGTTTTGTGGAAAGTTTTTTTCATTATTTCTTCCAAAGCCTTAAGCAGGGTGAGTTAAACATCTAGTCCTTACCGTCCCTCCACGTGAATTTAATTCTGAATGTCTTTGTATAATGAAATAAAAAGAGGTACTTTGCTTGGGAAAACACTACGTAGGACATATGACAAAATGACTTCAGATGCATGTTCACCAACTAAAAAACAGCAAGAGTACTGCTGGTGAGAATGATTTACATGCAAGCACAATTAATGTACAACCACATGCCTGTATTTCTGTCGCATTCTTATATTCTGATTAACAGGACAGCAACACAAGTACGGACTGAAAATCCAAAGAAAAGAATGGCATTGATTATCACATTGAATGTGGGGGATCCATGATATCTCAGTGCAATTCTGGATGTGGTAAAAGAATGAACTCAATGAGTCATGTGGTAATGACCAGTTAAAGCTTTCATAAATAAGTTTAGAAAAATATCTACATTACAGATTATGCTTCTGGTAAATAAGGAAGCTGATTATGCTGGGGTTTAGCTGGCATGGTAATAATTCTAACAAATTCTTCTTATACTTCCTTTTCCCTACAGTCTTCCTTTATTTTTAAGTCACTTTCCAAAATTGCACCAGCTATTCTAAACATCGACGTATCCCTTAAGTGTGCCAATTAAGATACAACTGATGTTAGTGCTGGTAGCCTAAGATGGACAACTTTCTTCAACTAGAAAAATACACCGTGTTTGAAAATATGCCAACTCATATTTTAAAGAATATGACTACCACTACAACTTTAGTCCATGCATATATAAGTCAAGAGATATTTTAAAATGTATTGACTTGCTACAGTCATTCCTAGATGACAGATGTTTGTACACAGAGAAATTAGAAGAGTAGCATTAACATAGCCTTGCCCAAATGCTTTTAAAATAGAGAAAATGTAGACTTACATTGTCATCAGACAAACTGGTAAAAATACACTNCCACTAGACCAGGTTGCCCAAGGCCACGTCCAGCCTGGCCTTGAACACCTCCAGGGATGGGGACTCAACAACCTCTCTGGGCAACCTGTTCCAGTGCCTCACCACCCTCAAAGTGAAATGAATGAACTCCAAATATCACAGAGACCTTTACAACTAGGAAAAAGAAATTAGGTTAGATGAGGATACAAGGGGACAGTTTAGTTCCTCTCTTGCCTTGGTTTTCATCCAGCCCGTGTATACTCCAAAGGCTTTAATCTCTTAACTACTGTTTCATTAGCATCTCTGCAGAGATTCAGGGTGTTTAGGATATCTGGGAGGGAGCCTTTCATGTGCTGGAGTTGAAAAGCTTCATATGAGAAACCAACAAGTCATAGCAAAGCAAGCCTTGGCACAAAATACTGTATCATTTGAAGTTTATAATATATGAGCACCTTGTTCGCATGCCGGGCACTGCAAAAAGTTGAATATCCGTTGTTAGGATAGTTCTTTCACAATACGGAACGTAAATGTCTATAATCACTTCACCAGAGGAAACACGTGGACAACCCACAGGCCTGAGTTCTGGTGGAGTACCAGGAAGGAATGGGCACCACTATAAAAGCTTTATAGCAAATACGATTCAGGGGAGGTGTCAAAGTTCTTGTGAAACCCCTCTTCACCCCAATGAAGAACACGCTAAGCAAATATGCCCTGAAGACCATTTGCGTGTGTTTGGTCCTTACTCAGCGTAGGCAGCTCCCCCCCCGCGTCCCTTTCAGCTTTCTGAAGACTCCCAAGATTACTCAAAAAGTTTATTTCACTTTACAACATAACATCTGCAAAGGAAAACCCACGTGGAGTCACATCCGTTCATTTGCAGAATTCCTGTCTCTACACTAAATGAGTTTTAACAAGATTTTTCAGGTAACGACATAACGGCATAAGACAGCAGAGTCTGTGCCGCGCTCTCAGGAAATGCAGCAGAAAATTTGTAGTTTGGAAAAGGAAGTGGGAAACGTCGGTGGAAAGCCCTTGGTGTCCCAGCCAGAGCTACAGGCTGCCATCCCGCCACCAAAACACCCCCTCGCAATGCTGGGACACAGACATTGTTCTCAGAAGGCAATCAAAGAGACAGCAGTCCTCATGTTGCCTCTGATGATGAAATTTTTCAAATATCAACTGTCGGGTAAAGCAAAAGTCGTCTTTTTCTTTTTTTTCTCTTCCTTTCATATCAACCCTCTTCCCTTTTCATCTTAAACAACATTCAGAAATTAAATGGTTTTCATCACCATCTAATGCACAGAAACCAATTACATGGCACAGGGTGAAAAAAACATGAAAACGCCACCATAAATCCCCCCAAAATTTCATGATCATTAAGGAGTTTCCATCCAGGGACAGGACAAAGATCAGCCTTTTCTTTACTATATTTAAATTCTTCCACTTCAAAACACTTGAGGTACTCTTTACTTGAGTAAAGAGTTACTGCTCAGGCACAGCACAACCATCAAATATGAAGTTGCTGAAATGGCAAGCGACTACATAACTACCAAAAATTTTGCCCTGTAATGTCCTATAGTCTGGAAAAAGTTCACTAAAAATTTCACTAAAACTTTAGGCAAAGCTGTTCAAAGCTGTTTAATATGAATATTCTATTTGTGATATAAGTTACTACTGACTAAATGCTTAATAAGAGACTGTTGAGAGACAACCACGTCACATGTCAAAGAAAAATTAAAAGCACATCAAAGCGTTAATAAGAAGTTCGTACTCATAAAATGAAACCTTATGAATGGCCTTTTGAAATGCTTCGCACCCAAACCTTTACGCTTTCTCTTATAATTCGGTCTAGAAAATTCATTTTTGGCCATTAATATCACCAACACAGAGCCAGAAAATGTTGAGTTGTCACGTCACAAGAGGACGAGGCACAGAGGTCACACGTCCCAAATGTATGCGAGACAGTAGCGCGACTCCGGGCAGCTCCAAACCGCTGCCCATTTTGCATACCCTGCCCGCTTCCCCGGCCTCTGGACGTAGCCAACCCAAAAAAACCCACATCCTAAGCCGCAGGACGGCAGGCACCTGGGCTAACTCCACACACAGGATGACGAAGTGCTTTAAATTTACCAATGTCAGGTGGACATCCTCAAAATTTGTATAGTGTTTTTAAATAACAAAATTACTACATCCTCCCTGACCTTTCCTGCAACGAAGGCAATGCAAAAGAATTAACGGCTCCTGCCCCAACCCTTACCATCAAATTTAAAAAAAAAGGGACAGTCGAGGTGGGCGAAGCACCAGATTCTCCTACTCTTCTTCCGTATAGATTTAATGAAGACAAATGACCGCTTCACAGTCTGACTTCTGAACATACATGTTAAGACCCAACGACACTCACCTTTTATTCTCTTCATGCAACGCACAGCCGGGGGAATAGATGGCTCCGAGCGTGCACGCACGTGAGGAGCAAGAGGATATTTAAAAGAGGAAATTAGCAATGAAACCTCCTTCCAGCCTTTTATCCATCAGCAAAATACACAATTAGGAGCGCTAAGGAAGGATTATAAATTATTCTTCGCACCTAGATTGAAAAATGGCACATTATCTTTTCTTCTGGAAAGTTAAGTGTTTGCTGCTGAAGTGGCTGATTTTTAACCGTTCTTCAACTTGTGAATTTACTGGCTCGCTGCTGACAACACACAAAACTTTAAAATCACTGATACAAACATATAGCGTTATACCCTCCTCCAATCTATGATGCACAGGCAAACAGGTAGTAAGAAATCTGCTTTTAATTGGCTTGACTGAAGAACGTCTGCAAATAAAGTATGTTATTAGTTCTTCCTTCAAAGGCTATAAACAGAAGCTGCCAAAAATAGTTTTCATGGTGGCAAATTCTGTCAGCCCTCACACATTTTACTGACAACTATACAGTATTTTGTTAACTTTCTTGCAAAAACAAAATGCTGCAAAGTGTTATGCTTTGTTATAGAGTCAAAGAATCAAAACCGTTCAGGAAATCAAAGAGAGGTTGAACTGTATTTTACTTCAGACCCTTTGGGTCAGAGAGCAAGTAATAATTAACAAAACAATTAAATGCATTGATTTGGTTCATGTTGTCAAGTAACTTTCTTACCTGGCCTTCAGTTTTATATTTGCCTTCAGAGAAGCTATAAAAACTTCCAAGATTAAGATATCTGCTTGGCAGAAATAGACACTATAGATTATATCTCTCGATTCCTATCCAGCCTAATTTTTAAAAATCAAGAGATATAATCTATGTGTACTTAATTTTTTTTAGTGTGTACTTATTTTTTTTTAGTGTGTACTTTATCTATAGTGTGTAACTAATTTTTAAAAATTAGGCTGGGACATTTCAGCTCCAAAATGAAAGGTTTGGAGCACACTCAATTCGAGCTTGAAAATCACAACTTACTAGGAATTGCAAGTATTTTTCAAAATAAATTTGAAAAATTGCAATTTAGAAAAACCTACTTGATGCTAAAAATGTTTTAGCTAAATCTAAATAAAGATAAGGATTTGGTTTTGGTTTTGGGTTTTTTTTTTTAATAATAACCTGTACAGTCCTGTTAGTGGGGAAATGAATAAATCTGATCAGAGGGGTGGTTTTTTTATCATCATTATTTTTGAGCTAATTCAGTACTCCAAACTTCCTTTCAACAAAGCTGTTTGCTCAGCTTCTCAATGCATGTATTTTGTAATTGTATTGATGGTTACATATAGTACTACACAAACTTTTATTTCACATTTAAAATCTATACCAGCATTTGTTAAGTGTCTGTTAATCCTTAAATGCTTCAGTCAGCGTGAAGCAGTGTGTATCTTTATACTCCAATCAGCAAAAAAATTTCACTGGGAAACACATAGATAAGTTTCATTAGTCCGAACTCAGAATGAAATCTCTCTGAAAATATACATATTTCATACTTGGAAGGCTTCATCAGAAATAAAACAACATGATAATATTTTGTTGTTGTTCATTTCTGACCATCCCCTGCTTGCAGCTTCCCCCATGTAGGTCCTGCTCTTGTCACCAGCCTTTGTGGTACAGAGGTGTCCGAGATCAATGTCTAATCTTTGTTTTCACAGATGTAACCTCAAAGATGCTTATTTTGAACTTAGTCTGTTATACCTTCATAAATGTTGAGAAGTGTTCAGGATCATATGAAGGAACTAATTAAAAGAGGTGTTGTTTCTTCAAAAAAATGCTGATGGATAATTTAATCTGGATAAAGTAATTATGAGATTATAAACTCAAAAAAAAAAAAAANAGCAGAAAGATCAGCAACACAAACCTTCCTCACACCTCTAAAATATAACCTGCACCCCCGCCGCATCCTGGATCTAGATGGTGCAACATCACCACACAGCTGTGTTATTTAATACACTTGCTTCTTTTTCATACAACCTCCTACCAGCCTCTTCACGTGTCTTTTTGGAAAAACTGGAGAGAAATCATAGAATCATAGAATGGTTTAGGTTGGAAAGGACCTTGAAGATCAACTAGTCCAACCCCCCTGCCATAGGCAGGGACACCTTCCACTAGACCAGGCTGCCCAAGGCCACATCCAGCCTGGCCTTGAACACCTCCAGGGATGGGG
>VUYV01000273.1:617591-681821 GCA_008711295.1 Anarhynchus alexandrinus
GGGGCAGAATCACCTCCCTCGCCCTGCTGGCCACACTTCTTTTGATGCAGCCCAGGATGCGGTTGGCCTTCTGGGCTGCGATCGCACATTGCTGGCTCATGTTGAGCTTCTCGTCAATCAGCACACCCAGGTCCTTCACCTCAGGGCTGCTCTCCAGCCATTCCCTGCCGAGCCTGTATTTGTGCTTGGGATTGCCCCGACCGAGATGTAAGACCTTGCATTTGGCCTTGTGAATAAACCATAGGAAAAATTCTAGCCCATTAACACGCAACGTTAATTCCCTTGGCCCACCCGGGAAGAATGTCCTCACAGAATTATAATGCTGTCCAGCTCATGCATTGCGAATTTACATGTTAATCCACTTTCTTCTGAACTTTTTGCACAAATAAATCCAAAGACTATAAAACCTCACCCTGCTCCCCAAAAGCAATTCTCCGAAAAGGACTAGAATTCCTGTATTTTACATTGGCAAGCTAAAAATTCCATAAGATCTTGGTTATCCATAACTGAACGCTGGGTCTGCAATTGAAGAGCGAAATGAATATTAATTACAGGGGTTTTTTTCTAGACAACGGTCATCAGGAATCTGAGATGGATTAATCTTACATCTGCCATGTAAAAATATATTCATCCGCACCTCTTGATAGCGTTATGACAACGTGATATATACAACCTCCTTCTACCTTATGCTTAGGAATGCAAAACAAAACAAATCCCAAATTCCTGGCTGAGGTTTTCTAGCTCACGCACTACC
This sequence comes from Anarhynchus alexandrinus, assembly GCA_008711295.1. Classification (NCBI taxonomy): domain Eukaryota; kingdom Metazoa; phylum Chordata; class Aves; order Charadriiformes; family Charadriidae; genus Anarhynchus; species Anarhynchus alexandrinus. The sequence continues at coordinate 618,346 of VUYV01000273.1, forward strand.
TGAACTCCATTTGAAATCTAAGAGCTGCATTTGAAATCTCAGTAATTAGGCAGGAAAGTGATGGAAACCAGCGCAGAGCCAACGCCCCGTGGAACCACAGCCCAGGTTTCAAAGAGAGATACATATTTTTGAGCAAGAACACCGAACCCAACTAGTTAATACAGAAAGAAGGGAGCTTAAGTGCAGAATTAAGCTTGAATGCAGAGATAAAATTCTCAGTGTGGGTGCAGCTTTTACATGCAGGTCATTTTGGATCCTCCAACTCTTCTATTACCATCTGTAGCCTCTAAACATCCTACATCAGTAAGATAAAACAAAAATTTCCTTCAGTTCCTTCAGTTAAAGTACTTTCATAATACATTTAGCACTTAATTTTAATCAACTGGCTATTTATTATTTTTTTCCTAAAAATCCATTTTTTTTCCTTGAAACTTTTTTTTTTCTTAATATTAATATGAAATTTAAATGAAAAGAAAAAAAAAAGATAACATCCATCTTAATTACCCTGGTGCTAAGTTTTGCTTCCCTTACCAGGAATGACCTGGTTAGCACAAACTCAGTTCTCAGTATAGAATCATAGAATCATAGAATCATAGAATGGTTTAGGTTGGAAAGGACCTTGAAGATCATCGAGTTCCAACCCCCNGATAGCAAACACATATCCAACTACGGACTTTCAATTGACTCTAAAATAAGATTTCTAGAAACAAAAGTCTTGATGTAAAGCATTTCTGTAAAAATGGATGAGAACAACATTGGTGGTTTTTGCAGAGCACAGCAGAACTGGAAACTAAAAATATTATTTTAGGTGGTGAAAACAAAACTTTTTGCATATGTAAGTGAATTATGGTGGGTTTTCCTGTTGCCTGTAATTTAGCTTCAGTAATGAACAGCTTTTTGGGTCTTTCTGTGCTGTGTTCTTTTTTTTTTACCCTGGGGAAGGGGGGATTTTAGCATTTCTTAAAAGTCAACTGAGAGGAACAGCATCTGAAAAAGATAAAAATAACTACTGATAAAATAATTAATTTGGTTTCAACACAGAGGCTACGGAAACACTGTTACAGAAAACCAAGGGCAGACATGTGTCTTAATTATAAATCCTAATATTTCATTTAATTATTTAGTTTTCACAAACTTCTGAAGACTAAAGTACACTGTATGGAAATTGCAAAATTAGTTAAATTAGTTCAACTAAAACAGCTTATGATTGCTTCCTACAGTTTCTAAATGATGGTCTGCAAGGCCAGGTTGGACGGGGCTTTGAGCAACCTGGTCTAGTGGGAGGTGTCCCTGCCCATGGCAGAGGGTTGGAACTTGATGATCTTCAAGGTCCCTTCCAACTCTAACTATTCTGTGATTCTACAAGTCATATTTTTATGCCCTACATTTGGCAATGTAGAGGAAGTTTATTTTAAAAAAAATAAAATATCACAATCAACTGACTGTTTATTATTGTTTCCTTAAAAATCCTTTTTTTTTTTTTTCACAAGTCTTGGCAACTACTGCATTTTACTAGAAAGGTACATACTTGCAATAAGTACGCCCCCTTACCCTCCCTTTTTTTCTTTTTTTGCAAAGAGTAGGAGATAGCAATGATCATATCTAACATTTCAATCATGTTTTGTAAATTAGAAATCACATATTAAAGGCGCGCAATCATGATCATCAGTGAAGCACAGGAAAAGTACTGTGAAAGCAAATTAAATTACTTTTTCATGATCACTTAATAATAAGGAAAACAAATTAAATTGCAAGTAATATTAATTTTCCAAAACATTTTTCCTTTGCCAAATGTATGTCACGCTTAAGACGGACGAGATTTTTAATGGCCTTTTTTACACTCTTATTTCCAGCAAAGCTTCCAAGAGGAAGAGCGAGAATTTTGACAAGGTCCACAGATACATCTCAGGTGGAGATAACAGTTTCAGGAGAGGCTCCCAGAAATTTGGGTCCACAGCAAATACAAAGTTGTGACTGAATCAGAGTTTGCGATGGAAAAATTTATCAAGGGAACAGAATAGCTCATTAGTCTATCCCAATTGCTCAGTAGATAGTTAGCAATAAAACTGCACACATTTTACTCCTCATTCATGAGAGAAGCGCACCAGCAGAGTGACAGAGGGGAATTTACCCTTTTCAGTACAGTTGCATCTTGTAAACTCCTTAATTGTAAAGCTCATACTGGTGTTTAATGAATCATAGAATCACAGAATGGTTTAGGTTGGAAAGGACCTTGAAGATCATCGAGTTCCAACCCCCCTGCCATAGGCAGGGACACCTCCCACCAGACCAGGTTGCCCAAGGCCACGTCCAGCCTGGCCTTGAACACCTCCAGGGATGGGGCCTCAACAACCTCTCTGGGCAACCTGTTCCAGTGCCATAAGCCATAAGAATCACAGGTTCGTTGAATCAAAGCCCGAAGTTTCATCCTACTTGCAAGATTTGAGTACCATTGGTGGAAAAGTTTACATATGAAAAGCAATAAAAAGGTTGACTGAAAGTCAGAATTACTGATGAAGATATTATTTTACAGTACACGGAGAGCCATTAAGGCCCTGTAAAACAATCAATAATCAATGTACCTTTTTTGTACACAGCGGAAATAAAAATAAATCATAATAGTTAGAAATGATGTTATGGAGATATATCTGAGGTCCAATTTACTACAAAAATGACATTTTGGTGTATCTCAAAAATACTTTGTCTCTACCAGCTTCAAGAGTTGATGTAAAAAAAAAAAACAACCAAAAAACAGAAAGATACATTTCCTGTAATTGCCTCATTTTTAGACCCATCATCTCTGTCCATTTTTATCTCACAGTATATTTTTGAGATTTGTCCAAATGTATTCACAATTTTTGTCTAAAGTGACACTTTCTTGTCTAAGTAAGTCTAAGTAAACTGTCCCATAGAGAGCTGTGGCAACATCCAAAGCAAACCTATACTTAGGGAGAGGTGCCGCTTGTACTCCCGGCGGTACAGCGGTCGCCTGACAATGAATCTGTGCCTCCCCAGCACTGGGTGACCGCTCCAAATTTCTAAGTGGCGCTTAAAGTTTACCTGAGCAGCAAAATCCTTACAAAGCTTAAACTGCTAACTGCCCACAGGTTAGAGCTAATCTCCCTTGTCTTCCTCTGTGTCGATGTATTTTAAAGCGACAGTTATTAAAGGTGCTGATGTCAGTGCAGCGAAGCAAGTATTTCCCTGGGTTATTTCAGAAGTCATTGTAAGACTTCCGAAGAGTCAAATTTTGAAGGGCGCCTTCCTAAAATCTCACAGCTAGTAGGAAATATTAAATAATTTTCATCATTTTCAGAAAAGTAGAGAGATAATCCATTAAAAAAAATAATCAAAAGATAAAATATTGCTTGAGAGTACTTTTCCTGCTTGAATAGCCCATATTCGTCCAAATACAAACTTTCCCAGCTGGTCCAGGACCATCCTTATTGATTTCGATTGCTCCAAGGGTGGGAACAAATGACTTTGTTATAGGTCTCATGCACCGGCTATTTCGGATCCGTTTCTCTATCTGCAGCAAATCATTGCTGTAAAAGCAAAACTCCTACAGAGCAGTGAAAGTAGCACAAATTGCAACAGTGGCAGGGTAGGAAGTAAAGCTATGGTCTTAGGGGAGGGTCATAAAGAAAGTGAGAGTGAGGTGTTACAGGCACGCAACCGCAGCCAGAGCAGCGCGGGAGACTCAGCTCTACGAACTACTGACTACCCTGAAGAGCCCGAGAGATTTAAAAGTTCACGGACGCAGACTTGGAGAATGTTTTCCATAATTGTTTACGGTAACACGTGATTTTTGGAAGTTCATTTTGTAGGTGCACATCACTGAAGAATGAAAAATCTCAAAGCATCAAAATTTCTGGAGTGGGAAAGGGAGGAAAAAAGGGACCGAAACCTCTTGGTCCCACGCCTGATCCCTGACTGGTAACAAACCCAGAACGGTTCTTCACGGAGATCTTTATCCTCAGCCCGCAATCTGCATCGCTCATCACATATCGTCAGACGGAGAACAGCGTGAAGAAGTCCTGAAAAGAGCTTGGGCACTCAAAAACTTCTCACTTGTAACCAGCTGTCTCAGCTTATGTAATAAATCACCTCTCCCTACAAATCCTGCTTCACTTAAATCAATCTCTATAAGTAGTCAGTGATCACTTAAGTCACCTAATTTATTTCAATCAAGGTTTTGGAAGTCGGCCAGGATTGTGACTAATTATTAAGGCTATTAGGGGATGGCAAAAAAACCCCAAACTCAGTATAAAATCACAAACAATTCTTAAGACTCCTTTTACATTACTGCTACGTAACCGTTCTTTTTTTCTTTTCCCACCCCAGATAACATTCTGGTTGAAACCATCACTGCAGCAAAGCAGAGGAAAGGGATTCCCCGCGTGTCAGCTCTGGCGCCCGGCTCTCGCAGCCGCAGTACCTCCTGCCAGAGAGGAGATCTTCTCGAAGGAGATCCCGAGCAGGACACACGTGTCGAACGACGTGCAATATTTGCATCTCACCAAGTGCCACCCTATCTCCTCACCACCATCCCACAAGCCCTTACACGTGATACAACTGTGTGGGACATCCCCCGTCCCCCACTCAATGGAGACTTTAGAAAGCTTTGTCATACTTTTAATAAATATTAGTATATGTCAGTACAAGAAGAGAAGATACCTGATGTTTACAAAGCTGACAGTAACCTTTGAACAAACTTGGAGTTATTCTGATAGGGGACTAATGATAGAAGGTGAAAGGCCACATCTTCAGTTCATTAGATTTATTATAAGATCTGCTGTGTATGAAAAGAACTTTAATAATTTTATATGGAGATTCACAGACTGAGAAAACCAACATTCCATCACCAAGGTAATGAATTAGAAAAACCTAAATCAAGAACTGTGCAACTATCCCAAAAGTAATTATTAAACACCCGGGAAATTCACACCTCCCAGCCACATTGTTTAATGCATTTTTGTTTGGGGTTTTGTTCGATGGTATCTATCAGCAATAACCGCCACCAGTGTTATACACCATCCAACTTGTACACGGGGCTTTCTGCGTACATACAAAGTTACTTTAGAGAGACAGGAAAACTGTGACGAGCACAGCTGAAAGATGTGCTCAAGATTACAAAGACCGCCACCAGCAGAGCTGAAGAGGCTGCGTGTCCCTTCTCTGGACACCAGGCCACCACGCCAGCCATACGGCATCTTGTCTCCTACGTAACCGTTTCCATCACTGGACCCCAAAGAGTATTTTTCATGTGAAGTTTGGCTGGACCCTCTTTTCTCCTTCTATGCAGTCTTGCCCCTCGTCACTACATAATTATCTCACAGCATTAATTATCTCAATGCATTAATAAACAATTCTTTTAAGTTTGAAGTCTAATCAACATAGGAAGCCGGGTGTAGGATTTCTGCTCCTGTACTCCCCTCCCAAACCGTCTGTTGTGCTCGGGGGTTTTCACCGGTGAGATGTTCGGGAAGGGGAGCGCTGGGTGGGGAGGTTGGGTCATTTGCTTTTTTGAACTGAGGAAGATACGATCATATCTCACCTGATCTAATCACAAATCAAATCATAGTTTGGTTTCCAACGTTAAAACAAGGCTCAGGTTTAAATACAGAAACAGTGCTGTATTTTAAGCCACCTCTCATTTTTGCTGTTATCGTACCAGGCACTAATTTAAGCAAAGAATCGCTCCTTACTGAAAACGATCCTAAAACTCTCATCTATGACCAAGCATCTGGCTAAAATGTACAAGTAACTAAAAAGATGGGAATGGAAAAGGGATGTCTGTAGTTGCTATTTCTATGAAAAAAATAAGGGCGAGGTCTTTTTTTTTTTTTTTCTTCCCCAAAGCCTCAGGCATCAGACCACACAAAGACATTTTAACTGGTCAAAGCTCAGAAATTTAAAGAGGAAGTCCTCTGGACCAAAGAAAACAGCACTCTTTCCAGAAGAAACTATGGTAGGTCTAACTGAGGTCCTTAAAGCTCAGACCCTTTCTAAGATGCAAGGCTAAACTGCTTCTTCAGTGCCTTTCTGAATTTAAAGATAAGAAATTTATTGACTTTGTAGAATGCTATATATTTAGTGAGTAGGGATCAACATAATGCCCTTCAAAAACTCTAAAAAAATATCATTAACTGACCTACAGATTAGCAGTCATCAGATTGTGCAAAGGTTAAAGATATTTTTGAACCCTACCTGTTTGAATATGACAAAAGTTGTACCTTAAATCACAGACCAAGCGCGCAAACAAGGTCACTTTGAGATCACCATGATGGATAAAGCCTTGCTAGATCCTGATTTAAGATTCCCTAAAAAAGAAGCAATTAACTAGATATCTTAGGACAGAGACCAGGATTTGGGTAAGGTTTGTTTCAATATTTAAAACTATTCAAACATCAGTGGGAAGAACACAATCAATTTTCAATCACTGCAACAATTCTTATCTTTAAAAAAAAAAGGGTATAGAGAAGTAGTGGTCTCTTGGTGCTTAAAATCAAAGCAGACCCACACCAGAGCAGATCAGCTGAACCATAGGATGATAAAATCTCAGCAGCAATCACAGGTAGTCAAACATTTTTACCACAGTCCTGGTAGAGGGTGACTGTCAGGATCACAGATCTCCCAAATCTGTCAGGTCTGGCAAACTGCTCAGTGTCTGCCTTGTCTGTAACAGCGGGATAAAATCCATTTATCATAAGCATTACCTTGAACGATAACTGGTATTCACTCATTAACCTAAAATATACACTTCCTATTAAGATCCCAATTCTCAGTAACAGAAATTTAAACACCAGCTCTGTAACCAATAGGCAATTACAGTCAGGAGTAGAGAATATACTGCGTAAGCAGCACTTGAGTTTCTACAGAGTTAGTGTAAGACTTTCTTTTGAAGCAATGGCATGATGAAACAATCAGATTTTCATAGCATATAAGATGATCTAAACTTTGTCAAAGAGAGCATAACAAAACCAGAATCCCATATCAAAAGAAAAGTTATTTTTATTATATCTATCTTCTAAGTACATTCAACTTTTTAAAATTTTCTAAAGTGGGGCATATACCAATTTACTGAAAAATCCAGTTAAAATTATTATTTTTTTTTTAATCAATTAACAGCTATTTTTTTTCACACTGGATGAGCATTACCATTTTTAAATGACATCGTTTTACTCAAAATCCAACTTTAGTTGCCGGTCCACAGAATTCAAGAATGTCTGGATTTTGGCATTCAAGTCTGGGTACAAATTAACATAATTCAAACAGTAGCCAAAACACAGCTCTTCTGAAATGAACCTCCCCAAAACTTGTTTTTGGAATTTTTATATTTGACCATCTGAAAGGTTATAAAAATTGTATTAACACAACTTCCTGAAAATGCAGCAAAAATGTTTCATCAAAACCAGCTCTAAAGCTGGTACACCAAATATCTACTTGATACTAAATGTGGTTTCAATTTTTATGGAAAAAACTTTCCGTTATTTACATTAATTACTAACAAGAAACTGTTCTGGAGTATTTTTATTATTTAATTCCCATCTGTGAATAATTTATGTTATCTTTTAATGAAAAACATGCTGTATGTTTTATTTTTAATGTATTGTCACAACACCTTTCCATCTGAAGTTATTAACATCTCAATTACATATATGTACGTATTTGTATACTTATACACATATGTGTATATATATTTATCATCTCACAGTTTTTAAATCTTGTGATGGATAACACATTCTTTAAATACTGAGGGATTTTTTAATTTTAATATTTTGGGGACAATGATAAAGACAATGAACTGGAGTGAGGAGGTTCATCGACAAAGAGTGTTCGACACAAAACTGCCAGGTTCATTGCTGTAATATTATTTTTGGCAGCGGAGTTCTCCGACAGGCAGAAGACGCAAAGAATGACAAGCACTGCCTGTAGAAGGCCACGTAGAAAGAAATACTATTTTATCGGGGCTTAGTAGTGATGTGGGTTAATAAGGAGACCCTGAGAGCAGTGTGAGGCTGCCTTACCCTACTCACGGCTTAACACAATAATCCCTTTCTACTTAAAACACTTTTGAACAGACACGTACAATTGGCTTTCAAAAAAAGTACTCGCTGAAACTTTTCAAAAAAGTATCTTCACCAAAGTGCTCTAACTCACATAAGAACATGCTCTACCTTCCTCTACTTCTTCAAAATAAAAAACTGCAACACATCATCTTGTACTGACAGCAAATATATTGAAAACGCAGTGCGTTTCTTGGAGCTCAAATAAGCTGCCATTCATTGTCAGAATTTAAAACTAATATTAAATTGACCTCAACTTCTAAAAACTACAAGGGCTTTTTTTTTTTTTTTTAAATTACAGTATTTTCTTACGGTAAGGCAATTCACAACCTCAGAAAGCAACTCAGTGGTATGCTTTATTTTTACTCCTTGCTGAAGGTAATCATACACACAACCACTTCAACACCATTGCCATTCAATATTTATATAATTAAATTTTAATAAGCGGTAAGAAGTACTACAGATAACGTCTACCGGTGGATTCCAATACACAACAAACAGAGCATGGGTTCAGATTGATGATTGGAGTAAAGCTCACAACCAAGTGCAGGGATGGTCACCTGAAATCCAAGCTGGAAGGCTGAATTCAAAAGCCAACAGCTCTGCACAACTCAGGACAGAGAACAGAAGAGTAAACAACCCGTTTGGCTGCAGGATCAGAGCAGAAAGGGTTCCCCGTAGCCAGCACAGCACCATGGCAAGAACAGAACTCAACGGCATTGGAAGTATAACTGTATTTCTGCTGCACATTGGGAGAAAAAAAAAAATAATTCAAAATTTGGAATTTTTCCAAGAATGGTCATGTAGTTATAATTTAAGTTCTAGAAAGAGTTATAATTTTAAAACTTGATAAAAATCAGAACTAATTTGATTTTTAAATTCAAATCAAGTAATTACAGTTAATATCCATGAAACAACATCAGATATTTGATAGCCTCTAATCAGAAGACTGGTTACAACTCAAATCAAACATAGCAATCAATTAAATTATTGAACCATGGTACACATGATGATTTAGTTAGCAAATTCATCAGCCTCCACAAAGGAGCTGCCGCATTACAATGATGAGCTTACACAGAGGGTTAAAGCATACTATAATTTTCCACTCTTTCTAGGCTAAACTAATTATGTAATTTAATTAATTACTTGGGTTGAGAAAAAGAAAAACTTAAGTCTGCTATTTTGGAAATGTTAGGGGACAAATTATTTTTAAAAGATCGGGGTTTTTTTGTAAACAAAGGGAAATTGGGATTGTTATTTAAGAGCAATATATCCAAAACGTAATACAGTATTACCTGTGGCAGGACTATATTCACCATTGGAGTGGCAAAGAAATTTAACATATCTATTATAATCAAATTATCTACTAATAAAGTACTGAATGCTTCTATATCCAGAGAAATAATATACAATACAGGACAATTTCTAAGGGAAACAAATACCAAAGTAGGCCAGAATTTACCCCCAGCAGTGTGGCCAGCAGGGCGAGGGAGGGGATTCTGCCCTTCTACTCTGCTCTGGGGAGACCCCACCTGGAGTACTGTGTCCAGCTCTGGGGGCCCCAACATATCGGNCTGTTCGAGTGGGTCCAGAGGAGGCCACGAAGATGACCCGAGGGCTGGAGCACCTCTGCTGTGAGGAGAGGCTGAGAGAGTCGGGGTTGTTCAGCCTGGAGAAGAGAAGGCTCCGGGGACACCTCATAGCCCCTTCCAGTACCTAAGGGGACTACAGGAAAGATGAGGAGGGACTCTTTATCAGGGAGCGCAGTGATAGGGTGAGGGGTAACGGCTTTAAATTAAAAGAGGGGAGATTCAGACTAGATACAAGGAAGAGCCCAGAGAAGTTGTGGCTACCCCATCCCTGGAAACATTCAAGGTCAGGTTGGACGGGGCTCTGAGCAATCTGATCCAGTTGAAGATGTCCCTGCTCATTGCAGAGGGGTTTTGGACTCGAGGATCTTTAAGGATCCCTTCCAACCCAAACCATTCTACGATTCTATGAATTATAACACTGAATTTCTGGCCCATAGCAACCTTTTATCATCTCCATAAATAAGACTATAATTAATTATCTATCACATATGACATTCATAAGGAATAGTTAAGCTAGACTTGATATACAGAATCTGCTCTAATAAGTGTTTAACATCCATACGGATAGCAGGAAAATACAGGGGTGAAGGTATTCCTCCCAGTAGCTCTATTTACGCCAGAGTCTGATTACCCCAGACAATACGGATGAAGGTGCGAAGACACCACAATTCTGATTTCGAAAACCCCTCTGCAGCGTTCCTGTGCAGAGAGACACAGTTACGAGTCTGTCTTCTGAAGAACTCCTACCATTCTAAAAATACTGTCCCACAGCTGTTTAAAATTTATTTTTTTAGACCATAGCACCACTGTTTGGTTGTTTCCAATTTCTGAAACCACAAATAGTAAAAGTGTACTCAGTCTACTGCAAACATAAATAGCAAATGCACGCTTCAGCACTTTTAAAAGGATATGGAAATTGGCAACAAAAATGCAGTTCATGTTGAAAATTTACGAGGGCCCTGCCATATTTCTTCAGAAATACAATCAGGTAAAAATTAGGAAGATCTCTACCAGCTGGGTGGCATTTTTGTGTTTTCTTTACTTATATTTTTTTTAACTGAAAGACTTTCATTATGCAACTTCTGGCACTTGATAAAATAGCGCATGGTACCTTTGCTAAAACCACAGTTTCTTTGGTTATGTTTAGCATTACACAAACATCTTTCACCTTAGATATCCTCTTGCATTAGTGTGTTTAATTTCAAATACTCTAAGGCACATTACTTTTTTGACAAAATTATTTTAATGACGATCGGTAAATGAGCTGTACAAATTATTCTTTCTCTTCCCCCAATTTCACGGGACATTTAAAAATAATCCAACCCTTCACAATTATACTTACGTATATTTGGAGCTTTATGTACATATTTCTATTAAAAGCTGAAGTAGTCCAATAATATCATATTTTTACATGGATTTATTTCAAGAAACACAGCACAGAATGGCAAAGTATCTTCTAGGTAAAGGTAACAGTAGACATGTTAACAAATGTGATTACATTCTTTTGATGAACATCAAAAGTCTGAAAAGCTGAAGGAAATGTCAATATTTTGTCGTCTGAAGTACACTTCTTGAAAGCAGTCCGGATCCCAAGGAAGTTGATGGGAGTTGAAAGTCAACGGGGCTGAGATTTCAGCCTTAGCGTGTGTGAATTCAAGTGAGCTCACTAAGAAAAATATCTATTTAGAGGGCTATTTGTGAACTAATTTATCCTGACATCAATGCGACTAGAAGTAGAAACAGGTAATATTCCCTGTGATCAAAGGCAGCATTTTGGTCATTTCCACAGCAACAGACTGTTTCTATCAATGGCATACCACTAGAAACCCTTAACCTTTGAGATGTAACAGTCCTAAAAAGAAAAAAATACAGTAATCCATGAGTTCACACCCCCAAAAAAAAATCTTTTAAAGTGTATATATTTCATAAAGGATGGAAAGAAACATATTTGGGTTTTTTTTTATGATCACTTGCAGCTAAAAAGATAAGCTAAAAATATATAGAACTTGCTACAATTTGGGAGGAATTTCTTTTGGTACAGAGGTTCTTTACTACAAGCTTTACTAACCACGCAGTTCGGAGGCAGCATGGGCATATACTTATGTGCTTTAAAACAATTTCATACAATTCTGAATTTTTTGCCTATTTGGTATTTTCATTTTGTGTATTCACAGAAACCAATTTCCGAGTAACCTTGAGCAAATTCCAGACATATACACATGATTTTTCCATGTACTTCATATAAAAAAAACCCAACAACTGGAGATAAGACAACCACCATCAAACTATGAAATAAAAACTTTGCCCAACAGGCCATAACACAATGGAAAAAAAGCCACTCATGTTCAATACTCTGTTAAGATTAATTTTTGCTGTTGACTTGATAATTCTTTTCTTTCCGATTTACTAAATCTGAAATACTCCATGTTTCTGACAGGCAGTAGGATGCTGTGATTAAAACAGTCCCAGGATAATTAAAAAAAAAAAAAAGATTGTAATTGGATAAATTGCTCTTGTCCTGAATTTCCCACTGGTACTTGACCCAAAGAAAAATTCCCAAGCTCGGAGTCGAAGCCTCAAGAGGAGACATGAGTCTAGAAATAACAACGAAATGGGTATCACGAGCCTGCAAACGGTGCCGGCTGCAGAGCTGGGAGCGGGTCACGACCTCGGGCTGGCAATCACTGCCTGAAGAGGTGGCGGCGTGAGCTGAGCGTGACTGAATTGCCGCCGGGTTTTTATATGCATCTTAAGATTTATTTTAAGAATGCACCACAGCAGTTTTGTGCTCTCAGAGTAGTTTATAATATATGAAAGAAAAAAAGAAAGAACAACACTTCCATTTAAAATGAAATCACAGATTAGCACTTAGCTGTGTTATTTAGCCTAACTTGAAGGCCTTTTATATATAGACAGCCTTACATTTTTTATTTGATTATTTAATGTTGATATATAGAGCCTGGCATATTTTTTTAAAGCTATCAATATTTTAGAATGAAAATTATGTCCTGCAGTAATAAAGATTAAGAGAAAATATAAAACCTTCTCTTAATTAACTTAGAATAAAGTGATGTGCACACCATACTGTATTACTATAGAATTACCTGTAGGATTGGGAATTTTTTTGGTTCGGAGGAGCAGAGGGAGAAGCTCAGTAACTGCTTTGCTTCAGAAACTCTGAGTTACACAGGTATTTTTCACTGGATATTATGCTTTGTGATGGAAAACCTTCCCCAACTGCTCATTAGAAGAAAAATATTAGTTTAAAATTTAAACTGTTTGCGAAGTATAATTTTAACTAGGAAAATTCCTGTTGTAAATATAGAAGTGAAATACTGTGATGTGGTTAACTGCACCTGCCGCCCAAAAGGGCTTTGCAATATTATGCATAGACTTTAAAGGAAAAATGGTTTGAGAGAAGCAAATAATGGCAAGAGTACTAATAAATGTTTGATTAAATTTATTTAAAGGAATCATTTAATTCCTTTTTAAAAAAAATACTTCATCCAGTTTACTAATATCTACATGTTCAGAATTTAAGTACCTACTTTTGCACCTACATTAAGAATAATATTTAAATACATGATTTTCTTGAAGGTTGTCTTCAGGGCTAAGACACACAAAAAAACAAATTTAACATAGAATCAACGCTGTTTGCCCTTCTGTTAATATGGGCTTAAAGGATAAAATACGTTTGTAAACCACAACCTAATATGCTATAAAAAAAGTAAAACTTTAAAACAGTAAAAGATACAACCTCAGCCAACTGAACCCAGAGAAAGAAAAACCTGATGCTTCTAACCATAATGTACTGCACTCTAACACAAGAAAATGTTTTATCCTACAAGTTATAGTTAAATAAATTATACACTCAATCTGCACGGTGCAAAAATTTATGCATCTCACCCGAAGTAACACTGAGAGAAGCAAAGTGTAGCAAGTGTCAAATCTTTATCTTGACTACAAAAATATTCTTTAGAAGAAATAACACAGCAGAAGAGTTAAGAAGTAGCACGCCACTGGGAATATCATAGAGATAAAGAGAAAGCTTCAAGTCTGCCTCATTTCTTACTGGGAAGCAGGGGAGGAGGTACAGTATAGAACCAGTACGGTAGGAGAACGAGTGTAGGCGCTAGTTCAGGGAGACAGAAGATGGCACAGGCAGAGGAGAGGCAGCCATTGGCTTTTCCAGCCCATTTTCCAGGCAGCTTTCTCAATGGGAAATATAAATTTTTTGAACTTATTAAGTCTCGGTTTTGTTTTGTTTTTTCTTTAAAGGAGAAAAATATTTAATCCAATTACTTCCTTCAAATCACCCTAAAAAATTTCAAAAAAGAAAAACCAAGAGAAATCTTCATTCTTGTAGGAACAGTCATGACATTTGGCTTCTAGAAATGTGCCTGCTTAAACCAAACAACCAGCAACAGAAATTGGTCCTTTCTCTGGATAGAGTAAGTATCTGTCAGCAATATTTACAATTTAAGAAAATAAGTTATACAGTTTTTCCTTGAATACTTTTCAAAATTTCCTGAGCAGATGCTTGAGATGCAGTGGGACAGTACTGCAGCTAAATTTGAACAAGCTGAATAAATGAAATTTATACGTTGCATTGAAGAGCTCTTTGGTTCTGAACATCGGCATAACTTCTACATAATAAATTATTTCCTTAATTTGACGGACTTGAACGCACAACCCAATATTAGCAACGTCCTGACCTCGGAAATGAAAGGAAATAGCACCACCATTCTAACAACAGGCAGCAGGCAAAGACTTCCTAAATTTTAACAGAACCTTATCCCCAAAATTAAAAAGGTCATCTTCACTAGAAAACTCGAAGGCGGAAGAATTTGGGCTCCAGCCCTTTGAAGACATACGGAGGTCTGTAAGGGCAAATAACGAGGAGCCCGTTAGAATTTACTGGCACAGCTCCAAGTGTTGAAGTTCAGCTTGCTCTTCAGGGTAAAACCCTGCTAACATGTATGAGTTCGCTTAACTTGAACCATGAGAGCACACCCGCCCTCTTAAAAAGGAACAACTCTTGTGTGTAATGTTTGGCACGCGCCGAACCTTACGGTACGAACCCTCTGGAACAGGGTCTGTCTTCCTATCTGCATAAAGAAGCCATAATCATGACTGGGCTCTTTGAGCGCTACCACAACACAAACAAATAAAATTACACACAAAACCTGCATTAAACGGCATTTAGAGTTGCGAAAGCCTGCATTCATAAATTGGGAAATGCCAGCCTTAAGACGGACTGCTTGTCTTAAGATGACGCGTATTTTTTTCCTCTTTCAACGGGAAGAATGCCCGTCTCTCTCCCAGCCTTGGTGCCATGCCATTATCTGCCCAGTCCCCAGCTTCTCACCCAGCAAGGCGTGGGCTCCTCGCCCCACCAATCCACGTCTCACCCGCGCTGGGCACTCTCCCGTTTTCACAAATAATTGCTTATGGCAAAGAACCGATGAGAATCCAGGGTTAAGCCAAAATCCTGGGTTCTTCCTCCATATCATGGAGGGAACTGTGTTCTGCTGCAAACAATTTATTTTGCTCCGGAAACTTAATATGTCCTCTTTGCATAAGCGTGGCTCCGTTCCTCAGAGAGCAGCTGCCTGCCCTCGCTTTCTCTTCACATCCTCGCTGTTCTAATCAAACTCGCTATTTTAATCTCCCTCCCCGGTCCTGGGGCACCAAGAGAAGGTGTCACCTATAGCCTCCCCCAACAGCCCTGAGCTCAAGTGTGCTCCGTAGGGATGCAACCCCGACATCATTTCACTCCCAAGCTAAAACCCTTCCATTGAGTACGTGCAACCAGCCTCTTTTAGGGACATCATTCCATATGGGAGATTTCAATCCAAACGGGTAAAGTGTGGCAAAGCTACTGGAACAGAGGAATGGCAGCAGGTCGAGGAACCTTAAAAACAGGTGACGGTGCTGATGTGAGCCACGCTGACCCCGTGGCTGGGTCAGTTACATGGACACATTTATGTACGTCTGTTCTGAGAATTACCGCTCCTTCAGATCATTTAACAATAAACACCACAAATTTCCTAAGTAAGGTTGAATCGCATATTTCATAGTTCAGTAAGAACACGCCGGACTATCCACTGCGAATGACAAGAAATATTTCACAGCATGAAGCAAAACTTACATTTGGCTAATTTCCCTATTTTTTTAATCATATGCATCCTTCCACCATGTAGGGAAGCCTCCTGAAAGGAGTGCCACAGAAGCACAGGACAAATGCAACAGCAGGAATACTCTCAAATAACTATCTTGTTGAAATGTCGGTAAGGTCAGCAAACTGGGGGGGTTTTGCTTCCTTGAGGGTGGTAGAAATTACAGAGCATATTAAATGTGTAATACAATGTGAAAGTAGGGATCAGTTCTAATCAAGTAAAAGTCAGCATTAAAAAAAAAAAAAAGAGAGAAAAGTAATAAAGGTATGTAATCATTTAACTATTCTATTTCTGACTATTTTCAAGAAACATCTTCCAAGAGAAATGCCCAGGTAAGGTATGCACAGTATTTTGTATTTTTTAAAAAATACAACTTGAGTGTAGTACGTGTTAAGTAAAATCTACTTTGGATAAATACCAGGAACTATGTCTTCTATATTAAAATCTGTGCTCTTAACTAATCCCCTCATACATTTACTCATTTCTTATTTCTTCTCAGTTAGGCTACAGTTGTTCTTTCACTAATGAAGTATGTAACACATCTCCCATTTCCCTTTCCTTATTTGTCTTTTAAAATTCCATAAATAAAATACTTCTACCTATAAGGCATATATAAATCAGAAATTCTGCAGAACAGAGCTTTTGAACTTGTATTTTCAAAGATCAGTTAAGAAATATGTTGCTCTAAGACCAAAGTCTTATTTATACGAGTCTGTGGCTTAACTGACAAGTATTTTTCTGTGACAAGTAAGGGCAGACAGTTTGTATCTTAAATACCATAATCCAGTTTTCAACCCATGTAGACGTCTGGAAGGGAACCAGTCAGTAAAGTAAATTACATTATATCCCACTGACAGTCCAAATACAATCCATGAGATTCATTACTTCTACCAAAGACAAAAGAAAAATCCGGGAGAGGTGTGGGAGGGTCAAAGCATTTGCAGCTCACGAGATCGCTTAATCAAAGTAAACAGACTTCTGTTTTTAAAAATACAGATAGCAGTGAGGCATTGGTTTAAACGCAAAGGTGGAATATAAGCAACAGCTCGCTGGGTTTTTACGTGAGGCCATGGGCTCACTGTTCCTGTTTTACAAGCTGCCGGGAGTTTGACCTCTCTCGTTTGCCGGGAGACATGGAAACAGCACCTCGAAAATTCTATTTCTGAGCTAGGATGAATATTTTCTCTCGGCATTTCTTTCACATGAGTTTATGTAGTATTTATTCGCGAGAGATTTTCTGATTCTTAGATAGTGGTCTCGCACACATGACAGACTCCATTGATCTAGAAGCCAAGATGTACAGATAATTGCAGTCAAAGCTGCAATTTAGCCTTTTTAATTCAGAAGTAACATCTGAGAAGGAACATTTCTGCATGAATTAGAATCTGAAGCTAAATAGTACTTTCTTTTCTCTCAGTAACCTCTTCAGCTAACAGCCCAAACTGGACATTTACAAACTGGATTTCACCTTTACCTTAAGTGGTTCCATACGAATGGATTCAGATTATTTTTTATTTTTTTTTGGTAACAGGAATTCTGAATACACTATAATTCAAACATTATTTATAATGTATCTTTTTCAAAATCAATCTAAGCTTTATGTATCCAAAATATTATTTATACTATGTAGATGCAGACAGTTCCTTTTCTCATTTCCAAATGAGAAACCAAGCAAATGCCATTTTTAATTATAAGACGAGACTGAATTGCCACAGGAAAGTCACATCATATTCTACAGAACAAGAAATTGGAAATAAGGCACTAAACTTGTAGCATTAATTCTTTGTCTTAATGCACTCTTTGATTCTACTCTAAAAGTATTGTATTGAAATTTACTCATGTTGTTGCATTTTACAAAAATTACTAATAGTTCAAAAATTTTAAAAATAGATAATTTTTCACTAAGCTCTACCTTTTCTGCTAAAAACACCCACGCAGGCATCATTTCAGTTTGGTAGTATTGATATACGTGCATCAATGGGAAAAAATTCCTTTGTTTTGACTGAAACTGGAAAGTGAGGAACTGGGTATAACTTGGGAGCCAGTAAGTAACTTAGAAAACGCCGCGTGCATCGCAGCGCTTTCAGCAGTTAAATTGAAATTTATTTCCATAACACACAAAAATGTTCCATTTTTGTGAAAAGAGGAGAAACCTCTTTATAAACTTGGTAGCTACAACTGTAAAAATATTTTAAGTTGATGCATAAGAGAACATGTTTTTATTCCGTAGGCTTGTATTATGGGAAGCTTAAATACAGATTATCTCATTCAGTAACTCCCCACTTTACAGTAGTAGCAATTCATTCTAATTGCTTGGGTAGCACACTCAGGAAAAAGAGTATTTTTCCTTTTCACTGAATAATGTTTCATGTTCGGTTAAACGCAGGAAGTTACACCACCAGAGGAATGCGATTGTCTGCAACTGCAGAGTTACTTCTTATTCATAGGTTGGTGTTTAGCTAAATATTAAAATGTTAGCCGTTCAGCATTACTTCTCAAAACACCTTTTGACTTCTAACGACCTAAACGAAGAAGGGATCCATCCGCTACAATCAAAATAATTTTAAACCGTGCATAATCATTTTTCACCGAATTTTTATCCTCCTGTATGGAGCGGATTATAGCAAATGTAATTCGCACATGCTGTTTCTTATTCAGAGGAAAACACAGAATAAGGATGTGGAGAATTTCTAGCCAAATCTTCACTCAGATCCAAGATCCACGGACGCCACTGTAATTGAGAGACGTTCACAACCAGATAGCTGTAGACTTCATTTTCGTTTAAAATAATACCTCTTCTACATGAGTTCCAACTAAAACATTAATGTTATTTAACTTCTAGCGAGCTGCCTCGAGCTGAACTTACAACAGATTACAGTTTCTTGTTCTAATTTCGTTCAGAAGAGGACATGGCTTAAAACAGTATACTTATATTCACATGTAGATTATGTAAACGTGCTGCTTCTTTTCAGACTGCTATAAAATTACGTGTAACTAATAACATTCTTCTTTTGGAATTTGACTTGTCCTGGCAGTTGACAATGGAAAATGAACTATTCCTCCCATACCTCAATATATACACTTTACTAAGCAAGTTATTCGAGTTCATCATGCACAGCCTAAAAATGCCTACTCATACCGCCCAGCCGCTCCGAAACCTGAAATGGGTAATTAGCTGTCAAAGAAGCAGCTTTATTGCTTTCAGATTTCAAATAAGTTGTGACTTAGTTCCAGCGTTCTGACATTCTGTGTTGCATCAAAAAGAACGATTTCGAAAGCCACATTTAAAAGTTTGTAAGTGGGGATACAGTGTCTGAATTATGGCATGTTAAAATGTGTAAAGTAAAAAAAAAACCCAAGAAATATTAAAAGATGCATAGCTGCACAGTGCTTTTCACTGGGGCTCCTCATCCACCTCAGAGACGCTTATTTTAAAAATTAAAACCTTATCAATTTCATACTGTTTACACTGCTAACCTACAAAGCAGAAAACCGGATTAAAACACCAAAACAAATTGATGTCCAAGGTGACCTTATTTTAAAATTAACTCCAAAATAACAGAGCGCTGCTTCCTCAGCTGTTCCTATCCATACTCATGTGCTGCTTCTCGGCTTCCCCAAAGGACACTCCCCCAAACATCTGCAGCTGAGCTGCCTGAAGTCACTTCAGTCCTTCGATTTCTGATTTGAAAAAAGTATACAAGGATTTACTCAGTTCAGTAACCTTATAACTTTAATAAACTTTCATTACTAAGCGTGATTGGAAAAAGCCCCTAAAGAAAATCATATTTTAAAATTATTTCATCGGTTTATCCTGTTTCTGATTTAGAAAATTTATAAAATTTGCTATAAATATATAAAAATTATAATATATATAATATATAAAAAATACAAAATTTTCTATAAATTATATAATATAAATAACAATTTCTATAAAATAACATTGAAACTTTATAAAATTTTATTTGCTACATTTATTTATAATTTCAGTTCACCACGCCACCTTTTGTGTAACTTTTAAGCAACATAACACACTTGAAACATGTTCAGATGCCAAAAGAAAGGGGTATCCCTCATGCAGTGACTTCAGTCCAGTTTCATTTGGCGTAACAGATGGCATCACGCCTCTCAGAGGCCAGAACAAAACCAGCCTAATACCCAAACACAGTGCTTTCATAGATTCTTATTAATACATTCATAGAATCATGATTCTATGATTCAGCTTCATGTATTTCCAAGAAAATAATATTTAGAATAAATATAGTCATTTTAGAAAGAGAATCAACAAACAGCTTTGGACACGCGGTACGCATACAATAGCATCTAACACTTGGCAGTTTTTGTAAGAATAAGCTATGGTGGCATCTATTTCCACGAGCAGAAAGGGTGAGAAGTGGTGACTGATGGAGGGATCAGGGAGTCTACGTCTCTGCCTCGTGACATTTTTAGAAAGTGAAAAATAGGCTGCTTAAGTTTTATTTTTCCCCCAAATATTTTCCGGCTGTAATAAAAATTATCTAAAATTTCTTTTCAGAATTTTAGCATACTTCAACTAAGGTTGCAGTAGCTGTTACTACACTATAATCTTGGCAAATTTTCCATCACATGTTTGTATTTGATTTATTAAAAAATGATTTCATGAGTAGTTGCTGAGGTAAGTTAAGTGAAGTCAAATCACTGAAAATTCTACATTGCTGAAACACTGAAATTCCAAAAAGTTATTCCAAAGGAGAAGCATTTATTCAGTAATTTTAAACTTCAACCACTTCCCTAAAATTTTCTAAATTATCATATTTTAAAAATATATAAATTCACAGTTAAATAACATCTAGAAAGCCAAGCTAAATCTTAATGTTGCTTTTCTATCTTGTAATAATCACTAAACACCTTTCTGCTCAGTGAGCTACGGAGATAAAATTGCAACGATTATATTTTTTAATTTGGATCAATATATGTTCTATTCCTAATCTATCTTTGAAGTATGTTTTTATTACAAGACAAAAAAAAGTGTTTTTTATGAAGTGTCATTTAAATACATTTACAATAACAATACATGAAACTCAGAAGTAGCATTTCTGAGCAAAACATTACTATTTAAAGAATAAAATAATACTTGAAAGCAAAGAATAAAACAGTACTTGAAAAATCAGCTGCTTCTTTTGCACCTCTCTCTTTAAGAGAGTTAAGCTGTAAAAATACCTATAGATATAATAAAATAGCTAAAAATGTATTTAAAGTTATTTTCCACTGTGATCAGCGATTTTAAAAGTGAAAATAAATGACATTATCACGTGACAGGCCAGCACGAGACACGTAGCTTTAATATCGATTTGAAATAGCCATTTTCAAGGACCAGTTGAAATAACAGGGGCTGAACGTTCAGTGTTTGAAGTAAGCACTGCTAGAAATGGCAAAAAAAGTGTCAATGGAAAGTCAGTCACCACACAGACTCTTCATTTTCCAACATCAATATACTGAAGAGAAGGTCCCAACTTCAATACTCACATTCAAAAATTATGGTAACAGCACAGAAACCTATGCATTTTCAATTTCTGTATTTGTTGAATTTGTTTTGCTTTCTCTGCAGTACATTGCCCAGGCAGGAAAATAAAATTGGTAACCTCTCAGTACTTTAATTTATGATGCCACAATTCAAATCATAGCAAGTAAGATTTCACATAGTCAGCACTGCAGAAAGATCTTTAGACACTAAATGAAACATGTATTTAAAGAGAAAAAGGAAAAAAAAAAAAAAGAGATACCATGCACAAGGTAAACTTTAAAATTAAATGAAAACTACACGCTGTTATAAATCAGGCTAAAAGTATTCATTACAGTCTGTTTGACTATGAATCACACTACCCAATGATTTTTAAATTGTAGCATCTCAGAAGAAATTTGAGTTAACAATAACAGAGTAAGTTTTACAAGGAGCCATTACTCTATAGAGGATTAAACTACAAAAAACTCTTTATTCTTCACAGCAGCCTTTTATACTCCAGTGTCACACCTGCTTATTAAATTTATTATGTCTTTTCCTCTAATAGTTTTCTGTCCTCTGATGATTCCACACCAGTAAGATAATAGCGTTCCCAATCCATGCCACCGTAGATGTGTAGGACATTCAGTTGGGAAGGAGTGCAAGCTGGTTCCAAACCACCTCCCTACCAAACATAAGTATATTCACTTTAAACCATAGTTGGATAAAAAACCCCTCTATGAATAGGTATCCCAACTCCAGCTTTCCATAATTTCTCCATGTGTCCCTGCCTATGGCAGGGGGGTTGGAACGAGATGATCTTCAAGGTCCTTTCCAACCTAAACCATTCTATGATTCTATGATAAACACGCATGCCATGAAGGGTCAGGTCCTCAATCTGGTACCTATGACTTCTGGTGGCACCGTGGTCCAGCTCAACAGGATCAAGGCACAGAGTGACTATTAAGACCCTGTGGGGCCCAATACCCACTCTGTGGGCACAAGGCAAACCCCCAGGACGCCAGACCCACACGGGTGGCTGCAGTCCAGGCTGTAACTGCTCCCATATGCCATGAGGGCACTCTGAATAAAAAATGGGCATTATTAACAGTATAGTCCATACTACATTTAACTTTTATCTGGAATATAGGGGCAGAATTCACGTGTCTGTCTTCCCAAACCTGTTTGTAGGTCGGAGACAGATGGGAGACAGATGCCCACTTCCCCAGAATCGACGTTTTGGAGCATATGTTGAGGAAGCAGAGCTAAGCATGCTGTAAACTATCACACTAAATACAATTATAGAGTAATTTAGGTTGGAGGGGACCTCTGATCATCATCCAGTTTAAATTCCCATGGGGCGGGGGGTGGTAAACTATGTAAGTCATATAAAAGACTAGGTAGTTTGCAAAAGCTTATGGGACTTAACCACTGTCTGAGCCTCAGGAGGATTTCAGCGACCAAATCTCGACTCAAGCTGATTAAATTTTGCCTAATACTGAGGTTAATTTCTCATTGATGCAATCCATAAGTTCACATCTATTGTAATTTCCATTCTTCTGCCTCGAGCATTCTTTATGAATGCCATTAATGGAAACACACATAGTTGCAGAGCCCAGTGTCCTGCCATTGGAAATAAACATCCACTCTGAAGCCAGCTGCAATTTGAAATGCTCTACCTTGATTTCCTATAGAGCACAGGAACAATTTGTATATTCCAAAATCCATCTGTCTTTATCCCTACTAGCAAACCGTATGCAATTAATTTTCCATCTAAACTCCTTAAACTTCTGGCTTGTTCTCCTACTCAAAGCTTTCCAAGTGGCAATGAAACCATTTTACGTTGCTATCGCTTCAAGGCATCACAGGTATTCCAACCTTTCAGCAGAAGATTTTCCAATGGTTTACTCTCACCTTCAAATTCCATTTTTCTTTACTTAACTCTCACACTGTAATTATGCTCCCACAAAAACTTGCAACTCGCTTCCTCCAGCTCAACACCTTCTTTCTCTCCTGTTCCTTCTCCAGTATTGAACTTTTTATCGCTTCCTTCCCCATGGCCACTCTGGACTCACCATTTCCATGAAGACTCCTGCGCAATACCTTTAGGTCCAACAAACTGTTTCTTCACAAAAATACATTTTATTTATTTTTATTGTGGAAGGTCATATACAGAGGGATCCAGTAAGACTCAGAAATACCATTCTCCTACCCATGGAATGTTATACCTCCCATGAGTGGCAGACTCACTCAGCTACTTTCTCTTGGATAGATGTCCTGGTTTGAGGTAAAACAGGACCAATTCTGTTCAGTAACTTCACTTCTTAGCTGGGCCTCTTCTAACTACTGAAATTAGCAGCATATTGTGCAGACGCGGTTCGCTCTCAGAGTGATCAGACCTATGTTTATAGCTGATGCCCAGGCATGGTGTGTAGAGGGGCTCTGCTTATACTTATTGCTCTACACCCCAGGGCAGCCCACTCTGTTATTTGCCCCGTTGGAGGGTCGGAAGGGGAAAAGCGCAGTGGGGTCCCACCTGCGGGGAGGAGCGGACAGGACAGGTGACCCAAAACTGACCAATGGGGTATTCCATCCCATCTGCCTCATGCTCAGTGTAAAAGCTGAGGGATCAAAGGGTCAGCCTCTTTCTTCAATGGCCAATGTCCAAGGAGGACTCTACCTGTTCATCTGCCTTTGATCGCTTGATCTGGTTTTGTATATATTCATTATTTTATTTTTATTTTATTATTACTATTTCATTAAAGTAGTTTAGTTCCTTTCAAACTCATAAGTCTCTTTTTCCCTCCTCTTTGACGAGGGGTAGGGGAGAGCATCTGTCAGTCCCATCTGGGGTGCTGCATGTCCCCAGTATCCAATTCGGCCTAAACCAGGACAACAGGTGAATGGATTTTTTGCCAATTGGGTTAGCTTGCACAGTAAGATTTCCAAAACAAGGTATGTCTTATTTTTTCTGAGAATGCCACAGACTACAAAGGTACAATCCAAAAGTTAGCTCAGATTATTAAGTTTTTGTAGCTAGACACAATAGAGAATGTAAGTGAGAAGAGCTCAGCTTCAATGGACATCATTATGTTGACAAACAGTGAACAGGAAGAGAACAGTAAGAAACACCTAACACTTAGAACCCCTAGAATATATTGTTGCTTACAGAGAACAATATAGATAAACTCAACTATCCTTCGGGATGTATACTTTTATCATGCTGAAAATTCAAAAACCAGGTTTTACCAGGTTTATCACCAGGTTTGGACAATTTTTACTAGTTAACTATTTAAAATTACTACATGAATAATAGTAATAAATAATAGAAAAGCTTTAAGACAGGATGCTTCACCAAAATGATGATAGGATATAGAGACTTTTTACTTTCTTTCCTTTTCAAATTTTATTCTGTGGCTCCAAACCAATAGGAAAGGATGGCCCTTACCTCACCAAAGAGGTTTATGTATAAAAACATCTCAACATCTGTTAAAATGAAAGCCCTACATCATATCACCTAAAGAACAAATTTGAAAGTGTTCGTAAAAGCCAGTGTATCTGTCCTCCTTTGAAAATTGGGTACTGGGATACCAAACAAACGAGGTGCCCCAGACCATCCACATCAATCCTAGCAGAGAACAGAGCATAAAGACAAGCCCGTGTCTTTTCAGCTTGGGCTTCAGACTACAGATATACAAGCAGAAAAAATAAAAGGATTTAAAATACCAATCAGACCTACTGCTATACTAAATAACAGTGCAATATTTTTATGAACGCTCTAATCACTTGAAAAGTACGGCTGATGAAAAGATGCTGCAGGAAGATGAATGAAAAACATATTGGCATACATACTACTTAACATCATTTGTTAAGTTAAATTTTGCTGTACTATAATAAATTTAAGCAAGCCAAGAGCACGCTGTCAAAAACTTTATAAACCTGAAAATTAAACCTTTATAAACCAGAAAAATGTCAGTATAATGACAGCAATTAACTGCAGGAAGAGATTTTAAACACTAAAGCTATGTATAAATGAGCAGTGTGGCTCATAGTGACAGTATCTAGCCGTTCAATGACCACCCAAGTACAGAGAAGTTTAGAAGCAAGTAATATATTTCCTACAACAATTTCAAAACTTTCTGACCACACACAGGCTGTGTGACAAAAAAAGAAAAATATTAAGGAAAAGAGCCTAACAATTCAAACAATCAGAAGTTTATAAATGTGTTTTAATAAAAGATCCTAATTGATATCATCCAAGAGCCTGAAATATGAGTAGAAAAACCCAGCCATAAGTGACAGTAACATGAACCATTTCTCAATTTTAAACTAAATCTTCGCCGAAAGGATTGAAATGTTATCATGAATCACAGAATCACAGAATGGTTGGGGTTGGAAGGGACCTTCGAAGATCATCCAGTCCAACCCCTCTGCCAAAGCAGAGTCACCTACAGCAGGTTGCACAGGAACGCATCCAGGTGGGTTTTGAATATCTCCAGAGAAAGAGATTCCACAGCCTCTCCAGGCAGCCTGTTCCGGTGCTCTGTCTCTCAAAGTAAGGAAGTTTTTCCTCATGTTGAGATGGAATTTCCCATGTTCCAGTTTGTGCCCATTGCCCCTTGTCCTGTCGCTGGACACCACTGACAAGAGTCTGGCCCCATCCTCTTGATACACACCCTTTAGATACTTATGAACATTGATGAGATCCCCCCTCAGCCTTCTCTTCTCCAGGCTAAACAGCCCCACCCCACGTCTCTCAGCCTTTCCTCATAATAGAGGTGCTCCATTCCCTTGCTCATCTTTGCAGCCCTCCGCTGGACCCTCTCCAGTAGTTCCTTGTCTGTCTTGAACTGGGGAGCCCAGAAGTGGACACAGTACTCCAGATGCGGCCTCACAAGGACAGAGCAGAGGCGGAGGATGACCTCCCTCGACCTGCTGGTGATGCTCTTTTTCATGCACCCCAGGAGACCATTGGTCATCTTGGCCATGAGGGCACATTGCTGGCTCATGGTCAACTTGTTGTCCACCAGAACTCCCAGGTCCCTCTCTGCAGAGCTGCTTTCCAGCAGGTCAACCCCTAACCTGTACTGGTGCATGGGGTTATTCCTCCCTAGGTATATAGGATACTATTTATTTCCAAAGTACAGTACTATACATGTACCAAAAAAATACCCCAATGTTGGAGTTTACTAATACTTTAACTATACATAGACACACATGACGTTCTTTTTTTAGACTTGTAATTTGAAAGTTAGTACTATATTCACTTTCTTCTCCAGCTATATACATTTCCTATAACAACATTACACTAACTACAGGTAAGCAGAGCATTTTATATATATATATATATATTTCAGCACTTAAAGATATGTTTCTAGTTTCGAATTGTTTGTCTAATACATGGAAATGCCTTGTATTACCTGCAATACACATTAAAATACACCAGTAATACACAGTTCTGCTACTATAGACCACATATCATTTTCTTGATTGGCCAAGTCCCTCAGAAAGTATGTAAAGATGCACCTTTTCTGTCAGCATTGTTTCTACGCTTCTAAGCGTTAATAAAATTAAGCTACAATGAAATAACCCTCTATTTTCCTTATTAGGAGAATGCCCTCAATAAAAATACTAGAAATGCAGGTGTTACAAAAGACCTCCAAATCTGTATTTAGCTTTCAGCCAGGAAAGTGCATGAATGTATTGAAAAATCATCAGCATTTCATTTCTGATGTTTTAAAAAAATGAACTTTCTATAATTTGTTTCTTACTTGTAATTTCCCCCAAGTTTCCCGATGCTGACTCATTTCAATGGCTACAAAAAGCAAGAGAACAAGACCATCAAGTAATGATTTTTCACTCAAAGCAGGTATTCATACTCATCTACACTTTGTGGTAAACTTGTTGAAAACAAACAGTATTATTTCAGATGACTGAAACGAAGCCTTTGCTTAATTAAATATTTAATCAAAACAATCTCCAGTCTTCCTGAGTTGGCCATAGAACTTTTAAATCCTATATAATAATCTCTGCTCCAAACCATATCTGTCATGGAGAGCAACACATTCACAACCAAATATTAACACATAATTTATCAGTAAGATTCATACCATGTCTTAAGGAGGAGGACTTTCAGGAAAGAAAAATCTCTTACTTTGGGAAATCTTCTCTGTCTTAAAATCCACCACATACACAACTTGATCAAAGCGATATTTCCATCAGCAATTGAGCAACATACTCAACTGTTCAGCATCATAAGGGGAAAAACTAACAACCTGTGGTGGACTATTATCCACTTAAAATGAATTCCAGCCTTAAAACACGCAACAGCATCATAAAAATAAAAGTAGCGCTCTTTATTATCTCAAACTACCAAATTGAACAGAAAGCTTGAAAGTGCTTACAGGGTGGTTTCCAAATATCCTGATGGAGGCTATTTACAGGTTAGTTAAGACTTTATTGAATGCCAAAATTTAAGGAATAGGAAAATGTAAATAACTGAAATTTAGCAATGGTTTTCCAGATAATGATCCAAGAATGGAAATTTTGAATAAGCCTTTAAATACCAACATGCTGATATGTATAAAATATAATGGTCTCTAACAGCCAGTACAAAAAGAATGGAAAAACATAATCAAGCTATGCTAAATAAAGCCTCCTGAGTTAGCAAAACAGATTTCACACAGCCTTCAAAGGGAAGCATTGCAAGAAAGGATCTTTTATTCAGATTTTTTCAAAAAAACTGTCTGGTTAGAAAACAAATTCAATCAAGCTTAAAATAAAGTTTTGCCATAAACGTGCAGCAACTCCTTCACAGAATAAATGCATAAGATAAACATTTCTAGAGTGTCTGATAAGAAGTGATGATCACAAATGTGAATTTTCATTCAAGTATTGAGAACACTAACCGTTAATGACAACAACAAATCCCCAGAGAATACTATCACGTATTGAAGGACTGGAGGCACTCAATTTGCATAAATGTCAATTCTGCATCTTCACTTGTGCTTTTCACCTGATATAGAGCACATATATAGCAACCATTACTTCTTTCCTGATTTTCCTTTTCTGAAAGAATTAGGGATACGGTTTCCACTTAGCAGAGAATTTGGGACAGGCTTTGCCAAATCAGTGTGTCTTTGCAAAGCAAGCAGTCTGCTGCTTTAGAAGAATATGCTGTAGCCATGCTTGGTGACTACCTAGAGCCCATCGAGAAGAAGAGAAAAAAAAAAACTAAGCACCACCAAAACTGGAAGAGGAACTTGGAAAAGCAGCACCTCCAACATTTGGGACTGAAAGAGTAAAATGGCCAGTGGCAGATCTATCTGCACAAGTAGACTTACCAGATATAAAGGCAGTTTTCTGAAGTTGGAAAGTGGGAGAGATGACAAATGCACCCACAGTCAGGTACAAGAAAGGCAGCACTGTTTCTTAAAAAACAAACCCAAAAACTATTCCCATCGTTATTTTTGATACCTGCTTCTTGCAAAAGTTCAGTTTGGAGAATTAGAATAGAATCATAGAATCATAGAATGGTTTAGGTTGGAAAGGACCTTGAAGATCATCGAGTTCCAACCCCCCTGCCATAGGCAGGGACACCTCCCACTAGACCAGGTTGCCCAAGGCCACCTCCAGCCTGGCCTTGAACACCTCCAGGGATGGGGCCTCAACAGCCTCTCTGGGCAACCTGTTCCAGTGCCTCACCACCCTCAAAGTGAAAAACATCTTCCTAATGTTCAATCTAAACCTGCCCTCTTCCAGTTTGAAGCCATTCCCCCTTGTCCTATCACTACATGCCCTAGTAAAAAGTCCTTCCCCAGCTCTCCTGTAGGCCCCCTTTAGGTACTGGAAGGCCGCAATAAGATCTCCGCGGAGCCTTCTCTTCTCCAGGCTGAACAGCCCCAATTCCTTCAGCCTCTCCTCATAGGAGAGGTGCTCCAGCCCTCGGATCATCCTCGTGGCCCTCCTCTGGACACGCAAATCCTTACTGTTTGCATGCTGTGAGATAATAAGAAGAGCATTTCACTGTTTGGCACAATACATTTATTTAAAGTGCCAGATTTGGCAGTACTACATAAAACAAGATTCCAGTATCTGACCGTTTGAAGATAATTCACAAAATCCTTCGAGAGAGGAAAGCCACACATGAAGCTTATCAACAGTGCAACTGATACCCTAAAATGGCATCAGCAAAGGCCTGATGTGCCGGGCAGTCAGTCAGTGAAACTGCGTTACTCAGGGCGAAGGAACTGCCGCAGCCTCCCAGGGCAGCGTTCTTACAAAACAGAAGCAGTAATTAGCGCCGCTTCATTTTTCACTGAGCAAGGAGATAAATCGAAGTTACAGATGTAGCCTTTACTGTAGTATTTCCTACTTTTTAATGTTTCATTTTGCAAGACTGCTGTTCTTTTAACATAGTTCATAAAATGCAGCTTTTTTTTTTTCAAAATAAAAATAATAATAAAGAGGCATGTTAAACTCATGGCAAACATTTAGAAACATTTAGGTTGGAAAAGACCTTTAAGCTTGAGTCCAAATGTCCATTTACTGCATACACAAATATGAGCAATTTTGGAACCTTTAGATTCAAGAAATTGTCACCTATCACTTGTTTTAATACAGTACCGGGTAAAACTGAAAAATCATTCATTACCTCTGAAGATTTTCAACGTGGACACTTGATGAGAAGGATCTCCTACTGTTTAAAATAAAGCAATTAAACACCAAGACTCATTATTTATTTCTTTAACTATCTTCCTAGCATTTACCCATAACATCTACCTGTCATGGTTTGGGCCAGACTGGCCACTCAGGTGGAATGACAGATGCTCTCCCCCACCTCTCTCTGAGGAGAGGCATGAGAGAGAGAGAGAGACTTATGAGTTTAGAAGGGACTAAACTACTTGAATGAAATAGTAATCATAAAATAAAAAGAAAGTAATGAAATATATACAAAACCAGATCAAGCTCCCAGGATGACAATCACAACACTGGCTGGCACTGGGGCAGTCCCAGACTGGACTCAGTGACAGACGGGAACTGGATTCTGGATCTGCATTCAGGATTGCGATCAAAGGCAGATGAACAGGTAGAGTCCTCCTTGGACATCGGCCATTGAAGAAAGAGGCTGACCCTTTGATCCCTCAGCTTTTACACTGAGCATGAGGCAGATGGGATGGAATACCCCATTGGTCAGTTTTGCGTCACCTGTCCTGTCTGCTCCTCCCCGCAGGTGGGACCCCACTGCGCTTTTCCGCTTCCGACCCTCCAACAGGGCAAATAACAGAGTGGGCTGCCCTGGGGTGTAGAGCAATAAGTATAAGAGCCCTTCTGCACACCATGTCTGGGCATCAGCTATAAACATAGGTCTGATCACTCTGAGAGCCAACAGCATCTGCACAATATGCTGTTAATTTCAGTAGTTAGAAGAGTCCCAGCTAGGAAGTGAAGTTACTGAAAAGAAAATTGGTCCTGTTTTACCTCAAACCAGGACACTACCGCAGAGTTCAGTCTCTCCAAACACACACATCACCACGCACCACGTTCCATGCTGAGATCCACCTGCCTTTGACTCCCGTTGCTCCTCTCAGGCATCACAACCTCACCCAGCTCTCGCTTCCACGGTTCAGCACCACGGCGCCGAGAAGGACCATGCACAGAGAACACGCAGGGATTTACTATGATGAGCCACGTATCTATCACCACGTACTTTAATTACCACAACTGCTGTACAAGGATGAAGACTAAAACCTGAAAAAGCTTATGATGGTACAAAGCTTAGAAACCCATTGCTCATAACATTACAAAGGTCTGAAGCTCATGCAATTGGCAGGATGTTGTTCTTCTGCTGTCCATTTTATGAATCCATTCCTACTAAAAGACCATCCACTTCAAATTCTGTTTTCTTGTAGGCTTTTCTGGCCTCCTTACTAAATACTCTGCTGAAAAAAAGAATCCTATTATTTCATTGAAAAATGAGTGTCATCCAACAGAGGGCAGGTGATAAATGAAGGAAATTACTTTCTAGAATCTTTAAAATAAAGATTAGAGCTTACATGACTAGATGAAGTTCATATCACAAGAGACCCTATTTCACCTCCTTAAAAATAAAAATTGGACAAAATTAGCTTACTTCACTCATTACAAGCAGAAACTTCCACTAAGAAACACCAAAACTTCCATCCAAAAACTTCTGCTCATTGACTGGACCTTTAATCCAGTCAATTAAAAAATTGCTTGATTTCACTAAAATAAATGGAATTCTGTACCATACAAGTGAGTAACGTTAACTTATTCAAAATTCAGTCCAATTCCATACAGCCTACTGATGAGAAGACAGCATCTTAAGTTACGTTTGGGGCATCAGATGGGCACTGAACAACTTTACAAGGCACTGGTCAGAGCTTTTACTTTGTGGTTACAGCTGTACTTTTTTGTACGCACATGGGGTTTAAGGAAAAGGTTACAAAAGGTAAATTTTCTTATGCTAATTGCATTTTGAAAATAAACATTGAGCTTTAGAGCATTACAGATATTTTTAGGGAATTTATACAATAAGAAAGTAAGCAGAATATATTTTAAGAGTAGAGTATTAAGGTTTTATTCTTGGCCTGCTGGCAGTGTCCTCCAATTTTTAAAAATATGTCTTAAGTGGTGATGTGACCTGTATAATTAAAAATATCTACATAACGACCTGCAGCCTAAGTGTAACAATTATACTGTACTTTCTTCACATGGTCTAAAAAGACTAAGCAGCTCTCAGAGCACTTCCATCCACAGTTGTCAGAGTATATTACCATAGATTTAGCATACTAAATGTGAGGTTTATGGCTATTTCACTTTAAAAAAGGAGAAATGCCTGGAGAAGAGAAGGCTCCGGGGAGATCCTATTGCGGCCTTCCAGTACCTAAAGGGGCTACAGGAGAGCTGGGGAAGGACTTTTTACTAGGGCATGGAGTGATAGGACGAGGGGGAATGGCTTCAAACTGGAAGAGGGCAGGTTTAGATTGAACATTAGGAAGAAGTTTTTCACTGTGAGGATGGTGAGGCACTGGCACAGGTTGCCCAGAGAGGTTGTTGAGGCCCCATCCCTGGAGGTGTTCAAGGCCAGGCTGGACGGGGCCTTGGGCAACCTGGTCTGGTGGGAGGTGTCCCTGCCTATGGCAGGGGGGTTGGAATGAGATGATCTTCAAGGTCCTTTCCAACCTAAACCATTCTATGATTCTATGATTATATGAAATAAAGTCATGTCTACATTAACAACTGTAGCAAGTTTTGCACTTACTCTGCTCAAAGCCAGAACTGGACATGAGTCAGTCCTGATTCAGAACTGAACCTTTTTATCAGGGCCTATAGCTACAGGACAAGGGGTAATGGCTTTAAACTAAAAGAGAGAAAATTTAGAATAGATACAAGGAAGAATTTTTTTACAATGAGGGTGGTGAGCCCCTGGCCCAGGTTGCCCAGAGAGGTGGTGGATGCCCCATCCCTGGAAACATTCCAGGTCAGGTTGGACAGGGCTCTGAGCAACCTGATCTGGTTGAAGATGTCCCTGCTTATGGTAGGGGGTTGGACTACATGGCCTTTAAAGATCCCTTCCAACCATTCCAAGCTTCAGAAAACACGCACCTGCATTAACACCACTAGGACATTACACCACATAGAAAAGTGACATAACTTGTACAGCTAATCAGCCACTGACACAGGGGAAAACAAAAAAAAAAAAACAACCCCCCCAAAAAAAACCAAAAACCCAAACCAAACAGTTTTTTTGGTCCCACTCCGAAATTCTAGTTGCTTTGTTTACCATACACCAAATAGACCAACTGTTGTTACTAGACTATCATACAGAAATAACAGCTAAAATGCACTAACTTTTCCAATCACTCCTCCTACCCAAAGATCGGGGAATTTCTATAACCGTTACAAGTCATGCTGTATAAGCAGGAAGAGGAGACTTACAGAAGTAGGGGACTTGCTGCGAGCTACTACCAAAAGTTTAGATAGGTTCAAACAGCAGCTGGATAAACTCATGGAAGAAACATTCATCAAGAGCTACTAAAAACAACGACACCTCTAGCTCAGGAAGTCTGAACTACACATAGCTAGAGGTTAGGAAAGCATCCTGTGGAAGTATCCCTATACATTTCCCCTTTTCTCATATTCCTTCCTTAAAATCCACTGTTTGGCCATCACTGGAGATGATATAACAGGTTAAATGAAAGTTTGGTCTTATCCCAGAACAAAGTTTAACAGACTTAGTCTGGGTACCTTGAGGAATAAAGCTTTAAATTTCTAACCCTACCTTTTAAGGAAGGATTAATACCTATAATTAGGTTATAATTTTTCTCACAAGGTATTCTTAATATAAGCTAGTTGATAGGCTGTGCCATTCTTGTGTAATTGGTCACTACCGTATTATGCTATTTAGTGGTATTTCTAAACAGGATAAATTCAGTGTTTGATTTAGTTTATGGTACTTAAGCTCACGCATCCATATGTTTTGCCTTTTTATTTGGCATTTCCCTTGTATTTATCACATTTTTTTAAATAAATGATGGAAGACTGAAGCCAAGTTTTAAATCTGAGTTATGTATATTTTCCAAGTTTGTGGAATATGTACTTGTCATTAATACAGGTAAAATTTGGAGTTCAGACTTGGATTTCATCTTCTTCCAAGAAATATTTGGGTCTTGCAGTTTACACTTGTCCACTACCCAAATAACCTGAGGGAAGGAAATGGCAACCCTGGCTAAGGTTCTCCTCCCGAACGTCCTAAAACATTGCAAGTTTTGAATTATCGCAAAACACGTTACAAGCAAAGAACGTGCTTAAATCAGAGCAGAGAGACAGAGCCTTCCCTTCCCAAAGTAAAATTTTCATTTTATATTACTTCAGCTAAATGCCTTACTGAGCATTTGAATGAAGAAAAAAACTTGTTAAAGGTGTTTTGGAAGTAGACACAAAACTAACCAAACCTCATGAACCAGCATCAAACCCCCTTTTCTACTGTAATCCTATTTGTTAAAATGCTTTCATAAAATGGTTAGAGTTAGAAGGGATCTTAAAGATCATCTAGTTCCAACCCCCCTGCCATGGGCAGGGACACCTCCCACCAGCCCAGGTTGCTCAAAGCCCCATCCAACCTGGCCTTGAACACCTCCAGGGATGGGGCAGCCACAGCTTCTCTCAGCAACCTGGGCCATTGCCTCACCACACTGGCAGAAAAGAATTTCTCCCTAATATCTAATCTAAATCTCCCCTCTTTCAATTTAAAGCTGTTAGCCCTCATCCTATCACTACACTCCCTGATAAAGAGTCCCTCCTCATCTTTCCTGGAGCCCCTTTAGGTACTGGAAAGGGGCTATAATGTCTCCCTGGAGCCTTCTCTTCTCCAGGCTGAACAATCCCAACTCTCTCAGCCTGTTTTCATAGCAGAGCTGCTCCTCTATTTGCAAACTCTCTAATTGCAACACACTACCAAATCTTCCATTTATTAAACGTATAAAGTTCTCTAAACACCAATGTCAAAGTATATTATAGCTTTATCTGACAACTCAATTTGACAGCAGCACAAGATTTGGCCCTGATTCAATCTTAGCTATTGGGACACACAGTATTATTACTCAACTGAGATATGAGTATCTTACGGATTTGAGTCAAAGGAATCACTCAATTCTTTAGTGTGTTGTAGTGTTGAAAACCAAAAGTCTGTAGATCAAAGAAAATGGCCTTTGGGGATTACAGGTACATCTGCTGGCTCAAAATTCCAAATCTAGGATGCTTACAGATATGAGCTTCTTTCCCATATACATGAAGAGAAAGAAAAAAAATACTACTTGAAGTCTATAAAACTTGGGGGGTTGTTTAGCCTGGAGAAGAGAAGACTCCAGGGAGACCTTAGAGCAGCCTTCCAGTATCTGAAGGGCGCCTAAAAGAAAGATGGAGAGGCACTTTTTACAAGGGCATGTAGTGATAGGACGAGGGGGAATGGCTTCAAACTGTAAGACAGTAGACTTAGAATAGATATTAGGAAAAAAAAAATCACTCTGAGGGTGGTGAGGCACTGGAACAGGTTGCCCAGAGAAGTTGTGGATGCCCCATCCCTGGAAGTGTTGAAGGCCAGGCTGGATGGGGCTTTGAGCAACCTGGTCTGGTGGGAGGTGTCCCTGCCCATGGCAGAGGGGTTGTAACTTGATGATCTTCGAGGTCCCTTCCAACCCAAACCATTCTATGATTCTCTGATTCTATGAAAACACGCATCAGCACATCACAACAGAGTTAGGGTTAGGACACCCACTCACTTAAGTCCCGTGTATCTGACCACCAGGAAAGGATTGCGGTGCGATACCGATGACTGGAAAAGGTACCAAACTGATACCTTTCCTTCAGTGCACGATCCCATGCATCAGCCTGGGGGCAAGGGAGAAGCAACAGCAAATGCCCAAGATATCGATACCAACCTGGCAGGGCTGAGAGAGTTAACGGTAGGCTGAACGAGCATCGCATGGAGAGCACGACACTTTGCAGGTCTGAAAACTGTTACAGAATTAAACAAAGTGAATGAATTCCAATGCCAACAGCTCACAGTATTTGCAGTTCAGTTTTGGAAAAAAAGAGCTTAAACAGACTTTTTCATATTAAATACAAGAATTGTTCCAGATATTAGAAAAAAATTGTTAATAAAGGACAGGTTAGCACTCCGTTGTATCAATATGGGTTTTAAAAGTGAAAAATTAAAAAATAAACCCCGATTTACATTTAATCTATGTTAAATTATTTCTCCTTACTTGTGGAACGGGTTATGCCAACTACAGCAGGAACTTGAGTCGATGGGATTGACCTCGTTTAGCCTTCCACTTGTGCTTACATGAACCTGCAAAACAGCAGTCTCTACGCTCACATGGCATCAACATGTCTGCAATCTTAAAATTACTTTTAAAATAAGAAAAAAAAAACGAAATGAGCCTTGAGAAATTGGCTCTTATTTCGGAGAGCACTGTTCTCTCCAAATGTTAAATTGAATTAACTCCTAGCAAAAATAACTAACGATATATATAAAGCTGATGAGAAAACACCACTAAGGGCAAAGAAAAACATTTTAAGCTTCAACCCGTACTTGTGATCTGCCACTCTAGAATACTTTCTTTCAAAGTACCATTTTTGGAGACAAATCACAAACCAAAGCTTTAGAGCTCACATATCAGTTAAATATTCATGTGTAACTGAGATTTTCACATTACTTTTAAAACACCGAATAGTATAACACCACAAAAATGAAGATTAAAACCTGATTACTTGTTACTACATTTATTTTCACAAGAACATCACTTTCAGTTAGCTGCTGTCTTCCTGCTTATCCGCACATCACTATTTTCCATCTCAGTTTCCCCTCCTCAAATCCTCTTCAGAAACAGAGGGAATTCCCTTACTAAGGAAAAGTTCTGTAACAATGAGAGGAATAAACATGAAATGCTTTACAGGAATTCATAAATAAAGGTCCTTGTATTGCTCTTGGTAGGACTACAGCTACAGGATTCCTTAGAAAAAAACAAACGCTTGAAAAAGAATAAAGGACTGTTTTCCATGGGACTGAAAGCAGTCCAGAACTAAGCTGACTCTAAATTATTGAAGCTGTACTTTCAATAACTCTCCTGTGCTCTTCTCATTCCTAACCACTTCTTTTACCCTTAAGTTATCATATAATGATGTTCAGATCCAATTTTACATATAGTGCCACATTTTGGACTTTTTAATAGGGCATGTAGTGATAGGATGAGGGGGAATGGCTTCAAACTGGAAGAGGGAAGGTTTAGATTGAACATTAGGAAGAAGTTTTTCACTCAGAGGGTGGTGAGGCACTGGAGCAGATCACCCATAGAAGCTGTGGAGGTTTTCAAGGCCAGGTTGGATGGGGCTTTGAACAACCTGGGCTGGTGGGAGGTGTCCCTGCCCATGGCAGGGGGGTTGGAACGAGATGATCTTCAAGGTCCCTTCCAAGATAAACCATTCTATGATTCTATGATTCTTCTAATGGCCTTTTGGCTTCAATATTACCCCACTACCATGAATCTCTTAGGAAGCTTGCATGGATAATCCTACCCGGATACTTTCACGGAATTTTCAGAGTTGGAAGGGACCTCTAGAGATCATCTAGTCCAACTCCCCTGCTAAAGCAGGATTGCCCAGAGCACATTACTCAGGACTGCATCCAGGCGGGTCTTGAAAATCTCCAGAGAAGGGGACTCCACAACCTCCCTGGGCAGCCTGTGCCACTGCTCTGTCACCCCAACCGTAAAGAAGTTTTTCTGTGTATTTGAACGGAACTTCCTATGTTCCAACTTCTGCCCATGGCCCCTCGTCCCGTCACTGGGAACCACTGGAAAGAGTCTGGCTCCATCCTCCTTCAACCCACCCTTTAGATACATGTATGCCATAATAAGGTCTCCCCTCAGCCTTCTCTTCTCCAGGCTAAAGAGTCCCAGCTCTCTCAGCCATCTCTCTACCCATCAGAAAATATTTTTGCTCTGCTAATTTCAACACTAAACTCTGCAGCGAAGTGGAAAAGCACCCAATATCCTCTGAATATCTTACAGCAACATGACCAAGACGCTGGGCGCTGCTCAAGTACACCAGCACGCATATCAGTATGATCAACGTACCTACAGCAATAGGATCCACCAGTGTTTGCCGTTTACCCTGAAGAAAGTAAATACAGGCAAGAAAGCTGAAAATTAAATAAACAGGGGAACCAAAATGAAAGATAAGCATATAAATGCTGCTTCAGTTTGCTCCAAAGGTTTCTCTCAATTTACGTGGTCCAAGTGACAGTTTATTAGCATCCCAAGACTTTGGGCTTGTATTTATACAGATTCATTTCTTTTCCTTCTCCCTCTGAACACCTCCTCTTCTCCTCTAACCCAAATATTTATTAATCTGTACTTCAATCAGAAAGGTATTTTAACCTTGCTTTTATCACTAGCACTCCCACACTGGGAATGCTGTTCCTCTTGGCCCCAATCAGCTGTCATTATCACCTGCTTAGCCACTAAGCACAGCACTAACTGTGATTTAAATGTATGATTAAGAGTGTGTCCAGTAGGTCGAGGGAGGTCATTCTCCCCCTCTACTCGGCACTGGTGAGGCCACAACTGGAATACTGTGTCCAGTTCTGGGCTCCCCAGTTCAAGAGGGACAGGGAACTGCTGGAGAGAGTCCAGCGAAGGGCAACCAAGATGATTGAGGGATTGGAGCATCTCCCTTATGAGGAAAGGCTGAGAGAGCTGGGACTCTTTAGCCTGGAGAAGAGAAGGCTGAGGGGAGACCTTATTACTGCTTATAAATATCTAAAGGGTGGGTTGAAGGAGGATGGAGCCAGACTCTTTTCAGTGGTTCCCAATGACAGGACGAGGGGCAATGGGCATAAGTTGGAACATAGGAAGTTCCGTTCCAACACACGGAAAAACTTCTTTACAGTTAGGGTGACAGAGCACTGGAACAGGCTGCCCAGGGAGGTTGTGGAGTCCCCTTCTCTGGAGATTTTCAAGACCCGCCTGGATGCAGTCCTGAGTAATGTGCTCTAGGCAATCCTGCTTTAGCAGGGGAGTTGGACTAGATGATCTCTAGAGGTCCCTTCCAACTCTGAAAATTCTGTGATTCTGTGATTCACATGGAAATAAATATTGTCTTCCAAAAAAGATCATTTACCCCATTACAGTAATTACCTCGTTTTAAACGTCACTAAAGAAGTACGTAAAAATGACAACTGATCAATGAAAACTGATCCATTATATATCACATACTAACAGTCAACAGCTTTCCTAACTAGTACTAATCCTACTTCCAGCTACTGTTAATTTCCTACATTCTCCAAGTTTCTGAGTGCGAAGGAAACCTCAAAATGTAAAGCTTTCCAGGCATGTGTTCATGATAGATCATTACAGAGTCACAGCTGGGCAGGAGGGGAACACGAAACAGGAACAACATCCTGTTTTAAGCCCCCGAAGTCAAGTTCTGTCAGAGGGATGGGTGAAAAAAATTGGGTCACTTCTTAAACATAAGAAAAAGCATTAAGGAATACAAGACAATAAAATGTTAACGTTCATGTAATCACTGATTCTACTCCCAGGTAGTTTCTTAATCAGAACTAACTCGCAGTGTAACATATGCTGCTCTTTATTTACACTTGTTTATATGAATTAGTATTTCTAGAAGGGGTGGGAAAGGACTGTTTCCAAATTAACAACAACATTGTATAATCCTCCCTTCACATTATCTTCTTTCCAGTAACTAGGACAAAATCCAGGAGTTTTCACCTTGCGGGATTAATTGTCAATTAAATCTCATCATACCTGCACAACCATAGAAAACAAAACTGCCACTCAGGAGCATTATTTACGAGCATTTCAGCAATTTTCCGTTTTATTTTTTTATTTTAGCTGTTCCACATCTAGGTACTAGACAGTGCCTGACCACAAACCAGCCAAGCGGTGCAATTATTCATACTATTGGTAATAATCGTGTCTGCATAGTTGCAGCATAAACCTGTAATTACACAGGCAGGATATCCCCAAGGCTTGGGAAACAGCATTAGTTTTACAATATGGATTTAACAAGCTGAAACTTATCCGTGATTGAAAAATATTTCAAGGAAAGCTTAAACCTTGCCAATTATAACTGAAAAACTAAAAATACATCGGGGACAAAAAAACTCAGCATGTGAGGACAATGCTCACAATCTCTTTTTCAAGGACACAAGGCTACAGAGGCATCCAATGGGATACAGACGTGGAGGGAAGAGGGATCCAGAAGAACTGGCTGATTTTCACAGATCTCCTCCTCCAAGCTCAAGAACAATCCATCACGATGAGCAGGAGAAGATCGAGCAAAGGAGGCAGAAAGCCTGTTTGGATGAGCAAGAAGCTCCTAACTTAATTCAAACATAAAAAGGAAGCATAGAAGAGATGGAAGCAGGGACAGGTGACGCAGGAGGAGTAGAGAGACATTGTCCAAGCAACGGGGTTAGGAAAGCCAAAGCCCATCTGGAGATGGACTGAAATATAGGAAATTTTGCTTAAAAGTAAGAAAAAGAAAAAAAAAAAAAAAAAGACTTTTACCGTGGGGGTGGGCAACCACTGGAACAGGTTGCTACAAGATGTTTACGTAATCTCCATTCTTGGAGATATTAAAAAACACAACTGGACACAGTTCTGAGCAACCTGCTCTAGCTGACCCTGCTTTGAACTTGCTAGCTGGGCTAGGTGACCACTGGAGACTCCTTCCAGCTTCAACTTTTTTGTGATCCTGCTTGGACATGCTATAAAAATTGTGGTTTTTTTCTTCCCCCAAATAATCATTCACTGCACTATACATATCTTATATATTGGGCTATAACGATTAATTTTTCAAAGTTCTCACAAATTAAGTAAGTAGTTGTCAGGGTGACTAAATACCTTAATTTGTATCAACAAGGTCAAAAGTGGAATATACCTTTACTTACTAAGCCCTGTAAAGCACGGAAATTTTGTAGGAAAACACAGGACTACCAAAGAATAGAGTCCATTCAGGCTCCTACTAGGCACAGAAAGTTACATTTAAGAGAGTTTAAGAAAGCAGACCAGACAAAAAAAAAAAATACTCCTGCCCCCATACCTATGGGTGTTTGTGTATACACACACTGCTGAAACCCATTTTTTGCTTTAGGGATATTTTTAAAAGAGAAAGGAAGGCTTCATTCATTTAGTAATGAAAGAAGTTTCAAGAATGAGGAATAATGGAACAAAAAAGGCTAAAACAAATAAGAAATTAAAAAAGGGGGACAGGTGAGGGTGACTAACAAGTAGGAGCTAAGGAGCATTGATGCGCACTCTCTAGATTCCTTAGTAATTTATGAAATAATGCTAAATACATTATCCTGACGTCTGCAGCGTGGGCTGACGGAGCAGATCTGCCAGGCAGAGCCAGAGGCAGCAGCGCTCGCAGAACTCTAGCGGACCAAATAGGGCAACAAATTTCTGATCACTGCATGTACAAGGGGAAGATGAAGTTGATGAAGGATGGGCTGGATGAGCAGTGAGGGGGGTTGAAGATTGTCTGAATGGTTAGGCCCAGAAGGCGGTGATGAGTGGAACGAAGTCAAGCTGGAGGCCAGTAACTAGTGGTGTACCCCAGGGATCAATACTGGGTCCGACTGTTCAACATCATCCTTAATGACCACCTGGCTGACAATAAAGGCGAGCTCTTGTTACTCTGGCCTTTAGGTTACCCAACAATGAAACCCCTGAGCAGGCAGTAAGCAGACGGCAGGCATCATGTTGCCTATGACCAAGTCCATAGTCCTCTTCCACTTAGGCAATCAACTAGTGGTAGTAAGAGAAAATAAAACCTGAAGTTGTGTCTGAAAGCATATTTCATGACTAGGTATTCTTTGACTGACAGTGACTTTCATTTGTTTGGCTCTGTTCAGCTCAAACACATTTTTGTCCTTGACCAGTGAATGACCATTGCTCTGACGCAGCACGATAAAATACGTGTTTCATGAGTAGCTGAATTAGGTGGATTTGTGATGCATATGAACATCAAAATAGCATTTGTTCACGGTGGTGGAATAAGAACTGAATCCAAGCAGCCCTTTTCAAAAAGATGGAGATAAACAGACCATCAGTTGACAGCAAAAAATTGCCTAGACAATTCAAAGATGAAAAAAAAAAAAATCATTATCTTCATCAGCAAGACTTGGAATAACACACCTGTCCCAAGAAAGGCCAATTAAGCCAAGTACTTGTAGATATCGGCAGTAAAAGTTACACAGTAAGAAATATACCTTTCACATATTTAAAAGGTACTCCGATTTTTCTAATGCTGTAATTTCATTGATTAGCACTGGGATTTATCAACTACCTATGACACAAAGACAAGACCAAGAAAAAAAAATACAGCAGATTTGGTGTTAGCTCCACTTAGATCCAGAAATCTAAAATAACTTTACATAGCATTTCTGTGTTTAAAGAGCAGCATCCTCAAAAGTCACAAAGCACAGATGAATGTAAAAAAGTAGGAATGTATCATTACCACTCTAAATGTCGTTAGTATTGTCTGATGGTACACAAAAGCTGTCCTTTTATCTCCATTGGATTCTCCTCCAAAATTTGCAATAATTAAGTAATATTTAAGTTGATAAAAATACACAGTCAGTAAATTCACTATAATAACCAGAGTTTATTACATGCCCTCCAATTCCTTAAGTTCAGCAGGATGCTTTAAGAACATTGGCATGGCTACATTGTATTATATGCTGAAAAATATTTTCATATTTCAGAAAAAAAATACATGATTAAAAAAATGTATTCCATCTTCTTTCAGTTGAAACAACAGTAATGATCAGAGGATTGTGAGTTTACAAAAAAAACCAACCCAACCCTATACAGCATTTCAGCAAAACCACAACTTTCTCAGGGCTCACTGCTCTAGCAATATGTCTGATATCATTTCAACAGGTGGAAAGAGAAAATTAACCTATGCATGATAATGTGTCTTTTACCAACTGCATGTTGGAATTAACTTTTTTTTTTTTAAACAATAAATTGGTATTTGATATGAGCCTTTTTTTAGTAAAAAAAAAGGACACACTGAAAGTTGAGATGAAAAATGAGTTTGTTTCTGTTATTTCATGAAAATTCTTCCAGTAAACAACACTTGAAAAGATCCTGAAACTATGACCCTTCAAAAAAAAAAGAAAAAAAATCATAGAATTCGATGGAAAAATATAATGAAGTTAAGTACAATATATATTTGGTTCCTGATACATACACATTGCCCAATTTTGCAATTTCTGCTTAGAGGTCAGGTATCTAGCTTACTGTAAAACAGATGGCAAGTAAATCAACACAGTAGAACATGCCTGAGCTGTGCGGGATAATACGGAGAGTTACACCCCAGTTCACAGCTCCTTTAAAGCAGAGCTCCTGCTCGAGTCTCACCACAAGATCTATGGTTTGATTAGCGGTGTCACAGGACCGAGATCCATTAACTTCTAACACCGGGATACAAACACCACATTGATAAACCCTTCACACAGCCACTCTGAATTTACAGCAAGATATGATGCTGTACTTCACTATAGATTTGTAGATAAATTCACACGGAGGATTTGGAACAGCGTTAAAACAGTGCTTCAAAACCAAAGTCTTTCTGAAACGTTCATGAGTGTTTCAGTACCACACATGTTGCATTTATACTTAACACCATTTATAAAACCAGATCAAAAACATTTCTCAAGGAAACCAACTTCAATAAAATGGATTTTACAAGAATTTCATTCTTGCAAAATTACACTTGTAACGTACAAAAATCCTGCAAAAGAACAAATTGGTCTTAACAGACTCATTTTTGTTATATTTTTAAAACC
The DNA here is from genome assembly GCA_008711295.1 of Anarhynchus alexandrinus. Lineage (NCBI taxonomy): Eukaryota > Metazoa > Chordata > Aves > Charadriiformes > Charadriidae > Anarhynchus > Anarhynchus alexandrinus. The sequence goes on from VUYV01000273.1 coordinate 662,070, forward strand.
AATATATTGATATATGAGGAATTTCTGTCCATAGCCTGATGTTCTTCTACACACTATAAACTGAACACAAAACTGCTGAAGAAGAAACATCACTTGTGTTAAAATCAATTTTTTCTATATTAACCCCTCTACTTTGTCGCTGAGTCCTAACTGCCTCAGAAATCTTTAGAAAGTACTGAGAGAGAAATTACTATTTAATTATAAGAGTTTAAAATATCTTCAGTGTTGCTGGAAGTTAGGCACACAGCAGTCCTTATAATATTGGTAGGTATTTATGCTACTGAGTTTAATTTTTTAAAGCACTGAAGAGTTTTGAGAAGCAACAGGTGCCAAAGGGAAGTTGTGGCTGCCCCATCCCTGGAGGTGTTCAAGGCCAGGTTGGACGGGGCCTTGGGCAACCTGGTCTGGTGGGAGGTGTCCCTGCCCATGGCAGGGGGGTTGGAATGCGATGATCTTCAAGGTCCTTTCCAACTTAAACCATTCTATGATTCTATGACTACTAAGCTACCAAATTCTACCCGACTACCACTTCCCAACACTGAAATAGCATCACAAAAACCTTCCTTTGCTATCACCTAAGTCAATGTGGAAACATTCAGCATAAAAAGATTATAAAGACAAGAAACTATTAAATGACAACCACAACCTACAGGGGGAAAAAAAAAAAAAATTATTTTAAGCCTACAAATGTAAACTTCAAGATGCTGTGCCGAACATAAAGCAACAATTTACACTAAATGTAAATGCATTTCAAAGCATTTCAGTAGTGATTCAGAAAATGTTAAAGCAATTCACGGTTTCCGGTAGACAATTTTTCCCTTATCTTCTCATTCTGCGAGATGCCTGAGTGACTGTGAACATAAAAAATGCTTCAGGTAAATCACGTAAACAAACCTAACCAATTGCAGTTTCTCTTCACTTCTAAGCAAAGGTATTTTTCTATGCTCAATTTTTAACTTCCTTTACAAATGACTACAGACTGCTTCACGTAGCTGATCTGCAGAAACGCTGCTGCTACAGCTATGGTACAATGGCTTTTTATGGAACTGGGCACTGCCCAATTCCATAAAAACGTAGAAATAGTGGTTTAGTAGACATAAAGCCCTTCTTATTAAGATGGAAATAGCCAAACACAGTAGGCGTCTTGCAGAACTCTGTCCTAAACTCCAGAATGTGAAAATTTCTCTCCTGGGAATTTTCAAGATTTAGGCATAAGGACAAAGAAATACTTTCTGATTTAAAAAAAAAAAAAATTCCCCACTATAATTAACCCAATGAAAAAAACCTTACAGCAGATTTGAGAACACCAAGGACTTTAAATAACACTGCAAATAAGGTGCTGATCCACACCTTTTAAATACTTGTGAAAATGAACTTTAACCATTAAAAACTTGAAGAAAATAAAACCAAGATTTCAAAGCAGATTTTCAGAGGGCCTTAGGGTCAATATTGAGTTTTTATGGGGCCACCAAGCTCTGCCTTTGCGTGCATGTGTGTGGCATGGAGGAGGGTAATAGAGAGGAATCTGTGGAACTAAATAGATTTAAGATATCTTTAAATACTTATTTATGATCTCCAACTTCTAAGAAGTTGGGACTGTTGATACAGACGGGAGAAAAATGCTGGCTGCTGAGATGGAGTGGGATGGCGCTATGATCAAAAGCTCTTCGGGATAAATATAAATACTTAATACTGCCTTCTTTAAATTAGCAGTGACTACCACCATAAGCTTTCTCAAAGTCTTAGGGCAACAGTTAATCCAAAAAGTTTCAATTATGAATTCAGAAAACCAAGAGGAAAAACATTAACATCAACGAGCAGTACCGCATTGGGACAAAATGCACAGATACACTTGCTTTAAAGGGAAAAGCTTACTCCTTTTTCTTAGCCTGGAGGTCTTAAAACATCAAAGGTTAAGAAGTATTTCTTGGTACATACATAACTGGCAAATATAAATCTCAGCAGTTTATGCTGTTATTTACATAAATGATTCTTTTTTCAAATTTTGCATTCAAAATCCACTGCAGGGGCCAATAGGTGTACCTAGACTAAAATTACTAGTCTGTCTGTGGCTATTGGTCCAGGGGTACAGATACGTGTACAAACTTTGTCATTTTTATTATGGAGTTAGTATAGTTAACATTTTAACAAGATCCGAACAATAAACAAATAATTTGTGCCTGTGACTGGTTTATGAAAAAAAAAAAAATATATATATATATGAAGGAAAGCTAAAAATGGAAAGGGAATTAGATGCTCTTTGCTTCATTCTGTTGAGACGTAAGAATTCCTTCTTTCCAGGTCTTCCTCCTTCCCTCAAGCACGTAGTTTTCCATAATCAGTATGTTACAAAGTCAGTGGTCAACAACTAGCACCCAAGGGCTTGGCTCTCAATTAACCTGCACTTCACACAATATTGCAGAAAGAATGCAAATTGGGTATAAACACAGTCACGTACCCTTTTCACTGTTTCCTTCAGAGTTAAATGACTTAGAATCATTGGAAAGACTGCAAAAATATTTCAAAAAATGAATACCTCCAGCAAGCTTGCTTCTATTTTCAAAGACAGAAAACTCTGTAGAGGCTTCGTTTGAGCCCTCCATGGAAAGCAAAGACTGGCTAGTCCTTGGGAAACAAGGGAGTCAAAGCCACAGCCCAGATACATGCTCAAGGGAACCAGACCGTTCCCTAAGTGAAAGAACTTTTGAACACATTTCATCAGGCACACAGAAGTATGAAAGTATACAAATTAGAAGAGATTAAATGGTACTAAGTGTGATGAAATAACATAAGGATGAGTATCACTTTCTCCTGGTCTGTCTCGTACTTCTAAAATATCACAGGTCTTCATTCTGAAAAGTCTTAGCAGCACTTTTTCTTCTTTTCCATTCCTGCATGCAATTCTCATTCCGTAGACCATTTCTTTATAATATCCAAAAAAAGTTATTACATTTATTCACCTGAAATGATATCTGAGTTTTATTCAAATCAAGTGTTAACAGGTATTTTGAGTATTAGATGCTACTACCGAAAGACTCCATCATTATTGTTCCTTTAGTACTATTTATGGGCCAGTTTCTTACCAAGCATGAGGTCCTTCACTGGCAAATAGACCAAGAGACAGATAGGCAGCCCTGAAACTTTAAATCGTTAAAAAAATAGCAAATTTCTATCCATACACCAACTGATTTTTTTTCCCAATCCTCTCATAATTTTTACTTACGGAAAGATTACCACAGCAGCAAAGAGTCCCTGCCATAAAATTTTCCTGGTGTCTACTGAACCTTGGAACGCTACAACAGTAACAAGCAGCCAAAATCTGCAAGGTAAGTCATGCTGAGTTAACAAGCAATGCAAAGCACCAAGCAGCATCTCAGAATAAAAACTCAAATGAAGAGAAGAACTCATATGAGATTAAGCGAAGGACTGTATTTTCTGTGCAGTATCTGTGGAGGAAATGGCATTCTGCTAGCGCTAATTACCCACGCTGCTCTTAAAGGAGGTGAACACCAACTTCATGGCAAAATTAATCTCAACTAATTTTTAGTTCATCATCAGTGAAAAATTAAGTCGTAACCCGAGGACTACTCCAAATTGATTCCATTTCACAAACAAACAGGTCTGTTTACAGTCTGATGGTACTTAACCAACGCAGCTATCCGCAGAAAGGTGTATGTTTCAGGGATAATTCTGCTGATCCCTGGATCAGATGATGTTGATTCTCTATCTCCTTCCCCAAAGTCTTCTGAGAATTTCTGACTACCTATGTCCCTGTTGTTTCCAAAGCTTTAGCACTCTCCAGATCGGTCTACAGCTTGCTCCTACACTCAGCCTCACGATTAGCATTGACCTACACCTTTAACATCTTCAGCCTAGTTTTCTACGAAAACTGATGATAAACATGTTTATATTATCACACGGTCTATCTGCCAGCCTCTCCGTAATGACTTGTGAACCACAACCTAATTAACATCTTATTAAAGTGATAAAAGACCCAAATAAAATTAAATCCTTCTACAGTTTAAGTTAAACCAAAAAGAAAAGAAAAAAAAAATCAGCAGTGAGACAGAGAAGAGATCCAATAAGAGAACTCCCAATGCTAAGGGAGGGGCAGGCATTACTTTTCATTTGTTTATTTAAATGTTTCGGTTCGCCTGCCCAAACTTTGGTATATAAACGTTAGACGTCTGTATTTACATTAATTGTCCTACACTCTCCGCAGAGAAAAATAGGCAACTCAAGAGATTCATGTAGCCTATCCTAGGATAAAGTGAATGATCTAGTAGAGGGTTCCTCCTCTGTCATAGATGAGAGAGCAAAATGCAGAGGTACGGATTGTTTGTATTTGAGTTCACTTATCTAGATCCACTTCTTTTACCTTATCTTACTTTTAGACAGTACCAGGATGCAGTTTTGCTCTTCACAGATCCAAATAACTGTGTTCTGGTCCACGAACACAAATCCAAGGTGCCAGAGTAAAAGAAGGTCAATGGTGCTAATACCCAGCATCTACTTATAGAGCCAAGAATTATCCAAACTAGAAAACAAATGACAGAGAATGATTTCTTTGTGGCATTATAGAGGAATTTCAAAATAAGGTAAAAAAAAAAAAAGCCAGCACTCAGAAAATATTGGAGGAGATGATGCCTGAAAAGTATGTTGCCCAGGAAGCATCAGAAGAGAGCATACTTTCCAGCTGCAGAGAGAAGACAGCCATGCTTAGAGTCCTATTTTACCCTTCAAGTGCTTTTTCTCTACAACGCTTTCTTACAGCAAGAGGCCACCCCAAAAGGCCTTCTCTAAAACCTTGGTTTACACCTTGGGTTTGTTCTGACATTCCATTAACGTCACAGTCATTACACGCCTTTACACAAAAATGTGAGCACATGTAATTGGACGTGTCATTCTAAAATTCATTTCCACGCTAACACAATTTCTACGTATAGACACAACCTCTCACCACGGTAACAAGAAAATATTTCAAAGAGGTAGAAACAAGGGTAATCACCTCTAGACGACTTATCATGTCTCATCCAGCTCAAACGCAGCATCAGAATGCATCCTCTCGCTTGTACGAAATACAACTGGAATAATTTAAATTTACTCTATACCACAGGGTACCTGAAGCCTACTTTCTAGTCACAGAGAGATGCATTTATTCACATGAACAAAAACCCCACACATTTGTTGACCTTCTCCAGCAATCAGAAATATGAAAATGTTTTCTTTCCCTGAAAGAAAGTTTGATATTAAGGCAGGTGGCCAGACTAACTTACACTATTAACGAATGCAGCTGTGATCAAAACTTTAAGTTTTATGGCAATTTAGCAGAGTTGAGTACAGACTTAACAGTGAATTTCATAGATGCTTTAGTCACACTCTCTTTTTCGTTGCATTCCATTGCTGGGCCCTGGTTTAAAGTATGTGATGATCCCTATAAAAGAAACATTACTTAGGTTTAACTACATAAAATGGATCCAGAGAATGTAAACAAAGTTCCCTTTATTGTAACCACAATTTGATTCCATTAAGCCCAGAAGCGATATATATGGGCATACATCAGAATAATTTATTTTGCCTTTGGAATGCCTGCACCACCTTGACCCCAAGGACCTCTCATGCAATTCTACTTCTGAGACAACTTAAACAACTTAGTTAAAAAGGAAAAAAAAATTAAATATCTTTGTTCACATTAGAGTTCTGAGGAATGCTGCAACTGAAACCTCCTCATCACATCCTGGTCTTTTTTTGTTAAGGAAAACTTTGGCTGTTTTTAGAGCTCCCTTCTCCACCTCTCATTTTTTTATCTTCTGCTTTTTCCTTCACATTTTATTCACCTCTCTTCCCTTCTATCCTGCCTTCTTTTCCATTCTTCAAGTCTTCCATCAGCTTCTCCTGTCATATATCCTCTCTCTCACCCTGCTTCGTCTACACAAGTCCATGCACCTGTTTCAACCTCTGCCAAGGGCTCTAAGCTGGGAGATAGGAAAAGCTGAAGAAGATGTGGTGGGTTGACCCCAGCCAACAGCCAAGCACCCACACAGCTGCTCACCCCCTCACCTTCCCCCCAGTCCACGCTGGTCCCACAATGGGTCGCCAACCCAGCACCTTCCAGTACAAGAGAGTAAAGTCATTTAACGTGATGTGGATTACCTCACAAATAGGAATACATTCAAACACAATTTTATATATATCTCAAAGTAAAGCTATATATTTTTGAGAAAAATACACACTGTAACTGAAAAATAGACAACACTCCAGAACACAACACGGAAAAAAAGTTCAGATTTAGCACAGATATTCAATTTAATAGGAGTCCCCACTACAATAAGAAGTAAAAAATGTTTAACGAGATCACCAGATGTAAGAGTGCAAAGTTATTTCACCTCTCTATGCCTCATTTGTGATACAGATATTAAAATTGTGTGCCCGGTCCCAGGATCCACTTTTAAAAGATAAGAGAAACAAGTTATTGACCAGAAAATATAGCAAAAGACAGAAAGAAGCCAACTTGTCTAGCTTAGCAAAAAAAACCACCAAGAGGTGACTCAGTATCTTAATGAGAGTGTATTTCTTGGAGGAGGATGCATGAAAGAGTGGAGACAGCCAAAGTGACTGGAAATCAACACCAGACACACTCAAATTTGATTTAATACAACTACTTAAGTGACTGACTGATTGATTAATTAATTAAACAGAATACCAAGAGACATAGTAGATCCATTATCTTGCCATCTTTTAAATCCAATCTGGATTACATTTTGGAAAAAAAGTTTTAGTCAAACATTCACTAACATTTTTGGTGGAAGTACTTTTTAACAGGGACAGCTGATATACTAGCTCAGGACAGATAAGCTAAAATACCCTTTTGGCCTTTAAATGAATAAACTGAAGACATGCCCAATGGTTGAGTTAGAGCATATGGAAGCTTAAGAGATCCACGGATTAATTAGAAGACATTCAGAATGAACGCAATACCGAAGCTCAAGGAAGTGAAATACGGTATCGCTTGGGGAAATCAAGTTGCGGAGAGGAAACAAGTAGGAGGAAACATGTATTGGGTTACCCAGAACATGCAAAGGAAGCACCTCGTAAATACAGCAACTAAATGAAAAGGTGGTGGTAAGGTCTGCTTTCTGTGGAGAAATAAAAAAGATGATGGAGACCAACAATGGAGAGAAGTAGGAGGACACAACGCAAGCGACAAGAACTGCTGACGTGTAAAGGTACTCTTTGACTGTGGTCACTGTACTGGAAACACAAAGTATTTGCAAACTGGAAACAGACTGCTTAGAAATCATAAAAAAAAATAGTAACCAACTTAATGATATCTCTATTATTACCTTATGCATTTGATAATTTTGGTGTATGTGATAATCTCAAGGAATATCAATTTTTATTAATTATTTTTTCTTGAAAGAGGTGTTTTCATATAAATCTAAGTAAGCAATTGTTTGGAGTTTAAGCGTCAAGCAAAACAACAAGCAAATTTAGTCAGCAAACGTTAGCAATAAACAGAAGTTTCAAAAGTTCCCACTAAATTTATTAAGAACTGGATCAGGCCCAAACTAAATCTAGCAAAAATTAAATCTAGCAAATTAAATTACACTATCTAAAGAACCCACCAGCATTTATTCTTCAAAAAGTAGTTAAGCTCATTTGTGTAACTCTTCGCATCTTTAAATCTTTCTCATTTTTCCAATATTAGTGTCCGTATTTAGAAACCTAACTAGATTTGGACTCATTTGCGAAAGTGCCGAGCATTCGCAATTTGCCATGAAAACAATGTGAAGTGCCAGAGCTCCACACCTACAAAAGTCTTACCGTATTTCTGTAGATGTCCAAATATGGATTTATCTATTGAACTTCAGGCACCCGCAACTGAAAAATGTGGCTTTTGTTTATAATTCTATTATTACATATTAATTCTTACTGCTTTGATACTGTAATTGTAGTTATTACTGCAGCATCTCTCCTCCACTACGCTATCCCAGGATAATCACTGGTTTAAATGTCAGCGGACCAAACTGTTTTCATTCATTCCAATATTTCTTTCACATGTTAATACTTTTTAAATTATATCATTCCCCCTAAGCTGACATCACAGATTTAACAGTTACTTCCTGATTAGAGAGGAGAGGAAGATGAATAACTCAGACTTTTCAGATACGTATGAGAAATTTTTCAAAGTATACCTCTTGAACCCCCAAATCCCAACAGTTAAATAATTATAAACCAGATAGGTCTTTACACAGAAGTTTTATCATATAATTACGATGCTGATCATTTAGAACTATCCAAAATGTCTCCAGCATTTTTAAACAGCTAAGCAAAGTTATTTTTAAAATCAAACATATGTGCTTTTTTCTGTTTATGTCTTCGGAAAGAACATTCTGTATAATGAAAAACATGACCAAATTTTTCACAGTACATCACTATAAAACCCTATAATTGACTTTTTGGGTTGGTTTACTCTATATCTATTTTTGTCCATGTAGAAAACAGCAATGATGTGGCGAAAAGACCAAAATGTAGGTCCCATTGCAGGATAAGGCTCCATCCTGATTACTGAAGAAGTATCATGTTTTCCCTGGGAAACATGCCCATTTTGTGAAAGGGAATTCAGTCCACATGAACCTCCTCTTTAGAAAGGAAAAAAAAAANTAAGCAGCACAGACTGCAGTGATTGCTCTCAGCTTTGGCTGAGAATGACTCAACAGAGCCTTTCCATTAAACAGAATGCAACTCTGCTGATTAAGTTTATTAGAAGTTGTCCCAATATGAATTTCCTGCTTTTCAACAATATTCTTCAAAGCTTAAAGCCAGGATTTGCTTGTATTATTATTTCAGTTCAATCTGAAATGACAAAATATTTAACATCAACTATTTTCTTTCCCAGAAGAAACAAACTTCCTAAAACCAATACAAACATAAGTAGGGTGGTGACAATATAGTCACCATTGCAATTGCTACTGAGACAACCACATATGTAACTCAATGCAAATGAAAGGCAACTTGAAATAGTAAGTCAGAAAAGACAAATACCTGCACTAAAAGAATTTCTCATTTAAGTATTATCCTCCCATAAAAATGAATTTAGATTATGCATTTTATTTTACATACTATTCTCATTCCTCTTTTAATGGCCTTTAAGCTCTGTTATCACAGATTACTTACGTGCCCCAATCACAGAGTATAAAGAAACTGCACAGACACATTTCCAAAGGAGTTCACATGCCAAAGGAAAAAAAAAAAAATGCTTCTTTCAGAGTTAATTAAAATAAATCACATGGCATTAAATTTTTACTTCAAAGTTTGAAGAAAATACTGTTATCTTGCAAATTGTTTAACAGCAAGATATGCCATAATTGCTCTGAGGTAAATCTTAGAGAAATTGAAGGTGACATCTAAATCACAAGCTTGGGAAACAGGAAACGTACCATCCACAGACAAAAAGAGAGGAGAGGTTTAAAAGGAAAGGTACGTTATTTCCTTTAGTTCAGAGACTAAGTTAAACTGCAGCTGCAGGCACTAATACTGTCGCTAATATTAGATTCTCCCCAAAATTTCAAAGCATCTAGGGTCTGATCCCCAAATCAGAAGCTCCAATTAACCAGTTTAAAGTGCTGGACATCAGGTGTAGTTTCTCTGTGGGGGTGAGAGTCTCTGTAAAGGGCTGCTCTTACAAGCGTAGTACCTACAGGAGGTTACCCTACCGATCCTACTATTGGAGCGGAAACACACTAAACCTTTCTCTTTATGCAATGGAAAGATCGAGCTCAGTTCTTTGCTGACACAAAAGACATTTCTGTTGGAATTCACAACAAAATCTATTGACCTGTGGATATTTTTATTACCGAAAACAGCATAGGCCTTTAAAGTAAATCTCTCGTCAATACCAATCTGAAACAACGGAGATCATTTACCTGTGAGGTGGGTAAAATACTGAGTCATTCAATCACCACGAGATGTAAATTGGCAAAGTCAAGAGGAGAAGGGTTACAGAACTATTCCCTCCATCAGTGCAAAATCATTTGATGACACCATCAAAACCATTAGATGCCATATTGTCACGCATCACCTGTATGTCATGGCCCTGACAGAAAACAGAAAGACTTCCAGCTCTGGAGGCCCCAACATAGGAAAGACATGAACTTGTTGGAGCGAGTCCAGAGGAGGGCCACAAAGATGGTGAGAGGGCTGGAGCACCTCTCCTGTGAGGAGAGGCTGAGAGAATTGAGGTTGTTCAGCCTGGAGAAGAGAAGGCTCCAGGGAGACATTATTGCGGCCTTCCAGTACCTAATGGGAGCCTACAGGAGAGCTGGGGAAGGACTTTTTACTGGGACATGTAGTGATTGGATGAGGGGGAATGGCTTCAAACCGGAAAAGGGGAGATTTAGATTAGATATTAAGAAATTTTTCACTTTGAGGGTGGTAAGGAACTGGAACAGTTTGCCCAGAGAAGTTGTAGAAGGTCCACCCCTGGAGGTGTTGTTCAAGGCCAGGCTCAATGGTGCTTTGAGAAACCTGGTCTAGTGGAAGGTGTCCCTGCCCATGGCAGGGGGGTTGGAACTCGATGATCTTCATGGTCCCTTCCAACCTAAACCATTCTATGATTCTATGATTCATGGAGCCTCTTCACTCTCTCAAAGTTGACCTCCAAAGAACAGAAATGCTTCTAGAACATAGCCCAACTCTCAGATTATCCACTAATTGAAAGAAATAATCTTCCCACAGAGTATTTTATAACTTATATTGTTTATTGTATAACTTATGTATATTGCATAACTCATTTGCAGTTGCTGATGGTGAGGACAAGTTAGCAAGGCAGAAAGATAAGCAAAGGGCAGGTCTAGAAAAAAATAAATGGGAGACCAAAATTTCCACTAACCTGCCTTACAAGTGTAACGTCCACCAAAATTAAGTCCAGTTGCTATTCAAAACAGCAAGATAAACGCTGAGTATCCTTCTCCAGCACTGCTTGCAGTGTTAAGAAACAAGGCTTAAACAATTGCACTGACCAGGCATCTGTCGCCCTCATCCCTCCTAATTTTGTCAGTTGTTGCTGAAATGGGCCAATGACCAAAGGTGTAATAGTGACGCAGAAGTTTTGTAAAAATAAACTGTTTGGTAAAGAAAAGAGCCTTAAACCAGCTGTGACCCAGTTCCCTCGCCAAATCAAAGCAGTAAAGACTAGAGCTGGAGCTTCTGGACAAAAGAAAAGGAGGACTCAAATACCAAAAAAAAAAAAATGCATTGAATAATTTGTTCAATGGTTTTATAACTGAGTGCTTACACGGACAACAATTATCCATTAGTACTCAAACATGTCTTGGGTCCGTGAGAGCTAGTATTCAAATATGTTTTGAAAGAAATACAAACCTCATGATCTGGGGTTTAAAATTTTATCTCGGTATTAAGGATTACAATGAGACCTTCTTAGAAAGCTGATTATCCCATATATCTACTGCAAAGTTTCTTTCATCTTTCTCTAAAACATGTGCTGATGGCCATAATATAACACAATACCTCAAGTTAAAGTTGAGTTTAAAAATTCCTAAATTCCTTGTGTGTGTGTATATATATATATATGTGTANAATTCTTATACTTTTTTCTTAAGTAACCAATTCTGGCCACTGCTATAGACAAAATACTGAAATGCACGAACAAGAGACTCAATATTGGTTTGCCATAACAAGCCATAAATTACTCCTGATTAAACACTTTGTTTACGTTTTTAAAAAGCTATTTTCTTGCTACTTCTGGGGAAAAAAAAAAGTATTTATAGTTGCATGATACTTATTAAAAACTACTAATGATGCCACACATATCTCCATGTTATGCTACTTGTCTTGCTCAACCCACATTCCAGGCTTTTCCAGAGATTACCAAGTACATCTGGTGACTGTTTCCAGTTTCACATGCTTTCAAAATATTCACACTGCTACAACAATTAAGCAAATACAAAAAAAAAGGTAACAACATTTTGGCAAAATCAAAATTAATTTCTACTTGAGAGGTTTGTGATTGGGGTTGTTTGTTTTTTTAACTAGTCTTATACTATTACAGTAACATCAGACACTTAAAAAGTCCATGAAGTCTATGCATCAAAATAAATTTTCCTTGTAAACAAGAAAAAGATAACAATTTCAGCTTAAATGTCCTCCTCAGCCACATTGCAATGCCAGTCCACTTCCACCGAACGCACCGATAAGCACGCGTGGACACTGCATAGGTTATCCCCCAAAGGGTTGTCATACAACAAAAATTTCATCCTATCATCCAGCCCTGTAAAGTAATTCCTCAAAATATAAAAATACATTTGACAATTACTGATCTGAATTTTCAGTGTCACTTGAAGGAAAAAAAAAAAAATAATAATAATCAATGGACCACCTTAAAAAGGTTTTGGGGGATGGGGGGGTTCACAGGCAGGAGGGGGAGAAAGAAGTCTACAGTTAAGCATGCCTTACAGCAGATAGTCCAGAATAAATCTAAGAAATAGAGATAGGAAAAGCAGCTCAATTACCTTGTTATCACACTGACAGAGGCGTAGGCTTTTAAATACTCACGTGGCGATGCAGTAATCAACAGTCAGGCCACAAAACTGCTACCTCACAAAACTCTTTAATGGATGAGAAAGAGGAAAGGGAAGTTAGAAATTTTTACCTACTACCTCTGGAAATAATCAGGATTCAGGGAACACAGGACTGAGTTTTATGCAACCATTAAAGAACCACATACAATATGTGTGGTCCTTCTGTAATCCAAAAACACGGTATTGACACTTTTGAATAGAGTTCTGAATATACTTCGATGTGATTAGATACATTTGCACCAATCAATCTCTCAAAAGGAAGTTTTGATTTACTAGTCTACCGTGTTGAAATGTTTGAAAAAGAAAACATTAAGTGTTTGAATATAATCATCATAAATCTGTGACGATATAAGGATAAATCAGTCCAGATGGCAGTGTGACAACATTTTGTGTTTCTAATATATAAAAAGATGTATAAAGTTCGCCCTCAGGCATATACAAAAGCATGGCTGAAATTTAAGATGATAAATGCTGGATGCAAAACTGAACTAATAAAAAAAATAATCTCAAATAAGTGTTTAATAACGGACAGACACATTATGGTTTCAGTTTATTTTGCCCGTCTATCATGTTAAGATTTATTATAAATTAGAATCTATAATGTTATATTTTGAAACTTAACTGGAGCTTTTTTATTATTAAGCACACCTTAAGGCTTAATTTTGTTGGTACCTAAGGATGAAATGGAACCAAATTTATGCCCAAAGGTTTCCGTCAACGCATACTTCTAGGAAATAAGTAGGATAATAGTAAATAGACAAGTGACTCCCTCCCAAAAGTCAGTCATTTTAGGTAAATGAATAGAATTTTAGTAGTCTTAATACTATGGGTATTCACATAGCTTTCAATGGGGCTACGTCATTCAGAAAAGTACTACAAGATTAAAATGCAGATTATTAAAACTAGCATTTTCCAGAGATTTTTAAATGGTAATCCCTTTCCCATTCGAAGCCTCACTTTTATGATACATAAAGCTACTGAGGGTAGTCATATAGCTTTCAATTGGCCAATCCTTCCAGGAAGACCCAGCAAAATCCTGAAGAAGATGAATAACTGGAGCATAAAATATCAGCATTCAAAGAATCAAGCTTAAGAGTGTCAAGAAAATAAATCAGAGATTTAAATAGGGAAAATGAATGACAACAAAATCTGAAAAACCTCAGACTGAGTACCCTGATAAATTGAAACTGGAAAATACCTCATTATTTTAAAAAATTCACAGTGGAATATCAATGTTTGGATGACCAATAAATTACAAATCAAATTAATACGACTGAGGCGATATGCTTTTGCAAATGCTTCTACAGAAGTACAGCCTACCTAACTTTATAAGCCTAAGCAATTAATGTTCTTAAATTCCTGCATCCTGATTTTACCCTGGTTATTCATTTATACACTGACACCAAACCTGTGAAGATGTGGTGACTTTTTCCCCTAGAAGAATACGCTGTTACACAGTCCGTAGCACTATAATCTAGTTACCATTATCACTGTACCTATACAGGAAACCTTCAGGACCGGGATCTGTACAGACATCCCATACTCTATAAAGGCCGGTACCAAATTCTTAGGAAAGCCCCTACTTGGTTTTCTCTCCAACAGACCTAAAGTTTAGCCTAAGTTTATGATTAGACAACTGTGTTTTATAGCTATAGATACACCTCACCTCCATAATCTTCTTTTATTCCTTTTTAAGCTACTATAATTTTTGGCTTCTACAGTACCTTGTGGCAATGAGTTTATGAATTCAACAATTTAATTACGCACTGTTAAAAAACTACTTCCTTGCGTTCATTTTAAGCCTGACGTCTGATAATTTAATTAGGTGCCCCTAGTTTTTGTTATGAAAAAGGGAAATAATTGTTCCCATTCACTTTCCCCACCACTGCTCGTAATTCTAGATTTCTATCCCATTCCCCTCCCAGTTGTCTCTTCAGGCTTTAGCACCTTGCCAGTTTAGTTGCTCCTTGTACAGAATTCATTCAATTCTTTTCTAATTCTAGAATATTCTTTTTTATAATAGGGTGAGCACAACAGCAGAACTACTAGTAACACACATTTTTTTTATGCACTCTCAATTCCTTTAAAATCTAATCAATTTTTGACAAATACTAAGCTTCAACTACTAAGTTTTGAGAGCTATCCACTGTGAATCTCGGAGCTCTTTTTCTGTGAAAATAAACAGCACAGAGTTCATGCGCATGACTTGGGGTTTCTCAGCAATGGATCTCACCTAATTTATCACCCACTCAATTCTGTGAAATCCTTGGGTGGCTCCAGACAATCAGCATTTGGTTTCAGTACTTTCAATAACTTTCTCAAGCTTTCGCACTTGTCCAAGATCCTCGGTAGATCTCACAAGGATCTTTGCTCTAGTGTGAAAATAAACTATTCCTACCCTTAATTTCTCATCTTTTGTTTGGCTGGTATCTTGTAAAAGGATCTCTTCTTTATATCCCACAACATTTTGTAACGCTACTGAGACACTGAAGCTACTAAAAAGACACTAAACAATTTACTTAAGATTAAAACTACTGGGGTTCCACCAAATTCTATGCCAATATTGCCATTACTTATTTCTTAGCAATAAGGCAGAACCTGAAAACACGCAGTTTCTGCAGCTCCTATTTAGACAAGCCATTCAACAGAAATCATAACAAATTTTGTGTTGAAACAATGTGCAGTATTGACATTTAATTGATATTCACTGATTTTAGACATTCACTCATTCTTCCAAGAATCCTTATTTTTAATCAATAGCTATAGTCATTAAATAAACCCTTATTTTGTGCTATATGGGGAACAAGCAATAATAAACTACATTGAATACTGTTTGAATAAATTAAGTAGCAATACTTGAAAATACTAAACATTTCTGCTGTTCACATTTTTTTTTATTCAAAGCACACAAAACGGAGCTACACATCATGAACACAGGATGCAAAAAAGGGTAATCAACTCTCACATGACGACTGAATTTTGTGTTAAGCCACGAATGATCTAAATTGAAGTTACATAAACAGAAAACTAATGCCACTGGCAAACAGCCCCGTTCTGTAACGTTCTATTTGAGAATCACTGGTTAAAGAAAGAGACGCTGAGCTTTGACAAAGAACGATATGGGAGATGACATCAACTTCTTTCGGCAAATGAGCTCAGCGTGCCAGCTAGCTGACAAATTAGCTTCTAAAAACCACTAACAGTAGCTTACAAAGTCACAGCTGTTATCCTGTTTTGAACAACAAAATGTTGATCTCAGTTGAAATGTCTAGTTTTACAGAAGATTTGTAAGTGTCCCGATTTATTTATTTTTTTTTAAACAAAGCAATAAGTTATACCGAGAAAAGCACAAGGGACAGGCAATGACTGTACTCTGATGACTCCGTGGTGGTGTTTAATAGACAGGATTAAGTGTAACACTTGCTTATGTTCTGCAGCCTCCTTAAATTTAAAAAAAAATCCCTAGAGTTACAGGCTCAGTAGCAACATAAATCTACAAATATGGAAGTACCATAGTCAGTAGCAATTTCTTTAGCTAACTCAAGCAGTTCCCAGGATATTAACTTTGATAGCGGGAAGAAAAGCATCGGAAAACCTGGCATCAGAAAAGTTGTAGGAGATTCCATGAAGGGACTTAAACCAGTTGAAAGATGCTAATACTCTACTAAACAAATATTCTACAATGCTGACTGGTAGACGTAGTTGAAAAAAAAAAACCAACGTAGTATTATTTAGCACTTCAACTATTTAAGTAGTGTAAATCTTCACTTTTATCATAGAACCATAGAATGGTTAGAGTTGGAAGGGACCTTACAGACCACCTAATTCCATCCCCCCCCCTGCCATGGGCAGGGACACCTTCCACTAGACCAGTTTGGTCAAAGCCCTGTCCAGCCTGGCTTTGAATGCTTCCAGGGATGGGGCCTCCACAACTTCCCTGGGCAACCTGGGCCAGTGTCTCATCACCCTTACAGGAAAGAATATCTTCCTAATATCTAATCTAAATCTACCCGCTTCCAGTTTAAAACTGTTACCCCTTGTCCTGTCACTACAATCCCTCATAAAGAGTCCTTCTCCAGCTCTCCTGTAGCCCCTTTAGGAACTGGAAGGGGCTATACGGTCTCCCCAGAGCCTTCTCTTCTCCAGGCTGAACAACCCCAACTCTCTCAACCTGTCCTCACAGGGGAGATGCTCCAGCCCTCTGATCAGCTTTGTGGGCTTGCTCCAACAGGTCCATGTCCTCCTTCTGTTGGTAAAATACAAGGCAGTCTTCTCCATGTCTCTGTTATAGGGGACTAAAAACTATTAAACACAACAGAGACAAACTCAGTCTTAATGTTGCTACTGCCATGACCTTCATGATTGGTCATCCCTCAAACATTGAACATCCCTCAAATGGCATAAATTAAATTTATTAAATATTTTAAAAAAAAATAAAAAGGAAAACAAAAAGAAAAAAAGAAAACTATCTTTCCCATTTTACAGATGACAAGGTGAAGGCCAGAACAACTTACATGACTTCCTGAAGGCTCAAAGAGAAGGCTGTGGTTCAGCCCCATAGCTAAACTCACCTCTCANTTATTTATTTTTTTTTAAAAAAAAAAAAAGGAAAAGAAAAAGAAAAAAAGAAAACTATCTTTCCCATTTTACAGATGACAAGGTGAAGGCCAGAACAACTTACATGACTTCCTGAAGGCTCAAAGAGAAGGCTGTGGTTCAGCCCCATAGCTAAACTCACCTCTCAAGCACCAGACTACAGACCTTTGCCAGTATAGCATCCTCTGTGCTTTTTTACAGCTCTTTTACCTCCATAAAATTGCAATAACTTCAGCATAATTACTCCTGAATTATGGTAAGTGAAATGAATAATCAAGCCAAGGCAGATGCATGCCAAGTTCAAGTGACTAGCCCAAAACCAACAAAAAAACCCACTGGTCAAAGCTGGGATTGAAACTTCTAAAGATCCTATGTTTAGATATCTAATGAAGACCTTTATTTAATAGCGCTATGTAAGGACTGTTTCTATCAATACATTTTCATATTTTTTCATGTTTCAATAAAGTGGAGATAGTACGATAATGAACTAAAGACTGCAGGCAAGTTAAGAGCTGAACACAACCACGTACTTCCAACAGCAAGTCTAGTACTTATTTTGGAATAGGTACTACCAACTCCCAAATTCAGACCCAGAACCAGTCTGTCCCCCCTACATACCTGTAAAACAGAAATTAACTTGTTTACCTCCTAAATAAGCACGAAGGAGGATAGAAGCAAACAATTAATACCTGAAACCAAAAACCACAGCAAATTCCATTCACAAATACCCTGTTTGTTAACAAAGCAAAAAGCAGCAATACAGAAGACAGAAGGAACACTTTTCTCCTTGTTTTCTTGGTTCTCTCTCTTTTCGTAGAAATATGAGAATTCTAGACAAGCAGAATTATGCTGTAGAGTCTTCTGTACAGCCTTCAAAAGAAATGCAAAAAAGAAAAAAGGTATATACAATATTTTAATGATCTTTCCACAGTCTCACAGAAAGAGTGGCTTTGCTCCTTATAGAATTCTTTATCTACAATAATTTAGCCTCTCCCCACCCCGATTTCACAGATCAGTAACTTGCAAATGAAAAAAATAATTACATCAGAGCCCCTAAGAGGTATTTTAAATACTCTGCTTCTTACTAAACCCACACTTTTGAGTTTTTTTAATCAAAGTAAGACTGTGGTAAAATGAATCCATGCCTCCTGACAGTAAATCAGTATCCTAAACAATGGAGCAACTTTTTGGTTCTTGATCTGGATACGGCTTAGTTCAAACACAGTTCCTGTGCATGAAATATGTCAAATGATCATCAAAAGGTCAGTGTTGGCATAAAAGCTGCTGAAATAATCAAATCCTTTAAAAAAAAAAAAATGAAGCGAGATACAAACGATTGAGATAGAAACACCATCTCAGGACCCATCAGCATACCTCACCTTGCCCTGTTTTATACTGAAGTGGACCACAGGGAACACTGCCACCTCGTACCTCTGAGCTGCCTCAAGTTGTCCAACACCCTACACGGCCCCTTTCTCTGAAAATGGACCAGAGACTTCAAAAGAATCAATATACCAAAACTTAATTATTCAGTAACTAGCCAGTTATTATTCTTACCCTTACCATAAAAAAACTGTCTTACACAATAAGCATAAGGATTAAAGTTAAATTCTAAGAAGAATTTAACCTTTGAAGTGCAAACCTGGAATTTTATATCTACACATGCAATAATAATACTAGAGTGCTGTAAGTTACTGCTGTCCTGTGGCTGTGATTATCACAGCTTGTCTTACAGAGGTAAGATCTGTTAGGAAGAAAGACCAAGGCCAGGTAGAAAAGAAAGCTGTCTTTCAACTCAAGATTAAAACCGCTCAGTATTTTTCTGGGAAAATGGATCCTGTTCTGCTTCTGAAATACTGAAAACAATTATTTTAGCAAGTGATCAATATTTATCCATTCCTTTTTTAAACCATAGTATTTGATTTGTAAAAGTTCATACATCCATCACTGAACAAAAAAGAGCTCTTTAAACTTATGAAGGTGCATAGATAAAGCTAAGCAATTTCACAAAAAGTACACCCTAGTTGAGTACTGCAGAGTGACTGAGAAGTTTGGGTTTTAATTTGTCTTTTATTTTTTTTAATTTTATTCTCTCTGTGCGTCCACCAAATTATATATCTCATTAGAGAATATTTCTCCCAAGAGTACTGTGAAGAAAAAAAATTATTAATATTTGTTAAGTATTCTTATAGTGTGACATGTGCCACAAAAGAGCACATGAAAGTTAGTAATTCTTCTTCATAGCAGGGTTTGAATAGTGTGCAGGAAAGATGGCAGTCAGCCATACAATGAGCAATAAGTGATAAAAAGAAAATCATTGAATAACTAACTCTGAAGTGAGCAGCATTCATTCCATGCAAAGAATGAGTCAGGAGTTCTAGGGAGGGGAAAAAAAAATGCACTGTATTATAATGTACCACATACAATGGGGCTGTACTAAGACTCACTGGAAACTTTAATTGTAGCATTTCTGTGCTACTTTCATCAACTTAGTCTTCCACTGTGGAGTTCAGCTAAACTTTTTTTAGCAGAGGAACACATATTTAATGGGAAAAAA
>VUYV01000273.1:682288-738132 GCA_008711295.1 Anarhynchus alexandrinus
TAAAAGCAAGAAAACATTTAGATTTTCATAAAAAAATAAAAATAAGAAAAAAAAATTTGAAGAAAAGACAACAATTACAAATTTTACAGGATAAGCAGGATAAAGATGGCAAAATAAAAACGCATATTCTCCTTATTCTCAAAGCCCAACAGTCACTGAAGTTTCTTTTTAAAATAATAAAAGATATACTCCACCTATACAGACATAAAGGCATAAAATGTGAAAAATAAAGGTTAGCTCATTTTATACTTTAGAGAGAACAGTTATTTCTGAGGGCCCCAACCTTAAAGCCTACGCCACGAGAATGGACTTGGGCTCACGAGAAACCACGCTTCCTTTGGCGTTGGGGTTATTGCCAAAGCAGCAAACTACCCAGAGCACTGCTGGTTCTTACAAAAAGATCTGGTAGTGCCCATCTGTACATCCCCATGGGTTCCCCAAACAGACGGAGAAGCTTGGCTGCAAGGACCTGCTCTGGCACCATCATTACAGAGTAAGAAATCCAGAGGAGACGAATGTCAGAGAACGTCACCATTACAACTGACCTCATCTAATGGAGTTTGGTACAAAGTGTTATAGGAATTAACCTAAAATGTAGATCCCACACTCCTAAAGTACAGCTTTCTTTAAAATATCAAGCTTATAAAGAACAAAGAAATGTTATTATTCCATACAAATATTAACCAATTAACATACTCTTTGATATGCAAGTACGTGAAACAGAGGTTTGTTTGATTCTTGAACTAATTTTCGGACAGAGTGATAAACTTGAGTCCAAAGTCTTTTAAGTCCCAGAACAACTGAAAAAAAAACCACTCCAGAAACAGAATGCTCTCAGGAAAAGAATTCAGAAAACACTAGAGAACACTATTTATTCTTCTAACTGGAATAATTTTTTACTACATTGCTGAATTTTCCAACAAAACTGGTTTTTTTTGTGCTCCTGTTCCGACATACTCCAGTTCCAATCATAGAATCATAGAATGGTTTAGGTTGGAAAGGACCTTGAAGATCATCGAGTTCCAACCCCCCTGCCATAGGCAGGGACACCTCCCACTAGACCAGGTTGCCCAAGGCCATGTCCAACCTGGCCTTGAACACCTCCAGGGATGGGGCCTCAACAACCTCTCTGGGCAACCTGTGCCAGTGCCTCACCACCCTCAAAGTGAAAAACTTCTTCCTAAAATCACTAACAAGGAATTTGGCCATACAGTTCCAAAAGCGATTTGGGTACTAAGCGCCCGTTCACTGCTATGGCCTCTCCTCATGCTGTAATCAGCAGGCGACACCCAATAGTCTCTGGCCTGTCCGCTATCATCTTTTTCTGCCAAAAATGCCGAATTTCATCCTTTGGCCCCCCACAGTACATTCTGCCAAGTGGCAGACCCAGAACTTGCATTTGCTCTTGGAATGGAAAGGTTAACAAATTCTCGTGGATTATAGGTTGGGTCTCCAGGTTAAACACACCCTGTTCACCCAACTTTCACTACTCCGCAGGGATAACTGTTTTGGGTGCCTACTAGACACCTCCCTCATGGAGCTGACGAGTGGACATAGTGGAGCATCTTGTTAAAATAAATGACTATTTTTCCATCTAAACAAAACAGAAATAAATGGTTAAAGTAGTAAAATATGTAAGTATTAAAAAAAATAACACATTCACTGTCTTAATCGCACAGAACATTTCCTCAAAGCTTGCATTATTTATCTTAGGAGTTACAGGTCTGGATTCTGGCAACCAAACCACAGGGTCTCTCTGAGAAACCAGCCCTGCTCCCTCACATCTGGGGTTGGAAGGTCAGAGGAGGAGGAGGTATGAGTGGAAGGAATGGTTCTAATTCGGTTTTACATTTTTTTTTCTTCATTCCCACCATTCGGTTATTAAGCAGTCTGTTACTCAGAGCATGACAAAAAAACATCTTAAAAAGAATTGACACCACCTTATCTGAACATCGGTAAATGGACCATCTACAAATACCGCCTGCTTTCTCCCACAGATGTGAAAAATCAGCCAACCAACTCTCCAGCACAGACCGCACTGCGCGTTGGAAATTTAATACAAACATCTCCCAGACTCTTCCCAACCTCACCTAAGTGTGACTCTCCCCTATTGTTCTTTAGGCATACCTACATGGGCCATTTTAACTGCTACGCAGAGACAGCCCAATTAACGCCACGTGAGCTCAACGCCGCACTGAACCCAGGCAGGCTGCTTCCAGTATCTGAACTGGCTATTTCAGAACAAACTGGGTTTCACATTGCCTGGGAGACTGGAAGGCAATTTTCTCCCCTGTATGCTGTCACCACGAAAAAGTGTGCATGTTTTTTGTTCTTCATGCTGGTTCAGTTTCCTCATTTCTCCTCACCTTCAGTACTCCTTCTCTACAAAAATGGGAGCCATACTGTTAAAACAGAAACTCATTAAAAAACAAGATTTTCTTTCTAACTCTCCTCCTTCCAACTTTATTCCTTCCATTCCCCTCACATCCTCTTTTCAACTCTCTTTCTCAGAAATGATCTTCCAATCTCTTCTCCAACAAAAAAAAAAAAAAACACAAACAAAAACACACTACATTTTTAATTACAAGGGCAAGCTTAGATTGTTGACAAGCTGTGGAAAAGAAATAGATCCAGGTAATAACACTGTAAAAAAAGAAAAAAGGACTTGGAGAGATAAATGGGAAAAAGAATGAAACTACCTCATTTTACTTCCCCCCTGGCCCCCCAAAAGATACTATTTACAGGGCTGAGGAGCCCAAACTTATGTAAACATCATGAACAGCACAGAAATATTTCAACTTGCATTCACTGCATAAGGAAATGTCACAGGGTTGGGTGGGTTTTCTTCCAAAAAGTATAGAGAAGCGACTGTGATGACGCGGCATCGGGCTCAAGCTCAAGCAGATGACACGACCAACTACACACAACTGACACTCTTCATACTAGAATATGTGGAGAAAGTTAGTAATAAAATTAAAACCAAATACTCTCCTTTCTCCATGAAATTCTTCAAGTCACTCATTTTTATTACAGTTCATTATACGGGGGTTTTCCCCTCCCTCTTTTTCATACTTGTATTAAATGACTAGCTGCATATATTTAATTGTATACTCCTCAGGGCAGTGACTATTTCCTTAATTGTCTGTAAAGGCCACTGCTATAAACAACAGTCCTCTGCAATGGTAAGTAATAAAAAAATGAGTAATGTTTTGTTGAGAAACAATCATGCATTAATTATGCAAGATAACCTGGAAAATCCAGAAATAGGGGGAAAAAAACCATGTCGTTATGAATCTGTAACTTTAAAAGCATCACTACCCAATGAATGGTTTATGATATTCCATTTCAGTATTATATTTAATTTCTCTTGGGGTATTTAAAAAACATCTGTTCTGAAAGTTACCGAATGGGTATTGTTTACTCAGAAATTCTACAGGGTACAGCCCCCTTCTCTACTGTCAGTTAAACATACAATATTTTAAATATACATTATGGAGCCAATTGTTGAAGTAGGCACTTAGAATGCAAAGAATATTCTACACATTAAAATAGACATGAAAAATACTGTCCAGAAGTTATAACATAAATCAAATACAGATTCTAAATTCAGTATTTAATAACTATGCAATTTAAAAAAAAACATTTCGTTTTTATTACTTACTGAACTAATTTCATGTCTTAAATCTACATTGCTGCAGACTTATACAAGCACAGAAGCTACTGAAACTGGTCTAATTTTAAAACCAGAAGCAAATTTTTATTGCTGAACTATGCCCCTGAAAATGGGGTTTAATATGAAAACACTGACACCAAACCTGAAGAGCGTGAATACTCTGCTTTAACATTTTTTAAAATCTGTTCTCTAATCTTGACTGAGGTTTGAACGTAGCAAGTCCGTATTTTTCCAGAGTAAATGTTGTGCAAAAGCTTTACAAACATAGATCTAAATCTGCAATTGCCATTACTAAAATAAATGAAAAATCTATAAGCAGCAGTGAAACTGGCATGCAAATAAAAGAACTGTCAAGACATATATTGCCTAAAAATAAGCTTACAATAACTATTTTAAAGACTGTGTGTGGTCTTACCCATATATTTTGGCAAGATGCACTTTCTCCAACCACAGCTAGATTCATCCAAAAGCAGTGGCACTGGAGAGTCTCTGTCTCACCTGTCAAACTTGAAGAACGTTGTTCAGCAGACCACCATGAGTCCATGGATAGGATCCACAGTGCTACAGCAGCTGTTCTTGATAAGTGTTCTCTAACTATAGAGGTGAACGCTTCCAAAATGTTCTGTAAGAGGATCACCCTTAATATACGTGCATTTAAAAACAAACAGAAACAAAAATACATCTAGAACAAGACTTTCAGGACGTTTATGGTAGAGCAGCATCAGTGACTTCATACGTATCTCCGTCTGATGTTTGGAAATGCTCACTGAAGATTCAAGACTATTACATTCACCTTAGAAGATAACTACATTTATTTACCTCTCACAAATCATTACACTCTTCAAACTGCAGGCAATCAAAACAACCAGAACCCTTAAATCTTCACATAATCTAGGAAGATGAACTTTCCTCTTCTCAGTTCCCTTCCCACATATGATACGGAAAATATTTTCACCCCAACCGACAAAGGATTAAGTGGGAAGGAGAGGTAGAAGGAGAGGTAGAAGGCTGCTTGGCTACGGTAAAGGTAAGATTCAGTGAAAATGGGACGAAGCCCCGAAAGCTGCCAGTTTTAAAACTACATAAGAGGATATTCTGAGGACCAGAAAAATCTAAGGAGAGCGCTTGTCTGAATTCCGTCTACAGAAAATAACTTTGACTGTTATTAAAAAGCATATAATCATTAATTTCCAGAGCGATGTGAATATTTTCTAAAAATAGCTCACTGCTTTTAACTACTGAGATCTGCTCTGGTTTAAGTACTGGTGGCATTGTATCCTAGAAGCAAGAAAGGCTCTAGAGAGATTACTTTCACTTTTCCCTAGATATATTTAGTGTACTAACTAGCATAGTTAGGATATTATTTTTCTTTGGTTTTGTCAGTAGCATGTTTGAAATAAATTTTATTAAGTGGTAGTGTATGTAACATTGCATTGTGGGTAGCAGTTTCCTGCCTTAACCTAGCCACATCCTCAGCTGTTATATGAGACAAGTTTCCCATATTTTCTGCAAGTTGACTTTAAAAAAAAAAAAAGAAGAAAAAAAGAAAATAAAAACACAGAAAGGAGAAAATAGCTAGAAGGTTCGGATGATCTTAAACACTGATTGACTGTTTAGAACGCGTGCGTCTCAGCAAAAGGGCTTTTTGCTCAATGACTGTACAGTCTACCAGACGTATTTGAGGAACACAAGAAAAGTAACACTTGTCAGAAAAAAAGGTCTGAGCAGCAAGAATGAGCAAGATGAGGCACATTTGACCATTAAGGTGTAGCCCCTTATTCAACGCCCGATCAGGGGTTAGATTATTTCACTGGAGAATATCTTTTCTATTCTATGAAGAAGTGAGAGAACTGTCAACTCACGATGAATGAAAACAATTCATCGCTACTTGCTATTATATAAGATATACTCACTGGTTAACAGAAGATGAGCACCTTTTTAATTTAAATAACAGTTCAGTTTAAGGTTTAATTTGATCTTCAGTAGCCCGATTCCACTGTACAGAAAACAGACAACATTTGTTTACACTAGAAACGTAACAGCATTTCCCCCCCTCTGTAAGGTTGGTGGTCCCAGGCATTGTCTCCTTCAAACCCTGTCTTCTTTAGAAAAAGCTTATAAGGCAGAGAAAAGAATGTCATCATAAAAAGGCAGCAGTAAAACTCAGACGTTCAATGCTACTCCTTGCAGGCATCAATAAGTGGCATTTTAAAATGAAAGATTGCTAAAATAAACTTGCTGTTACTTTTTTTTTTTTTAATTAACAGGCAGTTTTAGCTTTTACTTTAACAGATTAGTATAAATGTGATATCAGCATCCTTGAAGCTGTTGCAGGGATGTTGGGTATCTTGTAGACTTCTAGTTTCCAAGTCTAGCAACAAAAGCTCCATAAAACATGCGAATATTTTAAATCAAACGGTATGTTAAATATATTAGCTAAGAACCATCAGAAAACACAGTACTATCCCTCTAAAAATTATAATTAGTTTTAAGTTATGAAAAACAGAGTCAAGGAGATAAGTTTTACTCTAAAAAAAAAAAAAGGAAAATGTTTCTCTAGTGTAAACAGATACATTAATAATAATAATAATACCTGCATCAGAGGAAACTGCCTTAGGACTTTCTGTATTATAAAAATCAGTGTCTTGTCACAGCATATATTGTAAAACTTGCAAGTAAGTGCAATTTAACAAGTTTGTCAGCATACTGCTTTAAGCAGAATATTTATCTCTCTCCAGTTGTAGCACAGAAACAAACACTGAAGTACAAATAAACTTTCAGCAGGGTAGCATACTGTTTATATGCTGTATGAACTTTGAGTGACATAAGGCAAAATGTTTGGAAATAAAGCACGGCTTAGAAGTTTTAAAAGACATTTCAAAAAAGCGAAAGATGTAATTATCTTTTAGTGTTGCATTACAATTGACTTTAAGTAAGATTTCATTTGTCGTCAAAGATCAAGCTCGTAGTTTACCAGAGAAATTCCTTAGCATAATACTTCCTTTGTAAGTGTAACTGTGACTTAAAGCATCCCCTATGGAACACATAAGTTAACTCTGATTTTTGTAGATCTACCTTTTAAACAAAAGACTGTCAAGGGCAAGTCTGCAATCAAGACACCAGTTTATACAGTGGATTTTTGGGATTCGTGCATCTGCTTCATTAGAAGTGCAAACCATAGTGAAAGAAGCCGTCAGCTTCACAGGTATTAGGTCTGCATAAAGTTTAGCTTTCGAATGACTCTGTACTAAAAAACTAGCATATGCTTTTCAGTGACACCTTCTGCAAACTCCATCTAGATTACACAAGTGAAACTATTTGGTTTTCCGCTTTTATTGGATTTTGCCTTACTAGATGAAGGCTTCACTGTAGTGATCTTGATCTTGACAGCAGGTGAAAAAGTATGTACAGTAAAAAAAAAAAAATTAAAATCTTATAAAAGGTATCATATGAAAACACAGTAACAAAGTCAGAGAATAACTTTGTGTACACAAGTGAAAGCATTAAAAAGCTGTTCCAGAGAAAGCCTGAGCACAGTATTTCAATGCAGTAAATTTTAAAATTCAGACTTCTGTAGGGAGTTCAGTATTCTAACATTAGAGATGTGACTAAAAATATATTCTGGAGTTTTAAAAATCAAAGCAGCTACATTCGTATGAATGAAAACAAGTATTTAAGATCAAGACATGAGTTACATATTATATAGAAATACTGAATCTACCTACCATCAAATAAAAGTTGATAAATATCTTCAGTGCATAACTGTAGTTGAAGAAACATTGTGCTTACAATTAAGAGTTCCACAAATAACGGAGGCTGCAACCTCCAAAAGCTTTTGCTGCATCAAAAGTTGATTAAAACTGTAATGCACACAAACAGATTTTGTTTATATGAAAAGATTGCCATTCTTTCCATTGTTTTTATACTCTTAACTTTTTCCATTAATGTTCTTAACCATACTGTGAAAATACAAAGAAATAAAAGCCATCCCTCATTAGGAGAATTAAATACCACCCTTACTGTTATGAGATGGGTGATTTGCAGAATATTCCTTTTTCATTTTGAGGTAGAATTCTACAAATTTGGCAATTTCTAATAACTTTCTATTAATTTCTAATAACTTGAATTAAGAACAATGTCATTTACCTTAAAATAAATATTATGAAAGTAGTCTTTTATGAACAGGGTTTTATGTTGCTTTGATAAATATATACTAAAAATCAAAACATAATCTGTAATTTTTACTGAAATCTCCTTTCCCATTTTCTTTCCAACCCCCCAAAACAGAGAACCTGCTCTCCACCCACACCTCTAAGCTATTCATCTCTCATCATTCCTGGCCAATTTCTTACTGGGAAAGCTGAGGAGAAAGAGGAAAATATAAAAGGAGGGATGGCAGCTTCAGAGAGATGTATTTTATTTTACAAATAAAAGCTGAACAGTATCTCGAAAACGTTTTACACAATTATTCTGCTCCCAAAAATATAAATGACAAAACCAAAAAACATAAAAATCACTCAGCTAAAACTAGAAAATACAGTGCATCTGTCATACAATCAGGCTAATACAAAAAGTTCTAGACATAATGTCCAAAGAGGCAAAAAAATAAGATACTTTCTCAAAGATGTTTCCAATTTTGTTCTGAATCTGAGTGAGCAAATCAAGACTACTAATACACACTGTCTGTGCACATTATTCCTTACTACACACAGCATTTTGCAATTTATTTCAAAGCCTCTATTATAAACAAAAAAATACTGCTTTTGTTAACCCACTCCATCCTGGTACAGCACAGGCTTATATTACACAATCAAAGTCAACGTTACAATATGTTAAGTATATAAAAAATATTATACACACATGCACACATATGATATGAAGTATTTAAATCTTACATATGCATCAAATTTATGTTTCATTTTAAAACCAAGTGTTAACATTAACTGGTGAATAAAGTTATTTATAGTCTCCCAAAAAGCCTAAGACTGTTCTATTTCTCTTAAACACTGAAACTATAATAAGCAATTAATGTAAGCGCAATCAAAACCTCCCGACTCCCGCAGTTCATTCTGTTATGCAACGTCTACATCAAATCCCAGCAATATGGGTATTCAAAAGCATCACTTCGACCGCAGGACACAGCTAGTTAGGATATCCAAATGACATATTTCGCCCCAAATAGAAAAGAAATGTAATTGCCCTTCATTTGCATTACATAAAACTGCCAAGTAGTTTTGAAAGCATGTAAAGCAAGGCAGACATGATTTAAGATTTGCAAAGGAATCCCCAGACTAACACTTCTGTGACAGCCAATTACAGTAAAAAACACGAGCCCAAGAAGCAGCCTGCTACTAGACCTTAGGAAAGGTAAAGTTTCTTACAATGAGTTACAGATTCACAAGTAGAGGAAGACAAGGAGAAAAAGTAAAACAGAAGGAATCCAGCCACCCAGCAAATATGAAGCAGACCCAAGATCGTGATACAGTCCAAAGATGTAAATTATTGTAAATCATCACTGTTGTTCAGAATTTCACACAGCCACTTGTGCCAATTTTGCTCACTTTTCCACAGACACAATAATGAAGTAGGGAGAGGGAAGGGTGGGGGGGGGANAAAAAAGAAAGAAAAAAAAAGGAGGGGGGAAGAAGAGTGGGGGGAACCTGAACTGAGAGTACAAATAAAGTTCTGCTGTCCATATGCTTTAACTGTACAGAAGTTTGGGCTCTTACAGCATTTTGTACTCTCTCCAAATCCTCATGAGTCACAAAAATTAAAAAGCTCTTTCCTTCTGGATGCCAGGAAGAGCCTTACCACGGGCCTTTTGTCAAAATATGAAAAAANGAAAAAAAAGAAAGGGAAAAAAAAAGGGGGGAGAGAGAAAGAAAAAGCCACAGTGTAGGCAGTCCTACTTGGAGTCCTCTGATGTCACAGCCACATGACTCGCTCGCTCCAGTAACAGTGCTTGCAAAAAAAAGGAGTTTTAAAGCTTTTGCTTTTTTGGATTGTGTGAATGCTTCATTCGCCTCACAAACAACCACAGAACCACAAGTGCGGTGCAAACTTTCTCCAGGAGGACAGCAAAGGCGGCTCTGGTTTTTAAATGGTTAATCTCCGCAGGTCACTACCAGCCACTGAGACCAACAGAGTCAGTAAGTGCTCTCTAACCACAGTCTATGCAGTAATAGTAGGTCCTTCAAATATTTGCTCATTCTCTTTTTTTTTTGTTTTGTTTCCTTGCTTTTCACACGTTACCAGTGCTACACAATTTTTTGACAGGGAAAAAACCAACTATAGAGTCTATGCGATCCAGGAACACTGTAAAACTAAAACAAGGTTTGGCTATGGTTTGTGTTTTCAGTTTGAGGATCCAAGAAGTATTTACACCAGAAGGTGAAAGCTCTGCCTGAACCGAGAGGGACTATGGCATCAAACAGCCTGTTCAGTTCAGTGACACCATGTCAGCAAAACTTCTTCTGGGGTAAGTCCTGCAATATTTGAGCTTCTGTTTGCCATCGGCGGGAGTTTTCTTACTTTTAACAATGCTGGTTATAGTTATCGAAGCAAAAACTTGCTGCATGGGATGGTGGGGTGTTAAAATAGCATACCTGGTTCATGGGGGGGGGAAAAGTGACTGTAAATAACGGTTCTGCAGATTTATGAACAAATTTGTCAGCTGCCAAGCTGAGCAGAAAGAAGTCGGTGGCTTAGTCCTTAGTGTTTGACAGCAGGTGTGCTCAGCTGTCACCCGGGGCAAGGTGTAGCCACACCAGTTTGGAAGAGTCTGCTGGGATCTAGTATAAGGTTTAATATTATCTTCGGGAAAAAGATCACGTATTTAGTCAGTTAATCAACAACAGCACAGAATATCTTATTAAGAACTCTGGTGCAAAGCGTAACACTTTTAGATGTATCCACCATGACCGGTTAACAGAAGATATTGTAAGAGACTTAAATTATATGATTTAAGACTACTTATTCTCTAAACCTGATGCAAATGAGTAGTGTGCAGCCCCTAGCAGCCTATCCTACCCATAACTGCCCTATCATTGTTCCAGACATCTTTTAAGTTTATATCAGATGAAGCTATCAGTGAAAATCTGCAGTTCTCTAGTCTTTTGTTGCCCTCACTTCACAGCAAAGCATGTTTGATAATATATTCCTTTGTAAAAGTAAATTCTTCTCATTATACTCATTATGAACAAGGCAAAATATTCATGAGTAAAAATATTAAGCTATGAAATAAAAAATACATGATTTAACATGCTGATGAATTTAAGCTTTAATTGAAAGTGAGATTTAAAAAGCTCTGTAGAAGGGCACTGCCAAATATTTACTTCAATATTCTGAACTGTAAACACAGATTCCTTTAAGAAATCATATATGTATACTGAGGCAATTACTTATATGCACTGCATACATACATGCCCATAAAAATTATAAATATGCTATAAAATTGCACCTCTATCATTGCTTACTTGGAAAAGCTTCTTCCTCTCAGATGCAGTTTAAAATCAGTACAGAGCACCTCACTCACAAAATATTAAATAAAACTGAATAGGACTTTAAGTGATTCATCTGCAAGTAAAATAAAGTTATATTTTAAAGCGTGTTAGAAAATGCTGTATTGTAGTCATCCCCAATGAGCAGTAAGAAGCTTACTCAAAAAGTTTTTTTTCAAAGAGCCTTTTACTGAGACAGATCAGGAAAACTAACTGAAAATTCTGAAAGATCAAGAAAAAAAAAAATTCTGAAAACTTACAAGATTTTCTTAATGGTGTCCATCATGTTGAAACTATGTTGGGACCGTAGCTAAACCTATTTCTTTTCCTCCCCTGCCCCCCTTCTGAGAAAAACAACAATGCCAGAACCATTTTCAGTATATACATCCCGATTAAGCTTGTATTGTAATGAACTGATGACTGGAGTTCCTTTTACCCCTCCTACTTCACACGCTTTGACTGGTTCCCAGTTAAGCACATGAATAAGACCGTGTGTAGGAAAAGAAATGAAGAACAGCTTCTTCCAGGAGAGAGACCAATTTAATTTATGGTCCATAGATACCAGAGGAGATAAGATAACCTGTGGCTGGCCACGTAGCTCTAATACACCGAACGCTGAGCTGAAATGCTAACGCAAAACTGGTAAGCAGCTTTTCTACCGAAACTGCTGTCTTAATGAAGCACAGCAGAAGCGTAGCCAGACCACATTATCCCAGTGTTTACAACAGGAAATACAGTTTACATGTATAGGGACTTTCTTTTGCTTTTACTTCCAAAAGAGATTAGAAGAAATTTAGTTGGCTAAAATTATCAAAACACGGAGTGCTGACTGCTTAATTCATCTACTTTTGATCATTCCTACAGCGAGTGAGAAGTACTGTAACGTGAATAATACTTTCCCCCAAACTTCACGAAATAGGGTTGGGTACAAATATTTCACTTGGGACACAAACAATGGATGCAAGGAACTAAAAAACCTCATCAACTTCATCAATATATAAGCAATATATCTTAAGCTAAAAACAAAATTAAAAAAAACCACCTTTATAAAAAGGAGACAGAGTATATTTTAAAAAGAACAAAAGCCAGAAAAGCCAAGTTAACTCCTGAATTTGCCGTTTCCTACCAATGGAGCAGCAGTACGTCAGAACGCACCATCTATTCCTCCTTTCTGAACTGTCTGTATCTCCTTTTACTCCCATCTCTACCTTACTCCTTTCAAGACTGTTGAATTTAATTACATTGCTCTTGAAGAATTAACTGATGAAACGTAACGATGAGTAATAACAGGGAAGGAAAACAGCGCTATGATGATTAACTGGCATGGTTGCTAATCTATGCCATTAACCATACTTCTGAAAATTCTTATTTCACTTATTTTTGTCAATGTGTTTTTGACTTCACATGAAAGGGAAAACACAAGTAGTGAGGAGGGAGGATCCTTTCCTAATTAATGCGAACACAGGTATTCCTCTAAAACTTAGTCGATTTGAATTAACTAGATAGTATGTTTCCTATCCAGAGTATTTCTACCTTATGTTAGTTAGGCATGATGCAGTCAAAACCTGTGTATATGTAAACCTTCTTGAGCTTTTAAATATTAGTGCATACATTTCAACCAGCAAAGGATATTATATTCGCATCCGTATCATTTAAGGAAAAAAAAAAATTCTCAAAATAAACACTATGCAAAAAACCAAACAGCATACTTATTAGAAAATTTGGTAAATATTGTTTGCACAAAGTATTTCAGGGAATGAAATACTTCTGAAATGCCTCCCACAACAGCTACAATTTAAAAAAAGTAAATAAAAGTTGTTTTCAATATGTTCTGTGCATCTTCATAGGAGGATTTCAGTGGAGAAAGTAAATCAGATCAGAATTTGGCTGATAATTTAATCTATTATTTCACATGTAACTTCTGGAAGCTGATCCCAATAGGCAGACATGGGAAATCGAAATGAAAGTCTTCAAGTTAACAACAAAAAAATTACTCTGCTTTTATTAAAATACTCCTCGGTATCTTCTCATTTATTCTTCAAAAAAACAAAACTTTTGTAGATTTCAATTCTCAACTGCTTTACTATTTGGTAAGGAATCTCTGGGGGTTTATTTTAATTAAGATAATGATAAGAGAGAAACAGATCCTTTTTGATTATCTATGTATATAAAGCAGGTATTCTCCGTATGTTCCAGCTCTGTTTAACATCTTCATATTATTGCAAGCGCTAAGCAAAAATCCCAGGAATCACTACCCTTCGCGTAAAATACAATCCGAAATACTAGGACTTTAAAAAAATAATACTGAAAACTATTCAAGAATGACTATTCTCATGTGCACTGAGCAAGCTGCAAGCTCCTCACTACGGCTTTCCGTATATGAAACCCCTAAAGCATGCAGAATTGCACTACACCACTTATAGGATTCTTAGGCAGCAAAATGCACTGATCTGTTTAATTATCTGTCTCAAATGAACTACTAATAGCCAATATTGTTTAAATCAACTACACTGATGTAAAATTTGCTAAGATCGAAATGTTCCAGTTTGTTAGAGGAATATCGAAACATCAGATGGTTAAATAAACTGGGGAGAGGGGATAAAAAAAACCACCCTAACTCATTAGGGGCACTAAGATTTTATCAAACATACAGGATTAATCTCTATTGAATAGAACCATTCACAAATCAAAACTTACTCCACTTCAATACTTTCATGCAGTGCTAATCAATTACAACCTTTTCTAGTTATTCGAAATCCATGTGCTTTTAATTTTATTCACTGGTGGTCTAAAATATAATATTCAGGCCAAGCTAAGTCATTCTGTATTGCAACTTTGCTTTTTTTCAATAAATATTCATCTAGAGGTTTTCTTAGAGAGAACTGCTCATATGAAGACTGTGGTAATATTTTTATACTGTACCTCCTTGTTGAAGCAAAAGGTTAGGGGTTACCTAAATACCTCAACTGTATATACAAAAAAAGGAAAAGGTAAGTATTCACATGAAAAATCCAAAGGGACTATATTATTTATTTTTGCATTTCCTATGATTAATGATGCACCAGTGCATACTTGAAAACTGAAGTCAAAATAGGGTAACACCTCAAATTCCTTTACAAACTGTACAAATATCAAACTTCCATGCTGTATTAACTACTCTACCAGAAATATTTAAAGGCTCTGTCACCCCACATTAAGAGCATAACAATAATACCAAAATTCCTCTCAAGCAGTGTGATTTCTTGGTCACGGTCAGACTAACATTAATCTTAAAATTGCACCTTATACCTTTATTTTTCCTGATTGCTTTTCAGAACACGGTTGTACTTTTTAGGAATAACAAGCAGCTCCGAGCAGCCTTAAGTAAATCACAAACATCTAATGCTGCATCCATTTCAGCATAAAGGGAAAAATAAAGCAGTAAATAATTCTGGCAGGAGATGCTAACTGTGCAGCACAGACAGTCCAAAAGAGCCAAGAGAAGCTAGATAATACCTGCGTTTTAGGACGTGGCACGCACCCATCAACGGGCAGCGTTAGTGCCAGCTAAGGAGAAATACTTTCGAAAACTGTAAGTTAACACAAGAAGCTGAAAACACAAGCAAAATTTGGCATTCTGTTACGCACAAGCCCAGCACATGCCGGTGGGAATTAAAGCAGAGAGGGAAGGGAGGAATTCTCCTGTGCTCACCAGGCTGCGGAGGTGCTGAGCACCCGCGGTTCTTTGCTCGGCTCCTCGAGGAGCCCTCAGCGCTGGGACCTCTTGGAAATTACACCCTGGGTATGTTTTACTCTACGGACCTAATAAAATCAACATTGTGTGTTGTAGGTGATGGAGTCGGTTCTGCAAACTCATTAAATACACTCCATTAATAAGAATTACAATAAATTGCCATGTTTAATATGCCCTGGAGTATATAATATTTTAATTAAGGCAGCCTCAAGATAAATAGTGAGTTTAAGATGGTAAAACCTGAAGCATTTTAAGGTCTTAACTTCGGCACTAAGAAAATCAAAGTTTCATACAACCAGTTAAGAAACTACAACATGAAAATATTCAACTGTTATTTTATATATAAAAAAGCTAATTTATCTAAAAGGAATAAATACAACATCTATTCTGATAAGTGTACTCAAAAATAAATTACTAAACTGTGTGCTATTTCAAAGAGATTTTCCTTGTAAATTTTGCCAGGCTTAGGAATTAACCACAGATTTTCATCCGGAGACAGCAGACACCCACAAAATGCAGAAAACATCCACCTCCTCCACCACAGAACCCCCACAAGAAACTACTGTTATCAACAAAATTCATTTTTGCTCACCTATTCTACAATAGCTTTAATTTCTATTGTATGCGTTCATTTCAAACCGGCTTCTAAAGTCTTATGGGGAACAGACTCAGGATGTCTATCTTCTGCTCTCAGGTGTTTTTGTTTTTAAGTTAATAAAGCTTAAATCCAAGAGCAGGTTTCCTTACATAAACACGCTCTCTTCTGCAAATAAATATAAGACCTGCCACTTAACATACTGAAAAGCACATCCTAAAGAGAATATTTTAAAGATGAGCACAAAGACAAAATAAGCTCCAGTTACCATATCATAAAACAGTTTAACACTTCCAATAAAAAAAAAAAATCTATTATTCATGCATCTGTTTCCTGTATATATTTTTTATTCTGCTTGTTACCATACTGTGTACTGTTGTAGCCTTCCTCTTGTAGCTATAAGTTTCCTATTTCATGTATGAACTTGCCCCAGGAGGGAAAAAAACATAGGTTTTCTACTGACTCACTTTAACTGCTGAAGTCATTTTAATCAGAGCAATTAAATTATTCTGTGCAACTTACTCCTTATTCAACATTTTTATTTATAAAAGTTAATTTTAGCACAGCAAAAGATAAAAGGGAAAAAGGCTACATTTTCCTTTAAATTCACATAGTGCTTTAAAAATCATTTTCATATTCACCGTTTCCTTAACAGTTTTCTTTAAGAATATTTTTTCATCTTTAATGAGCTACCTTTATTTATACAGCAAAGGCTAAAAACAGTTTCTTCTGCTGTCTGTCTCTCTTAGAAATGCCACATTCATTAAGGTCGGGCAGATCTGGAATTAACAATAGTTCTAAGTTCTCGTATGTTATAACTAAAAACCCCGTGGCAAAAATATTTTGGCAGGAATTCCTTCAAATATGGTTACTATATTTCTGATAGACACTGGCTTATTTCACGTATTTCATCAGAATTGCTAGCATTTCATAATGACTTCGAATTTATTATCATTCATTTTCTTGACTAAGGAAAGTTAAAAGCTGATGACCTTCCATACATTTATTCTCCCCAGAATTTATTTGAAGCGTAAGTGTGCCAAACCATTGTTTACTTATCCCTCATGGTCAGATATCTTACATCTAATTCCACTCTGTGGTTTGCTAAAACAGAAAGACAGAGCCACTGCCAGTTACGTAATATTTTATTGTTCAGAGGAAAAGGACCCAGCCTCAATCGCAATGCAAATTAACTAATTAACTAATAAGATGTGTTTGCACCTATATGCATCTATACGCATCTACACCAACGACCATACGCTGGGTGCAGTTCTGAAAGTGGGGCTGGTATAGCAAATCAGAGCAGGGTGATGTTAAAAGTCATTATTAATTATTCATCTGAATTTCTTCAAACACAATTAATATATATGACCTTACACACTTAAGCAAAAGAGAGGTTGTTTTTTTGTTTTGTTGGGGTTTTTTTTAAAAGGAAAAACAATATAGAAAATAATTATGCCTAAGTACATTCACTTCCAGATAGTGTTAATCCCCCCAAAATATCTGTAATTCATTTAAATACATATCAGAAAAGACAGAGTTAAAAAAAACACGATATTTTAACGCAGCCATGTGTGGTACTGGAACAGGGTATTCTTTCTTTTAAGAAATGTTAATGAGCTGTATATGTGCAAATATGTACGTGTATACAGTTCAAACCTCTAATTCCTACTAATCCATACTTTCAAAATGTTGAAATTCAAATAAAAAAAATATAGTAATAGTGTAAATTTAGAAAACGTCTGTATTAGTACAATATTCTCTACCTTAGGACTCAAGCTGTAAGAGAGAACGTGCTATCGCGTTCGGATTTGCCCGCAGTAGAAATACCCAAAGAACAGTTACAACTCTTCACATATCACCACGGACTGTGCTCGTATGCAATGTAGGAACTTGCAGCAAGGGTCACGTCTTAACGTTTGTAAAGAAGAATGTCTATTAACCCTATTAGAGTGTTCTACATAGACTGTAAGTGTTAGTGCTAGTAGTGAAATAATAGAGGGCAGAAGTACTCATTTTAGAACACTTGGCAATATTTCTGAGGAAATAGATGTTTTGGAGTAAGTTTCTTGGTGTCTTCTTGCTTCTTCCCATAGTCCCATGAAGGAAGAAACTGCTTTTGTGGACTGCCCAATCTTAACTCACCTCAACTTTCAAAGTGAAACCATGTATTTTAGCCAAGGCAGTCTTATTTGTAGGTTGGCTGCTGGTTCTGACACAGCGCAATATATTTCTTCCAAAAGTGATAAAAAAAAAAAGCATACTGTATTTACATTAAAAGAATTCTGATGTGAAATGCAGAGTTGTTCTGCCAAGAATTGATAGTACTTCACAACTTTATATTAATGCTATAATACATCAATAATTGACTATAAATACCAACCTTCATGTAGAATCAGCAAGACTAATTTTACACAGATTAAATGGGATTCAACAGAACTTAAAAGGCATTTTAAGACATGACCAACAAAAAAAAAAAAAATAAGATTCTGAAGACTGTGCCAGAATTTGCTATTTTAGTTTATCATGTCTCAAAAAAACCTTTTAGGTGAGCCATAATACTGAACTGCTGGAGTATCTACAGTCTCGCTACATTTTCTGTATAAATTCCACGAGCAACTGCTTTCATTCAAATGCATCATCTAATTCAACTGAGAATCCTTCACCTTTAAATAGAAAGCTTCTAGGAAAAAAAAAAAAGTGTCACATTTGTTCTTTAACATTGAAGGGACACATATGGTCTAGCTTAGTGACTTTATTAACAAGCGTTTGATGAATTAATGCTACTAGCTATTGTATAATACTCATGCACAGGAGCAGCTTTGTAACACAGTACTTAAAGTCTGCAATATATTTACTTCCTAACATGAGCTGCAAAACTTGTTTCCTCTAAGTAAAGACCACCAGTATAAATTCACATTAAGAGAGTTCACCATCTCTGTTTTTCCAACCAGTGGTATCAAAGTTTAACTCCGCCGTGTTTGCGGAATAACCAAGCCATAACAATGAATGGTTTATTTAAAACTGACAGGACCAGAAAGCAGCAACTATTTACTTAGGCGGTGTACCTTAGTATACACCAGTAAAAATGTTCTCTTTTCCCAAAAGGATTTTCTGCATAAAGGGCATTCACTTTGCTTCCTTCCCACCCCTCTTACATCCAACTCTGTACATTCAAAACTAAGGGCTATACTTTTTTTTTGCTATTCAGTTAATTTTTATTTCCTCCTTTCTGATTAAAAGGCATAAACAGAAACACTAAAACAAATTCAGAGGGCACACTCTTTATACTGACATTTTATTAAAGGAACCAACATTCAGAAAAAGTCCATTCATTTGTGAATAATAAAATAACACCATCTAGGTAGCAAAAAAAAATTTTAATTTAGCATCCGATTGGAAGAAATATGTCTTCCACAGCACAAATCATTTTCACACTGTAGCAAGAACAGTTTCATTTCTAATGCAACACCGTGTATTGCATATGCAAACACTAGAACAACTTTTAATTTTACAGTGTTTCAGGAAGAGGACCTAAAATCATCCTTTGTTATTCTGTATAGCAATTAATTCAGTAACAACCTCGTAATAATTTGGGGTTCTAAGCTCATTAAAGTAACATTTTAATATTAACTTTAGAAGCAAAAGCAAAATCTTAATTACAACTAAACCGTCTAAAGGCATATTAATATATCTTAAAATAAATGAAGACTTGAGTTTATCCAGATACAAAGATAAATTATTATAATACTCATTAGGTACGAAAGGAATGTTTGAAAGAGCATAATTTTGTTACTTTAAATTATAGTATTAATTTACTAACTAATTTCAAGGCACATGTGTAGTGCACATGTGTAAAATCTACTCGATGCAGCCAGCTTACATATACACACACACGAGTTGGAATGTTCCAATTCTGATCAAAGATGTATGTAGCCGGATGTGCGGTTAATTCACTGATCAAATTTTCACAACTGAAAAACATCTTGAAACATCTTAGTTACCAGTAGTGTGTGCTTTTTACTCTACCATCAGATTTACTCTTCCTCATTTTACATTTTAGGACGTATCTTAGAAATAATATTACCTCTTTCTCACACTTCAAAAATAAAATAAAATAAAAAAGGAAGAAACAAAGAAAAAGATAAAAAGGCACTGATTTTCAGTTCCAGCATTCTTAAAGGGCACAGCAAGACTAAGTGAAATAAATTTAAAATACCCATACAATCTGAACTCTAATCTTAGTGACATGTTCTTACGGTAAGCTTGTGCTCCATAAAACCTATATAAAAATGTCAGGAGCGTAGATGCATAGCACATGCATGCAATGTAAGACACAAATCTGCCCTGTAACAATAATATACAGTAGCTCCTCAACGTGCATGAAAGATTTTAAAATGCACTAAATCTATAATAGTAGTCTACTGTCAGACTTCAACACTGTCTGCTGAATCAACCAGATGTATTGAATAAACACTACTTAATGGCTACTAAATGTTATCAGCTATGTATAAAGTTAGAACAATTTGAACTAACAGCTGTTTGAAGTCTTCTGCCATCACATTTAATAATCTTACTTGCTCACTGAACTGCCTAGATGCAGTAAATATACATAACACAATGGCTATTCCACTTTATCAGATATTCATAAAATAAGAATAATCTAAAGCTAATAAAGATACTGAGATGGGCAACAATTTTACTAGTCTCAACACTGATTTAAAAGACTTCTCTTTTTTTCTTCTTTACATACCTGGTTGTTATCAATTACTGATGTGTCTTCACCCCTTCTTGTTGCAAAACTTCCTTTAAAAATCTTACAGCACACACAGCACAACATTTGAGACCTATATACATAAAAATACTCTTTTTTTTCAGTAGCCCAGGAAATCTGAAGGTTTTTTTAGGCTGACGATATCTTCACATAGAAACACAGAACGTCTGCAGACAGTAAGAAGCCTTTAGTAAGCCTTTTTGCTGCACCATAATAATCTGATCCAGAAATTCAAGGGTACCTTAAACAACGGGCTACCTGTTCTAGCCATGCTTAGGAATGTGGCCAAATCATTTTTATTGATTTAACCTTTATAGGAATGCTACATATCCTCAGAGCAAAACATTTCTAATGCATTTATAATATGATATACCTCTGAGAAGTTATGAAAAAAATAATAATCTTATGACAGATAGGCTAGCCCCCCTCCACTATTATGTTTTTTCTGATTTAGCGATCGATAGGCATTCGAATGTTAGAATATTTTCTGAGTTTGTACGTGTCTGTACTCATAGGATGAAGTCAGAAACTGTAACACTTACAAAGGACAAGACTAATATCTGACCTGTCTTTCTTTAAGGAATAAGAACTGGTGAACTGATAGCCAAGACTCTAAATACTCCTTTCATTCTAGAGTTACACATCAATCATGTTACCTGCAAACATATCAAGTTAAAACTTCCAGAATTTACAGTCCTTTTTGAATAAACTGAGCAGCATGCTAGTTATGTTCAGAGAGCTTACAGAAGGTGGTTTGTGTATCTCACCAGAATTCTTAAAGAAGTACTTCTTAAATTCCCTCCCCATCAGAAATCTATTTCATACATATTTCAAGTCAGTATTTCTTTATGTCAGATTCATATTCTATTATTTTGAAGCTCAGGTTTGAAAAAAAAAAATAGTGTATTTTAGTATTTGTTGTTCTTTGGCATGCTACAAACCACACTTGAGCATTACCAGGAGTCACTTGTTTTTCAGAAAGTAAACTGTTCTGAGTTGCTCCTTATGGAAAACTTCTGAACAGTATAAAGCAGAAGTGAATATAGCTACTAAAGAATAAGTCAAACAAAAGCAAATACACTTATGTTACGAATTACATTAGTTATATTGCTAATAAAGAAAACCAGAGGATTGGAGGGGTGTTTGTTTTTGACACAGACACACACACAGACATAAATGGAGAAAACTTGGTAAAGCAAATGAGTCTTACTCCTAACAGCATTAAATTCTAGTATGTTATTCTTCACAGCAGAAAGAAGCATAGCCAGGCACAGTTTAGGTGGGCAATACACTGTAACACAAACCACCTATTTTAATAAGATTTATATCTACACTTTTTTCTCAAGACAACAATGTCTAGAAACCACTGATATTAAGCTCTCTCACATCTACAAAGAGATATGTAGCAGTCTTACAAGGAAAGCAAAATATTAAACCAATTCATTAGTGAGATAAGTGCCTATCTACACAGGTAATGCAGTCAAGTTAGTACATCAAAGCAACGAATTGTAATTAGAATGTATGGCTCATCAAAAAAAAAAATCTGCAGATTCTCACAGGTTTGTTTTTTCTTTTCTCAATAAGAGCATGGCCTGTCTTTCAGAAAATACATCCATAATTTTGTTTCTTCTTCCACTTTTTCTAAGAACTATTCTGAAGGTGAATCCATACCCAAATATACAACAGCCACACAAATATCCCTGGATGCAAGCCTTACGCTTTGGTAACACACATGAAACTAAGACCTTAACGTGACATGCAGCAGTGATTTTTTTTTAAAGACAGCCCAGTTCTACCATCATTCATGCTGCATATCAAGGATCTGACCAGATGAGTGCTTGCACTTATGCAAACCCAGTTTGTATGGCAGCAGACTGAGAGCATTCCAACAACCCGTTATCGCATGCAGAGCGGGGACAATATCCACAAACAACTAACTAGTAGCTCCAAACAAGAGCCTAGAAAGATCATTAAAGCATATCAGATCATACTTGCTTGATTTCAACTTTAGTACTTGTAGAATAAGAGTTAGTGGAGCAAGAGGAAAAGAAAACAACCTATAGAATTTTAGAAAAAAAATTCCTTTGGATGATACAGGTTTGAAAACCTTTGTAAGGAACAGGCTGGTGCTGAGAGCTGTATCTCTCTTCCACTGTTATGTTACAGAACAGAATATCTGTTATCACTTGCTATTACAGCGCACCTTAAGGGAGGACCTAGGCAATCCTGAAAAGTAGTGTAATATGTTAGAAATGCAACTTTTTAAGTATTTTTTTTTAAAAAAACAGACAGTGATGATGGGAAAAGGGCCTAGTTTAAATGCAGTTACACTAATAAAACTACTTAGCACACAAGGTTTTTTTATAACATAATAGATACATTTGTACAAGAGGATTTATTAGCATAGTTATCCTGGCAAACAATAACATCTTTTGATGCCACAGAAAAGCTGCTCTGTGCTGGCGTGTGAGAAAGGTCAGATGGTGGAAAACTAACTTCACGCTCTTAACCTGTAAACTCTTTCCTTTCCTGACTGCTAACAAACGTCCGAGCGGGGGAGATCCACAGCCTTTCCAAGAACTCACGTAGGGAACCTTTTGCTCTGTTCCGATGGAACAGAACATGTGCACGTCCACCTTCACGAGCACCGGCCTCCGGGGCAGCTCTCTGAGCAAGTCTGTCTACACAGGTCTGCCACAGAAAAACTGCCTCCAGATTTTCAGTTCGTAAAGATTTTATATCTCCACATATATATGCACACACATATTTCCATACACATACGTCTGTAAAAAGCAACATACTTAGCTACTCAAGCCTGCGTGCTATTAGAGGAGCAACTGTGATACTTCAGGAACCCTAAAACTTCATTTCAGTGTTTTGCGTGAGGGAAGACAAAGTAAGGAGAGAGCAAAGTCTAGGAACATATTTTGCAAGGCTGTATTATAGGGACTCAAGCAGGAAAACTGCACAGGTAAGGAGAAGCTATCTTTCTGACATCTTACTGGTGCTATACAACAGAGAGGAGCACCAAAAAAATCCTTGGCCTTGGTGACATACACAGAGGCTTAGGGTGATGGGAGCATTACAGCTCAGGCAACACACACATTTTGGCAATGTATAATTTGAGTAACACAGCTTGTTTTCATAGCAATTCTGATAATTCTTCCATATTTCCAGTGGATTAATTTTTTTGCTTTAACAATTCACCCCACCTTCTCTAATGATGAAAGTACTAGGAGAATACCATTTCACTGCCAAATATTTTGACTCTGGCAAACTTGTCCCTTAGCATGTTACTACCCACCTCTCATACTTGTGACATTCTCAATCTCAGGTCTTGTGAGTAAGGAGTATAGCTCTGCCTCCATTTTCAAATGCCAGTCTTCTCTTTCAAAAGTGTTTCTAAGCATCTTCACACTTGTATACTATCCTGCTGTCCCCTCTGTTTTCTGAGGGAATAGGGCATAGCTCCCACAGAAGCCAATTCCAAATTTACCTGAATGTATGATCATAAATCATATTCTTCTGCTTCCAAAATTGCCAAAAAGAATACGACCACCTGACTAAAGGTTTTTCAACTGTCTTATTTTCACGTGGCAATGCTTATCTGGGATGCCTTTTGGAGGTCTTGGCCCCATGTAGAAGTCGGAGCCACCTGGTAATTCTAGGTGTCTTAGAACCCTCTATCCTGCATTTCTTTAGGAGGAATTTTGAAGATTACATTTTTGTTATATGTTTGTTCAGGGCCTACCATAATAGCAAT
This sequence comes from Anarhynchus alexandrinus, assembly GCA_008711295.1. Classification (NCBI taxonomy): domain Eukaryota; kingdom Metazoa; phylum Chordata; class Aves; order Charadriiformes; family Charadriidae; genus Anarhynchus; species Anarhynchus alexandrinus. Next base: position 706,326 of record VUYV01000273.1, read on the forward strand.
ACTGATCCATAGGTATGACCCTTATATGACAACATAAGTCAATAACAATAGCAGAACTTTTACAAACAGCATCATCCGTTCAGCCTTGCTGAGCATCTGTTTGGTTTAGCCCAAAGTAAAGCTGTCTCCTTCAAGTTTAACTTATTTTGATGTATATTTGAGAAGTTTGTTCTAAAAAAAATTAAATAAATTTAAAGAGACATACTGATGACTCACATCGTCAGGACTTGGTAATTTTGGTTCTTGCTGGAAAAACGCTTAGCAAATATTGTCAGCAAAATGCTTTCATTTTCTTTGCGTAAGCATATTTTAAACCTGAAAATAGCAATGCTAACAATTGTGCCATCACCAAATATAGCTGTTCCCTACTTTGGATAGGATCCTGAAGGTATTTTCAACAGGAAACCTGGTTTTGGCTGCAACTAAAAATTCAAAAAAATTCAAAGCATTTATGATTTTAAAAACCTCACTGACGGACTTGGTTATGTCAACAGCACCATACAGGACTCTGATTAAAAAGAGTTGATTATTGTGTTCTTTCTCAGCCAGTTTCCCAAAAGCACAGTTCACGCTGATACAAAGTATGGTCCTGAATCTGGTCCTCATACACCAATATTCTTCACCGAAACCACTGCCGCACCCGAGAGCCTGAACAAACCGAAATAGTCAACCTGTAAACACTCACAGAGTAGCAAGGCGAAAATACAACCAAAATGCATTAATTAAGAACAAATAATTACATATCAACCTAACTGATGAATTTCACAGAAAAATTGATTTTATCAGTAAAGATTAAGCAGCAGAATCAAAGCAACCTGGCTTCAGAAAAAAATTGATGCTGCCTAAATATTATCCAAGGGAACTTGTAAACTCAGAGGAGAGTTAGTGTTGCAGTACAGAGCACTGCAAACTGTAGTTGATAACAGTGACTCCCTATCAAAATAAAAGATATTTGAAGAGTCCCACAGAGATATGTTATGCCCAGTTTTGTTTAAGTTAATATACTCAGCATGGATGCCAGCATAGAACTGTATTTATCGCAATTTACTATGACATAAAGATGGAGGACACCCAAACATTTGGAGAGAACACAATAGTCTTGATCAATTAGAGAAAGCTCAAAACCAACAGGATTAAATTAAACAGGCAAGTGTAAAAATGCAGACTCAACGAATCAACTGTTTAAAGGTTAATAACTTTCTCAAAAATGGTAACTTAGAAGAAAATCTGTAAATTAAAAAGGGTCTCAAACTGGTGACGGGTGTTCAACTCATTCTCACAGATGCTGTCAGTCCTGCCATATACTGAGCAAGTAGGAGGTGGCTTCTACATGTCTCACTGATGAGAGGAGCTCAACAAGAAAACTTTCTTTTTTACTTTTTTTTTTATTTTGGATACCATTTTTTAAAGGCGGGGGAGGAATCCCAAAACACTGCTAGAAAATAAGATGTTAATATCAATGTCAAAAGGTTAAAGAAACTGGGTTAGTCACTATAAAGTGAGCGGAGATCAACTCTTCCTTGGTTTTGTGGTGAAAGACAAGAAATCAGAAGCAAAGGAGGTGTAGTAAGATATTGTGAACAACTCAGTATTCCATGGATAGGTTGTAACTATGCCACATATGCCACAAAAGGACTTGCCAGCTTGGATTTCTGGGCCTTTTAGGACTGCAAACCTACCTACCCAGCTTCTAAAGCCTGTTTGTGTCTTGAAATATTTACTTGCTTTTTAAACGGCGAGAAAGTTGATGAAATCCATCCTTCACATCCAACCTACTTTCACATTATACCCAGAGTCACTAACACTGCTCAGTCATACTCTCTACAATCTTGTACAACAAAAAGAAGTCAAGTTATTGCAGACATCATTTCCCTAAAGAAGCAGAGGAGTAACTATCAGAAAAGAAAGTTCGTTCTGTGGAAATTACCCAACAATTTCTTTCACTGGAGACTTTGGAGCAGATGAGACAGCGGGCTGTCAGGAAGGTTTTGGTCATATAGAATCCTCCCTCGGTGACCCAGACTGGAATAAGTGGATTCTCCCAGTTCCCTGCCAGCCCTATACCGCTTGTACTCAATGACTAACAAGCAACAATCACTGATGACGGTAAGGGCTTTGAAACATAGCCAACATTCCACAAGAAAAGGTGGGATGGAAACCTTGCAGTGACTCAGCTACTCTGAAGGGTGTGCTCAGGTGCACACATTTATTCTTCAGTTGGTTACACTACCCCTGAATGAAAGGGGAATGAACAACTGTCTATTTAGGACAGGGAAAAGTGTGTATACATGCAAGTATGATACAGTGCGTAAGGCAGTCAAGATTCACATCCCAGTTTGTCTACGGGGAATCTGTCTGCATGCCCAAAACCTAGCAGTAATTTGTACCAGAAAGTATGATGAGTCTTGAGTTCTCTAGATTTCAGTGAAAGGTTTTACTTATTTATAAATAGGCCTTACTTAGGAAAACACTTAAGTACATGCACAGCTACGTGTATCTCATTCCCAACCAAGTCAAGGCTAATATCCTACTCAAAATCTGAAATCATCCAGATAACCTGCTCAGTCTGTTCTTGATGTGTAAAGTACATATAAAATGTTTCCAGTTCCTATTACTGAATTTGATAAGTGATGCACAACTCATTTAGCAAAAAGTAAAGACTACTCACACATGTTGTTGCATGAATTATAAGCAAGTATATCAGAAAAGCCTCAGTAATCATACTCAAATTGTAAATACTGTACTATATATAAAAACTAAACTGCAGAGTTTTAAAGTGTGCTGACACTCACTCATTCCTTCGCTCACAAAAAAAAAAACCTTCTTATTTTTCTTTTTGAAGTTTAAATCTACCTGAAAAAAATTTTTCTTTACCTTTGGCTGCAATAGGTGGACTGCTCTTTGAATGTCTCAGCTGCATGAGTGATAGCTTACGTTCTTACAATTAGCACTAATATTCCTGATTTCCTTTTTCTCATCTAAAATAGGAAAGGAGTCTTTCACTGACCACAAAACCAGAGAAACACATGAATATTACCTCTTCTGCAGTATTAAAGTAGCAGCAACTGTTCTTCATGCTTTTATCACCCCACATTTAAAGCAACAAGAGACTACCAAAACAGCAGTAGCAATGACAGCTATCATCAGCTCTAGAAGATGTTAGCTTTTCAGCTTAGGACATGTGAATTGTTAGTGATAGCAGCTACCAGCACTTGCCTTTAATAGTAGATGCTTATACAAGAAACATGTGGCACGCATGGAAAGCCACATGGCAAGCTTACATGTAACAAATAATGATACAAAAAAAAAAAGTCTAATTCCTATTTTCATCGAATCATAGAATGGTTTAGGTTAGATGGGACCTTAAAGATCATCTCGTTCCAACCCCCCCTGCCATGGGCAGGGACACCTTCCACTAGACCAGGTTGCTCAAAGCCCCATCCAGCCTGGCCTTGAACACCTCCAGGGATGGGGAAGCCACGTTCCAGCACCTCACCACCCTCAGAGTGAAAAATTTCTTCCTAATATCTAATCTGAATCTACCCGCTTCCAGTTTGAAGCCATTTCCCCTCGTCCTATCACTACATGCCCTTGTAAAAAGTCCCACTCCAGCTTTCTTGTAGGCACCCTCCAGAAACTGGAAGGCTGCTATAATATCTCCCCGGAGCCTTCTCTTGGCCGGGCTGAACAACCCCACCTCTCTCACCCTGTCCTCATAGGAGAGGTGCCCCAGCCCTCTGATAATCTTCATGGCCTCCTCTGGACCTGCCCCAACAGGTCCATGTCCTTCTAATGTTGGGGTCCCCAGAGCTGGGTGCAGTACTCCAGGCGGGGTCTCACCAGAGCGGAGCAGAGGGACAGACTCCCCTCCCTCGCCCTGCTGGCCACACTGCTGGGGATGCAGCCCAGGATGGGGTTGGCTTTCTGGGCTGCACACGCACATCGCCGGCTCATGTTGAGCCCCTCATCAACCAACAGTTTTATTTGTACTGAATAAGACAACTATCTTCACTTGTGTGTGAATGGCAGTAAGTGTTGCCAACAGAAAAATCACACATCCTTACAGATAACAAACATTTCACTGTATCGCCTACGTCAATCAGACTAGAGATTTATTAAAACAGATAGGGAGGAGACAAAAGTCTCCATTAAAACTACATGGTGTCCAGGAGTTTCTGCCCAGGACTTCAATTTCAATTGATAGAACAGTGTAATGACTTTGCTGTTTCAAAAGGATCGTAATGCTAAATCAATTAATATCTTTCCCTCAAACCCTATGTTGCTACATAAAGATGTCCTTTTAAGAAAGAAATGAAATGCCCCATATATAGTTCCTCAATCCATGTTTAAATAAGCAATTTTCAAAATTTTGTCTATTTTTCTGGATTAATCAAAATATTAAAAAAAAAATAGCTGATTATTTGGGCTTTTAATTTTTATCTGTCTTACGAATTCAAAGATAAATATTTCCATCCTAACCCCAGCTCCAGAAATATACTTGACTTTGGTTATTCAAATACTGCAGCACTTTTTCAAAAATAATGCTATAATTCTTTAGAAAAAACCCTTCGTCTCATCGCTCCTTTTATAAATTGATCACTTATCTTTTCATTCATCTGAACCCAACAGATACTGAGCTGCCACTTTAAAGTCAGCACTGGGCACATAACTAGAGCAGTACGTGAAGGGTCCTACCTGGGCAGGCAGAGTAGAAGATTCTGCCAGTGCAAACTCACAGGCAGAGTTTGTTTTAATACATTTCTTTCCAAAAGAGAGTCTCATTCTTGAAGGGCTAGAAATGGCATTTAATAGAGAAAAAAAATACAGAAGTTTGCCAACTAGCTACAGAGTGTTTCCCTTGCAAGACACCAGATATGCATCTAGCCCTGTTTAACATGTATTAAAGCTGGTTCAGCTCAATAGATTTTTAGTATTCACTACATGGGGCTGCTTGCAATTTAATTTCAGTAGGCATAAACAGACCCAGAAGTGCCTAATCCAGGATCAATAGCATTTCTGTAACCCTCATAATACATCCCATTCAGAGACAATCAGCATTTATACCTCTACAATTTTTAAAGTTAATTTGCATACAGGTCAATTTAATTACATGATTTGTATTACATATTTCAGAGTTACATAAAACTTGATTTCCACAACTGATCTGTCCACTATCAAAAGCTAAATTGGAATTACTGGTACATCAGTAGAGGCTTAAAACAGATTAAAAAAAATATTTTTGTGCATTAAAAACAAAGCAAAAGAGTACTCTGACCATCTTAAAAGAGTTTACATTCCCTCCTAGTAGATAATACAGAAAAATGGTTTCTCTTGCATCAGAGCTTGTAATATGACAATTCGTGCTCAATTCTATGGCCATACAATCATTACAAAGACAATGTATTAAATTTTTAGTCAATAAGCACCCCATTATATCAGCACACCACAACTAAGAGTTTTTTCTTCCCTAAACTCTGTAAGCATACACACAGACATGCATACACTACCAAAAAAAAAAGTCCCATAATCAGTTTTTACACTGCCCAGTATACTACAGTGAAGTCCTCATCACTGAGGCTGTAAATCAAGAGACAAAGTTATTTGGCAGCCTTCACTGCTATTGACTGAACTGCCTTACCAAATTATTAGATGAAACGTAACTGTAGAAGAGAGATCTGTCTGCAGTGAATCTGCCAACTCTACAGTTACACACTCAACTTAGAGTTACTAAGAGGGAACAAAACAGTGAGCGATTTAGGTAGCTTTTTTGAGAGGTGGAGAGATGTTAAGAAAATGCAGTCTCACAGATCAACCTCTTCCTGCATGCTAACATTTTTATTCCCATGTTTCTTCCTAGATAGCTAGACAAATAGATTAATATTAACTGGAAGTCAGCAAAATGTTACAGTTATATACAAGCATATACACACGCATCCATACAAAGAAATAGAGAGAGTTTTAATTAAAACATGCATACTTTTTTCCTAAAGAGAGAGGGATAAAAGGCTATTTTTTCATCCTTCCAAATACTTCATAAAGTCTCCAGGTTTGCTCAAACTTCTTACTTTAAATAAAAAAAAAAAANATTGATACATACCTTCCATAAAGACTATATATTTTCTCCTCTTAACTTGGCTAGTGAAAGGGACTTTCCAGAAAATCAAAATTAAATATTATTTAGTAATTTTAGATGCTGCTTGATATTAAGGTCTAGTCTACATTTAAAAGATTTTCCAGCATAATTACACTAGCTTAGCTATATAAGAAAAAGCAGTTTACTACTGTAGGCTATAGCAGTTAAACCAAGTAGACTATAAAATAAACACACATTTTTCTCATATAGTGGTGGAGCAACCTGATCTAAGGTCTGAAGCAGGTGGGTTGGACCAAATGACCTCCACAAGTCCCTTCCAACCTAAACTCTTCTATGATTCCATTCTATGGTATTATTATTTAACTGGTGCAGAAATACTGCCAAACTGTTGAGAATGAGTGTGTGCGTACATACTCTTTTAAATGAAAACCCATATAATACAAGCACACAAAAAAAAGCACGGGCCTACCGCTCAGATTCTTGATTTTCTATGAATAACTCGGAATATAAAGACTATGCAACAACTAAAAACTATAAGCTTGCTTTAGAGGGGAGCTACCTTATTTGTCAAATTTGTCAAATTAACAGGAAAAGTATTAACTTTTTTAATAGGAAAAAAAATAGTTTGCCATAAAATTCATTATTTGTTTTCTCCCACGCTTAAAATGGCCAGTCACATTTATTTATACTTTTTGGAATTCAAATTTATTCCTGTAAGGCTCTTCTTTTTTTTTTTTTGATCACTGTGTACACATCAGATGTTTATGCTGTCTTGCTGTACGTCACCAAAAGCACAAAAAACAATTCTTAGACTTGTACTAGATATACTGAAGGCTTTACACACAAACAAGGAGTCAAATATAGACTGATTCATAATGAAGTATTACTATAGTTTCAAAATGGACAGTCATGCTTTATTTCAGGACCAAAATATACTCCTTCAAGATATTTTATCCAAATGACTCTGAATCATGGTTAAAGGAAAACAACAGGACATCTGCTAGCAATATAACATTGGTACAAAATTAAATGAGTACTTAACACATTGTCCTTTCCAGGGTCACAATACAGTCTACTAAGGGTCTATAGTGCTGCTGCATCTTCTTTTTTCGGGGGGTAAGGCTGTGTCATGGCTGTTGCCTTTTTAAGTAAGAAAAAGGCTCACTCATAAGCAAGCCAGTGCTTCTTCAGAAATACTCATTCAGTCTAGAAACGAAGGATGATTCAAAACCACAACTACTCAATTTTCTAAAGGTTGTACAAATCATGTTGGGGGAAAGGGGAGAAAAACAATCTGAGCTAAAAATAAGTAACAAAGAAACATTATCGTTCAGAGAAGGGTACATTAGGTCAGAAGCTGCTGCTTTTTAACACCATAAAGTGCTTATAGCTTTCTGCTCAAAAACTGAGGCAGAAAAAATGTCACCATCACCAAATCAGGAGAGCAAATGACTTGTTTGCTCAGCTTCTTCTGTAAAAAAAAAAAAANAAAAACCCAAAAAAAACACCACCAAACTACAAACAAACTACATGTTCTGGGTAGTGTTGTTGTTGGGTTTTTTTAAAGCTAAAGAGCTCATAATTGCTAACATATGAAGAAACCGACAATATTATCTTGTAGAATGAACTAACACTTGCCATTAGACTATTCTCCTTCTTGTCCTCTCTCCACCCACCTCCTTCTTAGCCATTCGCCTTATTGACATTTCTGCCATCCACTTATATCACAAATTATAAACTATTATTTACCATTTCTACCACCAAGCTAAAAGAAACAGCATTCAGTTATTCCACAGCCACGGGAGGTTGGACGGGAGGGTGGATTCCCTTCTTATCACTGCAACACCTTAGTACATCATTACAGAAGGTCCTACAGAAACACACAAGAAGATCAAATGCTGGTCTATGGGATTTAAAATCAACTTAATAATAAGAGACAGTGAGATTTAATACGTAGTATATTTGCTATATATAATGTATATACAATAAAGTCAAATGGAAGAGTAAGCAGAGTAATCCGATGGAAATTAGGAGTACGATAAAGCCATTTATACACTTATATTCAAAAAATTGATGGTGTTACTTATTTATAAAGTGTTCGAAACTATGCAAGAGAAGTTACTCCATCTATCATTATTTAGCTGGTTTATTGTAAGTCCCAGAGCCAGTGTGGGATTTCAGGATAAACTAATCACCTCACAGACCAATTTAGGGAGAACGTCATAATCTAAATTACTATGTTGAACTCACAATGATACAGAAAAACACATAAACACATTTCTCTAACCACTAAGGGCTGTCTTGTACCTCCGAAGAGACAGCCACGTACCAGGGGAGGCAGACTTCAGCATCAGTCCAGCAAAACCTAGGAAGGATTATACAGCCTTTGTGCCTTAGAAAATAAAAAAGATAAGTACTGCTCTCCAAAGCCAAGGAGCAGATAGCTAAATGAGCCAGAAATAGCACCTACATGAGAAAGACGCCCCAAGTTAGCAACCTAGGACACAGTGCAATCTGCAGAGCTTCTTTCTGCTCCTTTTAACTCCAGTCACCTACGTATAGTCTCACTTTAATTTTTTTTATAAATTATCTGATGCAACTGGAAATAATTGCATGGGGTGGAATGACTTCAGAAGAATGAAAAAGCCAATAGTAATTATAGTGTCTATCGCCCTACTGTTCTGTGAGAATGAATAATGTTCATTGCACACTGACACCTACTATCTGTACCGTCAAAGTGACTAAAACAAATAAATAGAGATTGCAAGTTATGCAAGCAACTGTAGTTTAAACACTTCAGCAGTCAAGAACAGACACATCTACCAGTTATGGTCCTAGCTGTAGTTAAACTAGATTTTCAGGTTCGGTCTGCTAGAACTAATGTATTAGAATTTATTACACTGGGGAAAAAAAAGTAGAAAATGCTGAACTTGATTAATGTATTAGTTTATGGCTTAATCAGTATTTGGTTCCAATATATGTACGTCTTCACTGAAGTAGGACAGATCGTTTCCAAATTTTAAAATCTTTTACTTAGGTACCAAATGCAACTTGTCAAAACCTGAAGTTTCAGGAATCTAAGCTCAGAATCCTGGAACCACACACCTTAAAATATTTCAATTCAAAACAAAATTTCAAAGACAGGATTTAGAATCATAGAATTATAGAATAACAGGTTGGAAGGGACCGCAAAGATCATCTGGTCCAACCTTTCCTGGCACAAGCACTGTCTAGACAAGATGGCCCAACACCCTGTCCAAACGCATCTTAAAAGTGTCCAATGTTGGGGAATCCACCACTTCCCTGAGGAGATTATCCCAATGGCTGATTGTTCTCATTCTGAAAAATTTTCCTCTTGTGTCCAATCAGAATCTCCCGAGGAATAATTTGTACCCTTCACCCCTCGTCTTTTCCATGTGACTCCTTGTAAAAAGGGAGTCTCCATCTTCTTTGTGGCCACCCTTTCAATACCAAAACATCGTGATGAGGTCTCTCCTAAGCCTTCTTTTCTCAAGGCTGAACAAATCCAGTTCTCTCAGCCTTTCCTCATACAGCAGGCTTCCCAGTCCTTTGGTCATCTTGGTGGACCTTCTCTGGACCCTCTCCAGCCTGGCTACATCTTTTTTGTATAGCAGGGACCAAAACTGAACACAGTATTCCAGGTGTGGCCTGAGAAGCACTGAGTAGAGTGGGATAACGACTGCTTTATCTCTGTTGGTGATAGCCTTATTGATGCAACCCAGCATCCTGTTGGCTTTCTTTGCTGCTGCAAGCACACCATCCACACACATTGAGTTTGTCCACCTATACCGAGCTTGCTGTCCACCAGGACCCCCAGGTCCCTTTCCGCAGAGCTGCTCCCCAGCCAGGTAGATCCCAGCCTGTGCTGCACTCCTGGATTATGTTTTCCCAGGTGCAAGAACTTACACTTGTCCTTGCTGAACTTTATAAGGTTCTTGTTAGCCCACTCTTCCAGCCTATCCAGGCCTTCCCACAGGGTGGCTCTCCCTTCCAAAGTGTCCACTTCCCCACTCAGTTTGGTGTCATCAGCAAACTTTGTCAGGGTACACTTGATCCCAACATCCACATCACTTACAAAGATATTAAATAGCGTTGGGCCCAGTATTGATCCCTGGGGGATCCCACTTGTGTCAGGTTCCCAGTTTGAAAAGGAGCTATTGACCACTACCATCTGGGTGCAGCCTGTCAGCCAGTCCGCTACCCACCACACAGACCACTTGTCCAGACCGCAACTCATCTGTTTCTCTAGAAGGAGGCTGTGGGGAAACGTGTCAAAAGCCTTGGAGAAATCCAGGTAGACAATGTCCACCGTCCACCTCACATCACTCAAGCAGGTGACTTTGTCATAGAAGGCAATCAGGTTTGTCAAGCACGATTTGTCCTTGGAGAATCCATACTGGCTTTTCCTAGTCATGTGCTTCATCTGACCTGTGACAGACCCCAGGAGGATTTGTTCCATAACTTCCCCAGGGACTGAAATAAGACTGGTGGGCCTATAATTTCCTGGATCCTCCTTTAAGCCCTTTTTGTAGATGGGGGTGATATTAGCCTTCTTCCAGTCTTCTGGGACATCCCCCAGTCTCCACGATTTCTCAAAGATTATAGAGAATGGCCTCACAATGACATCAGCCAGCTCTCTTAACACTCTCAGGTGGATAACATCAGGGCCCATTGGTTTGTAGGGGTCAAGCTCCTGTCATAGTTCACATACCGATTCTTCCTTCACTGGTGGCGGGTCTATGTTTACATCAGCTTGGATTGTTGTTCCCAAGACCTGGGGCCCAACAGTGCTGGTGAACAGAGGTGAAGAAAGTGTTGAGACCCTCCACCTTTTCAGCATTGTTGGTGACTAATTCACCTCTCCTGTTCAACAGCAGGCCAATATCTTCCTTCTGTTTCTGCTTGTTGTTCTGAAGAACCCTTTCTTGTAGTTTTTGACATCTCTGGCCAGTTTCAATTCGAGCCGAGCTTTTGCTTTTCTAACTGCACCTCTGCACGCCCTGGCAATGCCTTTGTAGCTCTCAACTGGTATTCGTCCGCTTTTCCATCTCCAGTACGCCTCTCTTTTGGCTTTCAGCAGACTCAGAAACTCACAGTTAAGCCAAGGGGGTTTCTTGCTCTGCCTACCTGCCTTACTTTTAAAGGAAGAGAATTTGTATGCAACTCAGAACAAATTGAGTAGAACTGTATGCATCGTAACCTTACTTAGAGGAACTCTTCTCGTACTTATCAAAACTGATTTCACAAATTAACTGCAAAACCTACATGAACTTTGAACTGGCAAAAGAAACATATAGCACTAGTAGAGCAGAAATACAAGGTACATATAACCCAGACCAATGCTAAACTTCAGTTAATTGTATTTATAGTAAAAACTGTTATCCAGATTAATGTCTCTAGTCTTTCCTCATAAAAACATCCTTCATGTGTTTCTTTTACGAGCTTTCTGAGTATGAATGTAATTTTGAAATTAGTTATGGAAATGTTCCTTCATAAGTTTGTAAAGAGAATCAGTGATTTATTTGCTCTGTGTAAAAGACTGACCGGGTCCTATTCCATATGTTAATTAAGATCCCCCATTGCTTTTTGCCCTCTTCATAAGTAGGGACTGGATACTCAACAACAAAAAAAAGAGAGAGAAGCAAGGGATAGAACAAGTGTATTTCAGAGATGATGTCTGACACTAATAAGGCCAAAGTTCAGGCTGTCTTTTAGGTGAACTCTGCTACTAAAAGGTGAAATGAAACTGCATTATTACAAAAAGGAGGTCTAAAATAACTACACTTTAAAATGCGGTACAGAAGTGTGGTAGCCTGAAAGAATGACTTTTCAAATAGATTCTCTAAAACTCTCTCCATTTTCAGCTCTTGCATCTTTTATCACCAGTTGTGTAAACCTTATCAGGCGTCCTCAGCAAAATCCTGTGCACAGAAAAGACTCTGCCTTTAAAAGCTTAAAAATATCACATCAGCAGCAGAAAGAGCTGTAGTAAGTTCTCTCTCTAATGAATGTCCTTCCTGTACTTTGTCCTACCTATAAAAGGAAAACTTAGTTCCGCTCCTAGTTTTCTATATCTTACCGCTCTTGCCTGATGTATTTAAAGAGGTAGACAGAAAAAGCCCCACACTAAGTGATAAACAAGTACCCCATGTGCTGCCCCTGCCCTTCTGTTGTCTCTCTACTAAAGGAGGAAGGGGGGAAGTCTTCTATGCATGTTTGCACAGAAGGATTTCAGCTCAGTAGGCTAAACTGGTTATTTTTGAACAATGCAATCTCAGCACAATTCTGGGTTCAACTATGGTAAACAAGTATGGGACAGAATAGAGAAATTCTTTACAATCCCAAATTACAGTTTGGTTAACCAGAGTGCTCCCTCAGCCAGGACATTACTGCTGTTTTCTTCCACTATCATTCCAAATGAACTTTCCAAAGTCAGATGATTTTACTGATCAACTTCAAAGCAGAGAGGGATAAGCACACCACCAACTGAAGCCATAAGGTAATGGTCATAATAAGGTTATGTGAGTACTACCATACCTCATCATACAGTAAGATAAAATAAATTATTATTAATATTCAACTCAAAGACACGCTCATTGCGTGTTGCATGCTATACAAATGTTGGACCATTTTATTAAAAACAATTATGTAGACTGTCTATTCAGCATAACTTCCTAGTCACCATAATCATTTACTTGTTTCAAGTAGAATCAGGGTCTGCATGTGCTCTGCATTCCAAGAAACCTAAGACATATGAAAGCCAATACTCTAAAAAACTCCCTTCTTCCCAGGGAAGAACTGAACCTGACATGAGGGGAAACCTCATGAGGAACCTAGGCATGAAGGGAACAGCAGCTCTTGTAGTTATGCTTATATCTGCCTCACAAGGGTGAGGCAAGCTTATACATTTTAGTAAAGTAGAAAAAAAAAAAAATCAAGGACATGGTTTTAACAACTGCAAACTGGACTTACCGGCAACAAAACTCATTATCACAAAGAGATGTAAAAAAAAAAAGAAAAAAAAAATACAAACATTTGCATTTTGAAGACTAGGATAACAAAATTAGAAGTTTATCAAAAACCAAGTGGCAGGCTGACTGTAACAGCTAACAAGAATGATTTCTAGCTCTTGTCCAAAATCTCGTCAGACAAGATGTCTTTTAAAAGTTCTCTTATTAACACATATAATAAAACTCTTCAGGTAAAATACACAACAGTAAACTATGTCTTGCAAGCAGCACAAAATGCATATTGTATTTTGGGTTTTTTTTTTCAGTTAGCATATAATCTGAATGACTCAAAGTACTTAGATGATAATTATTCTGATACTCAAGACTGGATTAACACACAAGCACAAGCCAATCTGGCAAACTGCAGCCATATGAATCACAACATTTCTTTGATGTTACATATGGTGGGCATTTCTTGAGCAGTGAGCAACAATTTCCCTGAACTTTCTAACTGATAAGAAAACACTATTTTAGCACACATACGCACTGTTATTGTGAAACAGAATTTGCTTTTCTGTATTTGAAAATAAATTTAACATCCCATACTAGAAGAAATCAGTGATATCTTCCACGGCATTCAGTACTGAACAAATTGCAATCCAACTCAAGTCAGCAGGGGTTATCCAAATACATCAGTGGGAGAAAAAGATTATTTCAGAGATCATACTTTTGAGAAATTCATTTCTCATTGAAAAATTTAGAAAGTTATTTCTTAAGATGTTGTCCTCTGAAAATGGATGAGAAATCCTAAGTATGTAGGAGAGAGTTCTAGGAACACTAATCCCTAAAAATAATTTATTTGATTGACAAGGTCACAATAGACAATAAAAAGAGTACATTCTATAAGATCACACTGTATATAGCAAAGAAAAAAATAAACATTCATAGCCTGTGACGCTAAAATAAAAGTATGCTCAACCTAGACACCCCATGCATGACCAGAGGTCTAGAACCACTCTCTACTAGCCTGTTTGAACTGGCAAATATTACTGAAAATATTACAATGGGAATGATCATGAAAGTTGGCTCCATTACCCATTGAAGCCCCAGTGCATAAGAAACTACTACTAAAAGAGTAATCCAGTGGAAAGCCTTCATGGTCAGCAACATAGATGTTATTTTCCGTAATATTCCATGCTATATTCCCAGGAGTATTTTGATGCAAAAGTAAAAAAGGAAATAATAGTAACAGAAGAGACAGATCAACGTATTAAGCTCCACCGTGAAGTCTTCCAGTTTTTTCAGTTTCTTACATTCTACATACACACACACAATATTTTCTATCCCTTTCCTGTGGGTAATTTGTGTAGTACAATCAGTAGCATTAGAAAGATTAAAAATACCAGCTTAATCTTAGCAAGAGGAAATAACACGAACAACACAAAGGCAAAGCCTAACTCACTTTCCACACTTTTTCTTGATTACAGTGAAATACATACCATGCCCCTGTAGAACTGGCAGTCCCTAGTTACCAGCTTTACAAATTTCTAAAGGTATTTTATGTTAGTTTTTGTTTTTTATTAATCTGTTTTAACAAACAGTGAGAGAGAAAATGAAAAAATGAAGGGAGGGCACAGAATAGGGAGAAGATATGGCTTTGTATCCTCTATTGCTTCTGAATAACTACCTGTAATTGTGATGCTTATAAGATGAAAATTAACAAAGACAAGAATAGAACTATGCAGTTTTCCTTAGAGCACTGCAACTTCTCCACTAACAGCAATATCATAGATCCACACAGTCAAAACAAGTTCCTAACTTTGTTTTTCAACTATTGGAGCAGGCATTTATAAAGAGAACATAAGCAAGTGTAAGTACAAGTGGTTTTTTCCATGCTCTGATAACTCTGAACTGAAACAAAAGGCAAATTTGAACAAGTTTTTTAGCATAAACTATTGAAAGAAACTTTTTTATATCCAGAATTACCTTAGAGAGTTATAAGCATCTGAAAAAGAAACTTAAATGGAATGCAAGTTACTCTTAACTCAAATCTATTGCCTATCCATACCCTTCTACATAGAAATGTTTAAGTTGTTGCTCGTTAGCTATAGCATTCACTATCCTAATAGCTATACATGTACCTCCAAATGTATACATATGTATATGTAGAAAAACACGACTGAATCATGACTTCTTCACCTGATAAAGCCTTCATTAAATTAATGAAAGACCTTTCTCTGACAGTTTTCAGACATTGAAAATATTCAGAGAGGAATTTCACCTCTGAAATGATTCTTCGTCACTTTCCCAAACTGAACACTCCAAGTTTGGGTTCTTATTACCAAACTTTTCCGACTCTCAACGAACCTGTGCTCAATACTAATTGCTTATTCTGCCACTGTTTGCTGGAGAAAGAGACACTGAAGAAGCAGAACTGTCAGTAGATTGGTGATGGATCATATGTAGTCTTTATCTTAATGAAATATGTTAATGTAACAGAACAAAACAGCCAGTGTGTTAGCAAAACTGAAGGCCTTCGCTTAGTTTATCCTTGCTCAGTTCTTGCAATATGTAGATGAACAATGACACAAAATGCATATACACACCAGTTTTATAAAAATGAAGAAGGACAGGAGAAAAGTTATGAATATTGAGAAACCATTCAAATACTTTAGTAACAGGGACCATGTAAATATCTCAAGAGTTGGGCAGACACGTCCGAGGACTCTTAATGGAATAAAGGTTTAAGAACTAGCCCTAATTCTTACCAAGTCTCTCCCATAATTTGCTACACATTAAAAAAAGAAAGACTAGATTATAAATAATATATTTGCAAACAAAAAGGGAATATGAAGTTTTTATTGAGGTCCCTACTACACACTAACACACCATTACAGTATATGAGAGATGGGTATAAGCTACAAATGGGAGAAAGTTTAAATACAAACTGCACTTAAGAACTGAACAGAATTTCACTTTCTGGAAATGAACAGCCAATTAGCAGCAGTACTAAATTTGATACTATATCAACAGATACTCTTATTTTACCACTAATTACAGTAAATATCATGAATAACCAGAAAGTCTTACATAAAACCAACAGAAACATTGTTTTCCCCACTACCTCCACCATTGAAGTTACCTTTATAACCTTTCAACATCAAATTTTGATTTTTGATACAAAGTCTACCTAAAGAGCTAATTATGACACCAAGTTTAATTTACATTGTATATATTCAAGTTACATATAAAGGGGAGGGAAAAAAGCAGCTTTTAATGCACTTCCTTCAGAACGTTACCCAACACAATCTAGGTATTGCGGCTGAATATAGTTCAGCCTCTTAATTCAGCTTAATGTATTATCAAGCTGATTATTCGTGTTGCTACAAGCCTGAAAGATAAATATGGCCATCCATTTACTTGAACTATGTATTTTTACAATAATTTTGTATCAGAAAAGCATCCAGTTTAAGCGGATATTTAAGGTTTTCTTCCTACAACTGTGTCCTCACAACTACTTCCCTGCACACGACATGAATTGCGTTAGTGTGGTAATACAGCCTACCATTACCAATGATGCTGCATGTTGCGGCACAAAAACGCAGTAGACAAAACCCACACCCTTCAATATGGATGTTTAATTAACTAGTACTTTATACAATATCATTCAAAGATTTATCATCAACCCTACAAATGTTTAGCTGCCAAAGTTACTGAAACACGCAAAGCTCAACACTGGGTCACCTGCAGGATCGAGTTGTAGGGTTTAGGAAATTGAAGTGTTTGATTCATATTAGTTTTAAATATATGTTTGCCATTGGAAAATTTTACTCATATGATTTTTAAAGTATTCTGTTGATAACCTAAACTAATCTTGAGTACAGTCTCTGTTCCCTCTGTATATGAGTTTTCAGGGGAAAAAAAAATCCCCCACCGAATCAATAGAAACAACTTGTCAATTAACTTCTGATTACAGTATTTAGTATTTCTGTACATAGTTAAAACAGCTTAGAAAAAGATATTTTACTGAGGGGGAAAAAAACCCAACTGTCTTCAGCTCCATATTGTTCAACACAATGTTTAGACCGTCACAGTTTCCAGGAATTCACTCTGTAAGTAGTGCTCATATTACAAAATATTTGATCACAACTAAATTACAAATTTTAATGGCTACTGTGAAATCATTATGGTTGTGAATCTACTGGGCAGAACTATAGTTTAGGTGCAACTGACCTAAGGTTAGCTTTTAAGTCTGGAAACAGATTGTAGGTCGGCCAAATGAAGGTTTGCAAAACAAATCTCAGCAAAACACACTAGACTTGCTGAAAACTTTTTTAAAATTATTAACACCTACTGCTGTAAGTTCTATGACAATAGAACTATGATAATCTATCTACCTATGATAATAAAATATCCAAATACAAATAAAGGATGGGGGAGTCAAAGCAAAATCTACATATGTTATAATAATCTAAAAGAGCTAAGTATCAAATAATTCCAAGGTCTTAACAATTAAACACCAAACATCTTCATGTAAAAGGTAGTGCACTGTAAACCGATGTGTTTGGGTGGTCTGTGACACTCTGATACTTTTAATTAAATCGGTATTCCTCTCAAGGTAATCAGCATATTAAGTACTATCACCAGTTATACTTAATACTATTTACACAAGCATTAGACATAATACACAACAGATTATTTTTTTTCTGACAAACAAATTTCTTCAAATCCAAGTATTTTAAATATTCCTAATCAGTGGAAATAGAGAACCATTTTATTCATAAAAAACCATATGTATGTGTATACTATGAAAAACTTTCACAGATTTTAAGACAGCTTTTCTGCAGTATTTTGGGATTTAATTTCAGCACTCCTATACATTTCCTGCCTTCTCAAATATATCAGAAAAATATCTGTGAGCTTATCATAAAAACACAATTCTACAAAAGGATTTAGCTCTTTCCCTAATGCTGTGGTTCAAAAATAGGTGTAGCATACGTAACAGATATAGCATATGAATAACCTCCTCACCTTAAATGGGAGTACTCACAAGCTTAACATTACCTATAAATTTACGCATTCTGCAGAATCAAACCCTGGCTCAACACTTACGTGCTGTAAATTATAACCCAATCAAAGATGGTCCTTTCCAACCTAAACCATTCTATGATTCTGTACCACCTTCAGACTGCGAGGCACTGTTATCCACAGACTTCCCGATCACAGATATGTTCCTTCTGCCTTTTAAGTCCCTACAATTCAACAGCCTGTTTTTCAATATCAGCACAAACTACCAAATGCCCAATGTCCCTATACGACTCATTTCTCACAAGTTCATCTCCTTGCTGCACACATTTTTTTGTTGAGAAAGGCAGGACAAGTTGAAGTTACTCTTCATATTACTCCATACGGATGACAATCCATAGGAAATAGGTGATCCTACTCAACTTCACAATGACAAACTGCACAGAGATAGCGTCTATTTTCTTTTCTTAAAGAAAGTTGTTACCTTTTTTGCACAGTAATGCTCCAGCCTTTACTATTTCCCAGGATCTTAAGATATCAGCACGGTTTTGTTATAAATTGTTTAAATGGGAGAATCTGTAACTTCCTAAATTATGTAGTTTATAAAAAATGTCAGCTTCTGTCAGAGACTGGAAAGTTCTTTTAAAGTGGTAACTTCATTTTGCGGTCCTGGCCAAAAGAAACAGCTGTCATTTTTTCTGCACATGGTTCATCCCTGGCACTTTATCATTTCAAAAGTGTCCTTTTTTCCAGCAAACAATAAAAAATTAACTTTCAATGTGCTCATTACATTCAAGATATTTCTTCAGTTCCTACTAGTTTAATGAAACTGTGAAAGCTGTTACTCTGCAGCACTGTTTGCATAGCTTTCAAAGTATAACTGCACCAGTTCCGAAGCAAAAGGAAAATGTCTATTTCTTCCATTTATATGGCCAACAATAACTTCTACATTCTGACAGAATCATGTGTATACTGGCGGGGAGGGTAGTTTCAAAATACTTTATCAGGAAGTCCACAATTAAATAAAATGCAGGCTCCCCAGATACTGATCCGAACCGATGCACGGGCTTCTTTGACTCCAAACTTCATGGCCGCTCTTTTGTTTTTTAAACACAGTTACAGTTCTTTTCTCCACCAAGAACAACACTTATGTTTTTCCAGTGTAGATGACTATAATAGATGTGAACAATAACTAAACAGAAGTCTCTTGAAGTAGAGAACTAACGTTTTTCTATCTGAAAAGAACTCAAACCCACTGGGTTTGTAACAAAGTACTCATCTACTGTAGAAGAGTCAATGCACAAGAAACAGTTCATTATCTCATTTACATTTCACTGAAAAATACTCTAGTGGAATGTATCCCATGATCCACTTCACAACAATCTAGTAATCTTTTAAGCACATTTAACTGAAAACAAATTGCATCTTCTACTTTTGGGCAGGGAACTCTTTGTACAATTTAACGGAGGCAAGTAATTCCTTTCATACCTACTGCCCATATAGCAATTCAAATTAGAAAGTGTTACACGACAGCGAAGGTGTCTACAACATATGACAGAACAAGAAAGACAGCATTCTTCTCACCATCATTTAATCTGCAGAAAATCCTGTATCTCCTAAAAGTAGCAGCGAGGAGCAAGAGGAGACTGTTAGGAACAGGTTGAGTGTGAGAGAGCTGGGAAAGCCGGGGGACTTGCATTGTCATCTCCATAACAGACCACACAAAACAAGAAAAAGGCAGTTCAAACATAGTCTCAAGTGAAGAGGTGTTTTAAGTCACTCCTAAATGAACTCCTTCACAAGTACAAAAGAAGCAAAACCAAAGAGCATATCTAGTGTAATATAGCAATACTAAAGTGTTAAATATTTCCAGTATGCTAAAAAAACAAATGCAGCTTTTATGCAGGTAAATATTTATTATCTGTGGAAGCCTGAAATACATTTAACTTCTTTATGGTTATGGTTACATATATTTATACATATTCATAAATATATAAATAAAAATAAAGCTTTAACATTCTTCCCATCCTAATCTTCAGCTCTAACACAATGGAAAGGAGGAGGAGGACAGTAGAACATTTCAGATAAGATTATCTAAAAATTTTAACTTGCACAAGGTAATATATTAAAAGTCACATGCCAACAAATTAATAGATATTCTATGATTAATGACCTAAAGTAAAATGATCAAAAGGATAGTATCATTGGAACAGTCAGGATGCATCCATAATTTTATTAAAAAAAAATCCCTGTCATTAAAACATAGTTACCCATCTATGGGTCAGAAGGTGCATGTTGTAACTATTCTGATTTTTATACAGCTGATTAAAAATTAATTTAAAAAGACATGAAGCAACACAGTAAAAAGAAGCTCTCCACTATTGGGTGTTTTCAATGACCTTGCCAAAGTAAAGATCAGTAGCCCAAAATGAATTCCCTGTTAAGTTCATCCGACTTTACCTCATCCTGTCTTAAACAACATCCTGGACAGTCTTTCAGAGCCAAGACTCACGAAAAGAGCCAATGATTACCCCTATCTTTTGAAACCATGGATTTATGTCTCAGTACTCTGGGACTAGCTTCCTTTGTTTCATGTTCAACTCTGACAAATGAACATAGGGAAAAACCCTTTAAGACACTTTGCAAGATTTCATAAAGCAAAGCTCCCTTTTACATGCAGCTGACCTCAGCAATTGGCAAGTGTACATCCTCTCCCCAAGCCATAAGTAACATTCATAATCATATATTTTGAAAAAAATGTACAATTTCAACATGAGCCCCTACAGCCAAGCTATCTGCAGCCTTAGAGGTTAGATACCTTTTAGCTCTAGGTTGAAATATTCTTTGAAGTGTTTGACAAATCAGGAAAACGACTCCACAAGGAAACAAGCTCATTACTTTGCCCCCGGCCCCATCCTGACAGGACAGTGTCTTGGATGCACACAGAAAGGGGAAAATATGTCACACAGGGGCAGGTGAAACTTTTGACGAATATGGTGCTTTCTACAAAATGAAGATTTGCAGTCAGCCCAGTGTAGTAAGTTACCAGTCAAGATAAAGACTTCTCTACAGAAGGAATCCTTCTGATTACGCAAATATCTTTAAAACTGACAAAATCCACCTGTTTAAATAACATTCAAAGTTTTAGAAGTTGTAAACTACAAAATCATATATCACATCACAACTTAGAGGTGGGTTTCTGAGAGTCCACTGTTAATTTACAACAACAAATAACTTTTTTTTAACAACTTTACTTCTTATCTGCCAAAACCCAGATATTTACAACAGTTCCATATCTTACTTCCATCAGCAATATTAGATCTCTGCAGTCTACTTCTCTGTATTAGCACTGAAAGATGGGAAGACAAAATATTTAAATAAGCAACAGGAAACTTAGGGTTTTTGGATGAAGGACTGAGAAATACAGGTCTCTAATGACTTCTAAAGTAATATTAAAAATGCATTTCTTTACTCAGGAGGACTTTCTCTCCTTTCAGTATAGCATGTGTTTTTTATCTAACCTACCTCTGAATGTTTTACAAATCAGAAGTAACTAACAGCTCCATTGCTAATACCTGCTCTTTCCTCCCCATCACCCTGATACACACATTCTAATAAACCAACTAAAAGATGCATACAAAACGCAGATATTACCAGATATTTGACTGATTACTTACATCATACTTTGCAATTCAGGCGTAAAGCTTGTCGATTTTCTTCCACCACTTGAAGAGGCAATTGTTGACATCGGGCTAGCCACAGTGCTGCTCATCTGAGTAAATAAAAAAATAACAGCAGTTAAAATGCTTGTATTTTATTTTAAAGAGAGCATTCATATGCTTCACACTAGATATTCAAAAGGGAAGAAAAGATTTTGGGGTAGACTTGAATGCAAAGACTGCATGCAAAAGGGAGCCTATCTGAGACACTAGAAAACATAAGGGAGTTGATGTTTACTGCAACCAAAGTATTGGAAATGTGTGCTATTTTCAAAAATATCATCTCAGCCACCCATTTAGAGGTACCCTAGGAGTAACAATGGAAAAGTATTAAAATAAAAACACTGTTGTTCTGGAACACATGGTATTCCTAGACATCAGTATATTGATACCCAAAACATCCGTTTATATTCCTGCAGTATCCCAAGCACTAGCAAATCACATCCATACTGTCTCCACTGAGACTAAGAGGCACAAAACCGAATCTCAGATGCAGCCAGATAAAACTTGATGAGCACCAAGATCACAAGGTTCCTTTCTAAAACACCCGCTTTATGTACACATATTACTTAAGTCTTCCAAACAGAAATGCGTTAGAAAGAGTGGGACCTGAGCACCATCATAATACTTACATGACTAAAGGCACTATCTTTATACAAAATGTTTTATGGCTTTTCTATACAAACTTCTCATTAAAAACTCCAAACCAAATCCAGGACAGTTCTACTCTTATTCTATGAATTAATACATCTGCATTTTCTTCTTTAATAAAAGGCAAGTCAAATGCCTTTAAATAATTTCATTTTCAAAAATAATTTCACTTACTAAAACACTGACAAATCAAAATTTATCTAATTATGGAAAACTCTATAAATACAGAATACAGAGTTTAATTTTTCCCTTCAATAATTTTTTTAACTGTACACACTATGTAAGTCTGCTGATGAACAGAATATATTCCCACTACATTTCTTCCTCTTCTAGTTTGCTGCACACTAGTAACAGTTGAGTTTCAGTGCTCATTTCTTGTACTATTAGTAGTAGCAGTAGTAATGACAATGAAAACCATATGTTAATATAGTTTGCTTTGCTGTAAGACCTCTAAAGAGGTCCTACCTTTCTCCACTTCTAAATTTTACAGTTAAGATAGATTTCTTTTCTAAAAAACAATCTAAAAGTCCATGACCAGATTTATATTAAATGCCATTAAAAGCATTGCAATCAATCACAAATATTATGCTTTGGTTTAAGAAAACTAGTAATACTCTAAACTCAAAGCGTAAGATACTTTCAAAAAGTAACAGAATTACTGTTTGGAGAAGCTAACAACATAACAGCATGAGGATGGACAACAAAAAACAGTAAGAAGTTCATGCATTTAGATATAAGTTTACAGTTTTTTATTAATGCTTTCAAGTAGATTTTCGGAGACCCCTGTTCATCTTCAAGCAGATTCTAATTTAGGTCCCATCCTGCAAGCACTTACGCACATGTGTAACTTTAATCACAAGTTCACTCCCACTGAAGTCTGATTTTAATCACATGAGTAGTTACACACCAGGCTTAAGTGTTGGCAGGATCCTGCCATAATCAGTAGTTACCAGAGAGTCTCATAATCTAAACAGTCAAATTAGCAAGTTAAAAAACAAACAAACAAAAAAAAGTAAAAAACATCTATAACATGAAGGAAGGTAACAGAGTACATGGAAGGGAGAAAAAAGGAAGCTGCAGTGGTACCCAGAACAGCCCAAAGACTGGGAAATTTCTGTGCTTTACTGTTCATTACTTGATTTGGACTGATTACAATTAATTTTAGTAGATATCTATATCTCCAAAATCACAGTATCAATATCCCTAAATATAAATTAATACATTGTAAATTCTGTATTTTACCCAGACCCTAGAGAAAGTAGTAAGGGGAATGCCTCAGTTCATACTTTCTAAAATAGGTGTTGAAAAAATCCTGAAACATATCAATCATATGTGCCTTGAACTTTAAAAACTGAATAATATACAAAGACTTAAGGGGGTTTTTAAGTTTGGATTTTTGTTTTTTTGGTTGGGTTTTTTTTTTTTTTTTTTCCCCCCCCAACTAACTACATCATTTANCAGGGCAGACATTTTGCTTTATCCATGGGGTTCAGTTCTGCTAATTTATGAAACATTCTCCCCAAAATCATGAGACACAGTTCCAGGGTTGCCTCCTCACAGCATAACATTTGTTATTCATGTATGTCCTATTCTGGAGTAAATAGTTTTTAAGGTTCCTGCCCTCCAAGTGGACACGAACAGTTTAATTAAAAAAACTTGGAGGGCTGTACATCTGTGTAAGTATCAGCACATTTGAGAGCTGAAAGCTTATCAGCTACTGCTTCACGAAAAACTTGGTCTTCCTATTGCAACCAAATGATTTAACTTCCAAATCAAGCAGGTGTACAGCATTTTCTTGACATAAAGAACCAACAGCTTGTCAGACTTCGTCAGACCCTTTACAATAATTACTTCCACAGCCCACGTTTTGTTTGATGGTTTAGATAATTAACTTCTTTACACATCAAAGTCCCATCGCCCTTATGTTCTATTTCCTTTCTTCCGGACATTAAAAAAAAAAAAAAATCATTCAAAAGCAGAAGCACTCTCAAATCAATTTTCTTCAATAAGTACAGCTAACATGGAACTGAAAAGCCTACTGTAATCTTCAATGGGTCAATATACTGTATTTGTTTTAGCTCCAAACTGTAATGCAGCTGTTTGCCATATTCTACAAAATGAATTCAGATGTTCAGATTAGGTCACAGATTATTTCAACATGCTGTATTTTAATCATAAACTTTAGCAAGGAGAAGATAACTTCTGATTAACACTATTTGGACTAGTAATTATGAGTTCCTGTCCAAATAGGTCCAGCTTTTACGAATTCTTTTCCCCTAATTAAAATATTGCAATGAAATGTATAATAGAGACATTCAAAGGTATATATAATCCTTAATTATTTAAAAGCATCTACTGTAATCTCAAATGTCTTTTACATTAAAGAGTCACAACAGAAAACAGTACTTGTTCCATATGAATCAGCAGAACAAAAGACTTGTCAATTGAGGGAAACAAATTCTGTCATTTCTTGTCAAGTTTAGGCCCATCCTTCTCACCAAGGTAAGATACCTGGGCAGACTTTGGTTTCATACCCATCCTTCACATCCATGAAATTACCAAGCAATACTAACTCACATTAATGGCTGTCCAATCAATATAGCATTTGTATAAGCCATCTATTTATTCAAAAACAAATAGAGATGTGTAAGAATTGAAATTCTACTGCTCCTAGAACTTGCATTTAATATACAGGCTATACATCTAGCCCATAACTGTAAAGCACCAAATCTCCGAGCTATTTCATATCATGTGGGACATACACAGGCAGTCTTAAAATATATACGTACACACAGTCAACACCTCTGTCTTTTGAAATACTACTCAAATACTTTCACCAATCACCATTGCCAAAATGTCACACGAGAATGTAAAAGTAGGGTGCATCCAAACAGTCACTACAGAACAGCCCTCCAATACATCTGTTCAATAATTGATCTAAACTCAATCTGGAAGAGCAAACATTACTATAATTACAGCTTTCACATGACACAAAAAAAAAAAAAAAAACCACCACCAAAAAATAGGGACGCAAGTCTAAACTGGGTCAGTTTAAAACAAAAGCGGAGTCTCACAGGTCTGATGTCTCTGTTACAGGCTAAAGGTGCAGAATTACCAAAAAAAGCAGTGTGCCTACATACATTTTTTTCATTAAGTAACATGTTAGAGGAGAATTTACTGTTAGGATGATTAATTCAAACATACATCTAGTGTGGTTACTGCATCAGTCCTCTTTTCTTGCGTTTCATAAATACATTTTGCATAACCTGAAATCATGCAAAAATTTAGAGACTGACATATTTTCATTTATATAAACCCAAACAAAACAGGAAGGAAATAAGACAAGATGACTATGAATTAACACAAAATTAAAGTTAATGCTTTAGTTTTCACACCCTCTACTTTAGAGTAATTAGATTAACTAGTCTGTTACCACCGAGTATTTTACTGCACGCATGGCCTCAGCGGCAGACGAGAGTATAAGATAATAGTCTTCTAGGACTGGAGATGTAAGAACTTAATTAACTGCAGGAAATACAGATTTTTGTTAGTGCGCTTCTTTTAAAAAACACAAACACAACCATAAACCCTGTTGAACACATGCAAGACTGGCTTTCTAAGAGTATGCTCAAAATTATAAAAGAAAAAAAGTTAAAAAAAACCCCAACCAATAAGCCATAACCAAATACTGGAGTACATATATTGTTTTGCAGATTATCCACTCTCCCAGTAGCATGGAATAACTGAAAATTAAACCACTAGAGTATTAAGGAGAACTTCAGGCCTTAGCTGTTCAAGCAGCCTGGAACTAGAAACACTCTAAACGGTCCCAGAGAAGCACAATGTACACATGACCTAGATTTTACAACAAATTAATGATTCAAAGTGTATAATGAAACTCCTTTATCATCCTCTAACCTGTTCAGGTCAAAAAAAAAAAAAAACAGCTTGTTTTGTAACAATAAAGAAATGACTCCTTATAGGCAGTAAGATAACTTCCATATTCCCTAAACACGACCTCTTAAAAGCCAAGCAGATAAAGCAAAGGCACAAACTTTCAAGGAACAACCAGACCAAACCCAGGATTAGAAGCAATCTGTGGGCAGGCAGTGACACATCTGCATCAGGTCTGCACACAATAATACTGTTCAAAGCTAGGGATGCAATCTCAGCTTTCTTTCATTTTTTTAATTAATTAACAAAGTATCACAAAGCAGAATGCATGTGCTATTCATGCTCAGGATAACACATTACATCTGCTACTACTGCTTCCATTTATTACCTGATAGACTAGATGCTTACAATAGTTTTATTTCAAAGTGAATAACAGAAAGAAATATTCATCTTCTAGCTGTCAACGTACAGCACATCTTTCACCAGCCAAACAAATAAGTATCTCACCTTTAACCATGACACTCTTTCTTGGAATGAAACATGCTTGGAAAGCCCCCACAAATATAAGGAATACAACTGAACATCATTTACCCCTTTCCATTTATAACGCAACTCAGAAGTTACACAAGAAATACACAGGTCTAATAACAAAGGGTAAAACAAATTTTCAAATACGCATAAGCATAGGTTTTGATCCAAAGAATAAAAGGCATCCTATCAATTTTATCTTTAAAACTGTCCTGTTCCACGTCCCTGGAGATAAAATAATCCTTAATGCTCATTTCTACAGCTCATAAGAAAGTATCTTCGTGCATGAATTTTACCGAAGACCTTAAATAAAAGCAGTAAACAAGCACAACTCTCTCTCGCTGACTTTGCAGGGAAAGAAGAGTCACTAGCCAACTACAGACTAAAGCATAACCTTCTGACTCTATTCTGCGTAACAACCACTGTATTTTACTTAAAATTACTCTGCAAGTCCTCATATTTTAAGCTATTATTTGTTCATCCATGAGTTAGACATGACAGTTATTTAAGCCTCTTCTGAAACAGACCACAGAATGGTCTGGGCTACTGAAAGAATATTAATACGTAGATGTAACTATTTGAGACTGAGAAACATACAGCATAATCCTACATGAGAAGTATGCCTCCACATCTGGAGATGTTTACAAACGCTTCTCATAGTTTCTAACTTGAGTCTAATCAGAGCTCTGTCCTTCCCCAGAAGTGATTTATTTATTTTTAACCAAGAAAGCAGGGAAAAATGAATCTAATGTATATGCCCACCTCCCTCTGCACTGAACATGCAGCACTTTTTGCAGAAATCTATGCCATATTTAGCAGTTAATGGCACTGCAAATTAAGCATCAATGACTTTCTTCTTCCTTCCTAAAAATGCTTTATCAAAACAGTATAGAGACCAGACAACCTGTAACTAACAGCAAAGTTTCCATAGCTTCCCAAATCTGGCTCCTGTAACCATAACTTTGTTTGGACTAGTAATTATTTTTTTCAAAATGCATTTTTTTAGTAGTATTCTGAATCTTCCATATCAATTATTTAATAATTGTACAGACATGCGATGTAGCAACCGTGACCTTCCTGCAGTAACCACTGACAGTTTTCAGTGAAAGAAATATAAGGTGTGCTTGCAAGTCTTGTGATAAAAAAACGACTTCAAATCATTAGGAAATCACTTACTTGACTCCAGCATGCAAAGACGAACAGACCCCAACCTGTAACTTGCTCAGTATTTTGCTTTTCCTGAAGAGTAAAACATTCCTGTATGAATATGCAGATGTCAAGTTAGTTCTGCCAGTATGTTTTACTGCTCATTTGCCAACAAGCAAACCCATTAGTCATCATGGTTCCCATCTACCTTTAGTTCCATCAAAGTAACTTTAAATGTAAGGTTTTGATAATGCACTTGTGTTCTCCATAAAGCACAACAACGTTTACCACCTTCTTACCATTAGCTTTAAGCTATACTGTCCTGGGTAGAATTCCTCTCTAGACCTTCACTTGCCTTCATCTGTTCAACTCCTTTCAAGATGGCATTATCTTCCCAACCTATCATACTAATTACATCAGTCCTCCTCCTTTCACACCGCCCTGACCTGTGTTTAGTTCCTTATTTGAAATACAATTAGAATAATTTCATAGTATAGTTCCATTCTGATCTTAACTGAACTGTCATATGAGGAATTTCATACTTTGCCGCATTGCTGTCCTTAAGTTAGGGGATCAACATATGTATCAAAAATGCCTAATCAAGAATGACTAGCCAAATACATAGCTGAGATTATAAGTTTTCTCCAATTCTTATTGCTGAACTGTTCCTCTCCCTTCTGAAATCACCGCTTACTACCAAAAGTCTAAATTCTCTAGAGCAGAAAATATTTACCTCCATTGTTGCTTATTTGCACAACACCCAGCACAAGGAAAACTACAGGAAAAAACAGCCACAGCTTTAATATAAGTTACAACCATTAAAATTGGTTCTTAATAAGTAGGTCTAACAGTAGTCAGTAACATTCAGGACACAAACCCCTTTCAGAGATCTCACAGTCACACATGATATCTGATAGGTTTCTGCTAAAATGTATTATTACTTACTTGAAAATGCACATTTCTCTTCACTATTTAAGCACATGACTTTTAAAAGCACTTAACATTGGAGAGCTGTATTGATAATTCTTATCATATACCTGAGAGATATTAGCAAGAGTTAGGCCAATACCTGGGTGCCTCAAACCACCTCTTCCATGCAAGCTCTTGGCCTTTTTTTTTTTACCGTTACTGTTACTTCTTCTATGACAGTTTAAGGAGCTGTGTGAACTAGAAACTTTGCAGTTGACTCTGTGAACGTCCAATTGTAACAATGTAATACTTCAAACATATGCAAAATACAGGGGTAGAGAAAAGCCAAAGATTATTTATAAATAGAAGTTTACTCTGCATTAGTTCGCAAATGAACATGTACAAAGATTATTCAAATTAATAATGATTACATGTAGCACTACGAAAGCCAAGTATCTGAAACACACATTACAGACCTAATCAATATAATTTTCAGTACCTTTGACATGCAGTTTTCTGATCAGGTCCAGAAGAGTTTGTAACTGAGCCACTACTGCCTGGTGCCATGAGAACACAGGCCTAACTAGTTTCCTTTTCTTTCCATACTTTGTATATCTACACATTTGGATATTTCACAATCGCAACAAGTGCATCAACTCAATTAATTTCTATGGTATAATTAACACTGCTTGGGTTTGGCCTAATGCATAAAACACCCTTGCAATAACGACCTAGAAAGACACCATCTAGCTGGTCTCACTGCTTGAGGGCATCACATCAGAACAGCAATAACAACATGAATGATGTTCAGTGTTGCTCTAGACTATTATATGTAAGTAATTCTTAAGACACTTGTAGCTTACTAAATTACAGCTTGCTTATGCTGACAAGTTACTAATTGACTAATCAGATTTCAGACAGCTCCATTCTGTGTTATTCAGAATTGAGCCCACGAGAGTAATTCAGTTGGTTATGACACTCAGAGGCTTAGCAAATAATCTAAAGGCTACTGAATCCTGTAAAACCTTAAGCAATGTTTCCAAGTCCGTATATTTGAAAATCACGAATAAAATGCCAGTAAAGCACATAAGGATTTCTTGTTTACTTCTCAGAGACATGACTGAGTTTTCCCTCCTGTCTTTTTAGCACAGCCTGGTTAGACCTCAACTCTTCTTCCGAATCATCACAGCTAAGAATTCCTTTATCTAAATGAAACCTAACATTTTCACACTTTCAGAAGGCTCACAGAAATGGGGCTTTCTGAAAACCATAAATAAATACTGCTACAGTAGGAAATGCTATTTTTAACAACAGCATTCCCATCTATACAGCAACAATACACAGGACAAAAAGGAACCAAAATAATATGAAATCCAATTTGCACATTTGTAACATGCAAATATGAGCCTGTGCAAAGTCCACCAAAGTTAACAGAAAGACTGACGCTGCCTTCCATGACACTTGGATCTGGCCAATAATAAAGAAAGAGATGCAAAAAGGGAGAAAGGGAGGGTGCACTGCACAGGGTGCAGTGCCTTAAGCCAAAGGGAGACAGAGGCCTGTACCAATAGAGAGAATGATGTGGCAGTTAGATCAAAGACTTCAAAAAAAAAATTTAAGTGTCTCACCAACACCACTGCAAACCTTGAAACAGATTCAATAAATCATTAATACTAACACTGTAAAGCAAACTTGGTTGTCCACAACATCAAGTTCTTCCCTTCACATACACAGTAATAAATGGTTTGCATGTCTATTGTGCTTGGTATTCATAGACTGCAAAGCATTCATTTCTATAATTTCTAGGAACTCGCAAGCAGTTGATAGGTACGTAGGACATACAAAAATATAGTTAGTGAGTGGCAAAACCACTCAAAGCCTACACAGAGTATTCTCGACTAGCTGTTATTCATAAGTTTTTAGCATTTACCAGTAATTTCTGTGAGGACTATTAATTTCTATAAGGAATATTACAGGATCCCTATTAATAAACCACCGTGCCTGTTCATGCAAAAATAAATAAAATCCACTTCCTCCGGAGAAAAATCACAAACTTTTCACAGCATGAGAGCGACACGAGATCAGTAACGCCCGACAGCACATGGCACACCGCAGGCCCAAGCCCGGCCTCCGCCACGTAACTTTCAGCCTAGAAACACCTTCCAGATCAGTCACAAGACAACGAAACGAACAGGGCCGGGTCCAACACGTGCAGCACCACCGCGGGCCACGAGGAAACCGAGGCGAGAGCGAAAACACAGCAAAAGCCGCTCGCTGCCACCTCCCAGCAGCGAGTAACCCCAGGCCTAGCGCGGCCACCCAAACCCCCGCAGCTGGGCGGCCGCGGGGCTGGGACGGGGCCAGCAGCCGGGTGCCAGGCAGCATCCCGGCCTGGGTGGCAGCCAGGGCCGCTTCGCAGCATCTCCGGCCTCCGTGCCAGAGCCGATGGGGGAGGTTGATGTGCAGGAGCCCCTTCGCCAGGCTGCCGGCCGGCAGAGCCCCCACGGCGGGTGAGCGTGGCGGGCTGCTGCTCGCAAAACCGAACGCAACACCGAATAGACAAACCCAACACCAAAATGGACGGAGTCAGCAGNAAAAAAAACAAAAATACAACCCAAAACCAAGCAGCCCGGCTAAGGTGGCTTAACAGCACCACGCTCATTGCGTGCCCTCGCTGGTGACTCACTCAAAGGCTCACCCCCAGGGCCGGAGGGATGGATGAGGAGGCTGAGATGTGCAGGGGAGGGAAGGAAGGAGGGAGGGAAGGAGGAAGGAAGGAAGGAAGGAAGGAAGGAAGAAAGGAGGCAGGCAGGCAGGAGCAGCCTGGCTTGGTGCTGCCCGGTTCCCTTCCCCCCCCCCCCCCCCCCCCC